>QHHG01000019.1:0-42257 GCA_004367055.1 Fusarium sp. NRRL 66335
TTGCTTATCACGCACGTTATTCTCTTTTCTACAATCTATAGTTTTCTCGTGGGGCTGAGTACCACTAATGCAGGCACATAAAATCTCCATACTTCGCCCATGTGTACAATCCAGAACCCCGTGTCCTCTAAGGTTTAGGATGCTAAAATAAAGTAGCTTAAGTGCTAGTCTAAGCTAGCATAAAGGGACCAAATGATTTCGTCTCTTATGTCTCTTAGGGTCCAATTCGTCTCATATCCTGAGGTCACATTCTCAGCCTCAATCTACCTCACACCTAGCCCCGTAATTCAGTCTCCGGGCGCATTTCCTCCAGAACCTGCCAAATCCGTCGCCGATTGGTCAATCCTCCCGGGATATCATCAAGTCCAACCTGGGAATGATCCCACGCATCCTCCTCATCTTCAGCATCAACCATCGACGGCACAGGGCACATGATCTGCCGGGTGAGCTTCTCCCAGTTCCACTTCTCGAGATCTTCTTTGCTAGATCCACCAGCCTTTTCGTAGATGATCTCCATATCCAGATCCCACAGGAAAGGAATGCGGAAAAAAACCTCTGCCCATTGGGATTGTTGCATTAGGTAGGTGCATTCCAACGGAAGGGGACCTTGCACAAAACTGCGGATGTAATCGTTGATCTCATTGGGGGTGTCATCCATGGATTTCTGACTGCTGCTCGACTCGGGTGCGGGCTCGAGGTTTGAGATGAGACGGGTGGTAAGGTCAGGGATATTGACGGGATCCTCATCCCACTGTGACACGTTAGTATGCAGATCAGAAGTATGCAGACGAGTGGGTAACAGAAGAATTGTCCCCTAAGGCTTAGGCGCCCATAATAAGGTAGCCTAAATGCTTGTCTAAGCTGGCGTAAAGTGACTGAATTATTTCGTCTCTTATGCCTCTGGGGGCCAATTTTTCTGATACCCTGAGAGGGGGCTAACTTACCCATCCTGCCCATTCATCACCCCATTGCTCGATACAGTAACGCGGGACGTAATATCTATCCCAGAGCAAGGTACCATCCTCTTCTTTGAAAATAGGAGGAACATAATTCTCGTCCCGAGGCCCCATACGCTCCCCCCGAAGAGAATGTCGATAACTTGCACAACGTCGCTCAAGCGTCAGAAACAAGTCCCCGACACCGCTAATTTTAGCATTGGGGGAGGTTGCGATGACGCGATTGGCGAG
Source organism: Fusarium sp. NRRL 66335 (assembly GCA_004367055.1). NCBI lineage: Eukaryota > Fungi > Ascomycota > Sordariomycetes > Hypocreales > Nectriaceae > Fusarium > Fusarium sp. NRRL 66335. The sequence goes on from QHHG01000019.1 coordinate 1,188, forward strand.
ATCTTCGCAGGATGGATGAATGACGTGATACATCTTGGCAGAAGGGCCATCTCCGACATGATCGTCATCGTCATCCTCTTCAGTTGTTTGTTGAGGATAGATGCGTTCGTTGTCGGGAAGGATGTGAATTTTACCGTAGCAGCTATCTGCTTCGCCCTTGTAACGGGTTATTTCTTGGTCGGTGACTGTGCGAGCGTTGCGGCGTGGCCAGTGGGGGCCGCATAGGACGATGCAGTCGCCCTCGAGGAGCATACCACAGATGGTGCAGTACACATATTCTGGATTGGTAGTCATGATTGATGATACGTGTTGGAATCGATGTGAGAAGAATGGTGTTTTGATTGAGTGCCTTCCCTATGATGCAACAAAGAAACCTGCTTTGTAAAAATTCCGAACGGCTGAACTGCGGTGCAAGGAAAGACCTAGTACGCACGTCTCACAGAGAGTACACGACGTTATATGTGAAACAAAGTAAAAGGATCTACGGTACGCACGCAGAATTGAGGGTGGATGTAGGACCCTTAAATCGGATATGCCCGCTAGGGCTGACTACTGGCTCACCGCATGCTAGTGACATCCACCATGATGACATTGGCGCGCGCGACTACACTGAAGCAGGGTTAGGTTAACACTAAATTCCTTCTGAAGGATTTCTATTCTCCCCTCTAATCTCCTTCTCCACAGCAGAGCCTCGTTTCGAAACGCGATGTGGTGGGACTGAATCATAGAGCTGACTGTATTCATGCAGTGACACTAGATATCGGAATCTCTTGTCCATTACTGGTGCTGTTCTAGAATACAGCCTAGAGATAACTGCTGGTGGATAGCTCCGCTGATAGGCTCATCTCCCGTGAATAGACCTGCTTATGGCCCTTCACAACATGGCGATGCCGACATGGTCAAGGATGCCTTCATCCAGTCTATCGGCGTATTTTCTAAAGTCCTAATGTTGCAGTATATTATACAGCTGTAAACGCGCTCAATTTGGAACACCACACTCATTCGAAGTACAGTCCTTTCTCCATTGAGTCTTTCACTCAAGTCATTCTTTCTTGACTCGCACCTTCTTTTCCACAATGAAACGTTCTTTGCTCTTGGCTCTCTGGAGCGCAGGCGCTCTGGGCAGTCCTTGTAAACCGGCCAGAGATCTTTCTGGGAACGGTTACTATCCTCCTCCTCCACCAAACAATTACGCTCCTCCTCCTTCCAATGATTATGACCTTACTTCTTCAGAGGCTGCTACTCTGATCGCTTCTACACAACCGGGTGCTGTTGAGACACACGGCTCCGGCCCCGGCTCCGGATCGGGGTCTGGGTCTGGGTCTGGTGATGATGAGGAGGGCTCCGTGCCTACCTTGACTCAAGGTTCAGGTACTCAGACCACCGGCCTTCCTCAAGGCGATGTGACCGCCGACCCTGTGTCTCCTGATGAGACTACCAGAGTCCCAGAGGCTAGTCAAGCCTCTGATGCTGCTGGTATCGGTGTCTCTGGATCACCTACTGGCGGCGATGGCGTCGCTACCAACTCCCCTGGCCAGCCAGGTGATGATGACGACAACGGTAGCGGCTCTGGTAACGGTAATGGATCCCACTCATCAGATGGATCCAGCTTGGCTGATGGTGTTGCTGCTACCCGAACTGGCACCGAGGCCGGTAGTGACGCCACTGCGCTCCCTCAGACTGGCGATGCTACTGAGGGAGCTGGTGGTGACGCTACCCAGACTCCCGGCTCCGGTTCAGGATCTGGCAATGGCAATGACAACGGTGATGTAACTCAACTTCCCGAGACTGGCATTGCTACTGGTCCCGATGGTCAGCCTACTGGCGATGCTGGTAGCGGTAATGGTGGATCTCCTTCATCTGATGGCTCCAGCCTCGCTGATGGTGTCGCTGCTACTCAGACCGGCACTAACGTCCCTGGCGAGACACCTGGCTCCGGCTCTGGTGACAACAATGGCGACAATGGTAATGGAAACGGCGGCAGCGACGGCAACCAGACTACTGTCGACGGCACCGTTCCCACCCAGGGCACTCCAGGCAGTGGTGATTTCACTGACTCTCCTGTAGAGACTCCTGGCTCTGGCTCGGGAAACAATGGAAACGGCAATGGCGACAACGAGACCACCGTTGATGGTGCCGTTCCTACCGGTGCTGTCCCCGGAAACGGTGACTCCACCGACTCTCCCGATGCCACCCAAGGACAGCCCGACGCTACCACCCCTGGCTCAGGTGAGACTGGCTCTCCAGGCTCACCCGACCAGACCAACGGTGTTCCCGGAGGCCATGAGACCTCTGCTGGCGCTCCTGGTCAGACTGAGGGTTCTGGCGATGGATCTTCTCCTGTCACCACTGGTGCTGGAAGCGACAACACTGAAGCTCCTGGCGCTGGCGGTAATGGATCTGAGACAACTGGCGCAGTACCTGAGCAGTCTGATGTTCCTGGCAACGGTGAACAGACTACTCAAGTTCCTGGCGGTGACTTGCCGGAGACTACTGGTGCGCCTGGTCAGCCTGAGCCTGCCTCTTCTGATGAGAACGGTGTCCCCACTGGTGCTCCCACAAACCCCAATGAGACAACTGCTGGCTCTCCCGACAACGGCGCTGATGAGACTACCGCTCCTGGCGCCGACAACACTTCTCCCGTCGACAATGAGACTTCAGTCAATGGAGACCAGCCTCCCGAGACTGAGGATGCTCCTCCTGCCACCACCGAACCTGCCCAAGACAACACCTCCATCCCCGTCCCAGACAACAACGGTCCCTCTACCGTCGTAGCTGTCCCTACTACCGACGCTGGTAATGACGCTCCTGTTACAACCGCACCCGTTGATGGCCCTGGCGTCACTCTGAACCCTGTTCCCGTTACCACCACCGCTGCTCCTGGCGCTGGTGGCGGTGATGGAGATAACGGTGATGATGGAGACGATGGTAACAACGGTGGTGGTGGTAACGACGACGACGATGATGACGATGATGACAATGGCGGAGGCAGCAGTGGCGGCGGTAACAATAATGATGATGACGACGACGATGATGATAATGGTGGTGGTGGTATCATCGGCGGTGGAGGTAACGGTCCAGGCGGCAGCGGAGGTGGCACCAGCGGTGGTGGTAACAACAGCGACAATAACGACAATGAGGATGAAGATGAAGATGACGACGACAAGCCTACTTCCACGGCTACATCCTGTACCGAGACCGCCACTGTCACCGATTGTTTCGTCGCTTGCACAACCTACACCGGCCCAGCAGGCGCTACCATCACTCCCGAATGCTCTACAACCTGTACCGCTACCCACACTGGCTGCAGCGTCACTGGAACAACCACCACTTCATCAGCCGAAGCTTGTGGTCCTTCAGGCGAAAGCTGCTCAACATGTAGGAGTTCAACGGTGGAACTTGCATCTGAGATAGAGCCCGAGGCTCTGGAGCGACGAGGGCTTGAGAAGCGCAAGGCTCCTGGCACGATCGGAGGATGCAAGCTTCCTCAGATGCCCGATTGGCCCGAGTATCCCGGTGGTGAAACTGTTCTCAAGAACGATCCTACTCAGATCACTGCCAAGAACTCGCCCCTCAAGGACATCCAGCGCTGGTGGTTTTCCACAATCGGCCCCAACTGCTCGCCTCTTCTTCAAGGAAACATTGATGCGAACGCCTACAGGGCCGGTCAGAACAGTGGTCCATCTGGTGCCGTGGGTGGCAGACCCTCTATTGATCACGTCTACGAGAAGAGCATGCTCTTGGAATTCTTCACTGCCATCATTGATCCTAATGGTGCTGCTGTCAAGGGTGCTACTACCGGTGGGCCCCGCGATAAGATCAACTGTAAGGATATGGAGTCTTATGGTGGCGCGTTCCAGAAGAGCAAGAAGAAGCTTCTTCAGAAGGTCTTTAACGCTTATCCTGGTGGCGAAGTGACCGATAAGAAGAAACTTACTGTGAAGGACGCGCAGTATCTGAATGACTTTATCGGCATGGATCAGTGGACCAACGGCGATGCCAAGGTAAGCTTTCTCACGAACACGCTCTTTTTCTTCAGGTGCTAACAGTCTTAGGGTTTTGTTGCTACGCCCACTGAAGTCAAGAAACAGGGTGATAATTATAACGATGGTACCAAGGATGTCACGGCTGCGACGACCGAGAAGGACGCCGAGGAGTGGATCAAGAAGAAACTCAATTATCTTGAGAGGATGTCGATTGGTATTGAGATGTTTAGCGCTCAAGAGGCGATTGACATTCTGATCCGACAGAACCAGCGTATCTACGCTCGACTGTAAGTAACCCCCCACAATCCGTTCAAGAAACTCTCTAACATGATGCAGCATCGACATCGATAACGAAGCCAAGGGTTGCATGAACGACCCAGCTGTCAAGAACGGTCTCTGGTCCTTTGCCGACAGGTACAAGACCTTTATGGAAGACCGCTTCGACGGAGACAAAACTTGGTCGATCAACAAGGCTGTCGCCGAGGCTAAGAGCAAGTTTCTGACGTCGCTGACCACCGATTTGCAAAATGCTGCACAGATCAAGGCGGCGAATGCTGCGGATTGGTCTAGCAAGATGGCGGAGTGGAACAAACGGTTCAACAACATGGCCGACTTCAACCGTCAATGGGCTGTACCTGAACCAGCTTGGGTTTGGTCTTGGGTTAAGAAGCGTGACGGTGAAGACTCTGGCCTTTCGTGCGATCGCCCTATTGATTCGGAGACTACGACTTCTGAGGATTCTACTACTTTTGCGACATCTACCAGGATGACCTCTGAGGAGTCGACTACTTCTGAGGACAAGGTTACTACCACTACTCAAGCTCCCATCAAGCTGACTGATCTTCCCACTCTCACCAACGCGCCTCAACTCTCAATCTCTACACCTGATGGCAGCTCTTGTGCTTCTACCGCGACTTACACCCAATGCAACCTTGGTACAGGCCAGCACGGCGACGCCTGCGTGACCAACTCAGAATGCGCTTCGTGGGTCAACACCAAAACAACCAGCACAACACCCACACCCACCCCAACACTGGACTCCCCCGATGCCTCCAAGAACATCAAACACTGCTACGGCTCAGGACAAAAGTCCAACTACGAAGCCATCACCTACGCCGCCGAATCCTTCTGTCGGGACGTGGTGAACAAGAACAAGGATAACGGGTACTACTGGAGTAACGACAAACTCGAAGGAAAAAAGGTGCCATCCACTGGATATCACTTTAAACTATTGTTTAGTGTGAATGAAGGGTGTTTGTGGAAGGCGGATTATGATGAGTGTATGCGGTATATGAAGGTGCCCATTGATTCTTGTAATTGTTCGGCCAAGGGAGGTAAGCAGGGTGGTTGGGTTGAGAATAATTGTATTACGGCTAAGATTGATCCCAATAGTGGGATTTAGAATTTGGGATTGGCGTTTAGGATAGATCTTATGAGTTTTGGATAATGAAGTTTTGATCAGTTGATGTTGTTTATCCCTCAAGTGCCTGTCGAAGTTGGTTCTCTGTTGGTGCGGCACATGTCGCATTTGGTCCCTGCAGTATGGAAGCGCTAACCCATTTCTTCCAGTGACATACAGCACCTACCAAGCGCTAATACATCCCCCGTACCCTGTAAGCGCTGCAAGGCAGCAGCCCGCTCAGGCACGGTTTTAGGCAGAAGACGTCGCAAAGACCCCGATATAAATCTCCAGCTGCTCTGCCTCTCCCCAATCCTTGATCATCAACATTTCTCATCACTTCATCACGATGTCTAATACCGACGATTTACCTACACCGCCTCCCTCAGACGAGGAATCCGACTTTTCCTCTGAAGCAGCTGAACCACGTTTGACGCCCCAAGAACTCGGGGCCTTATTCATTGACTTCTACACCTTCCTAACAACCCTCCATTTCAACAAATCTCAACTTAAAATCCCTCCACCGACCGGCTGGGAACACATAACACCCGAATCATACGACCACTTCAAATCTGACTACGCCATCGAAGTAATTCGTCATTTGCCTTACTTCAGCAATAAATGTCTCGACCACATGCACTATAAATCCAGGCCTTTGGATCTTACAGCGTGCACCCTTGAGGATCTGAAGTACCATAAAGATAATGACGCGGATCAAGAGTATTGGTCTACAGAAGACCAACAGGACCCTAGCGACGTCATTTGTTTCTCTCAAGGCTTTGAGAGCTACGGTCGGACTTTTTGGTTGCTTATCAACGATTGCGAAATCATAGAGGACATGAATCGGGCTGATATGCTAAGTTCAGTTCCGGTGGAGGAATTCTTTGAGAAGCTTAAGGAGGAGTATAGAAGTTTGAAACTTATTCCAGGAAAGGGACGGATTACAATTGAAGCTGAGAGGGTACCTGAACATGAGGGAAGAATCTCGAAGGAGGACGTTGATGCGCAGACGGAGCTCTGGGGAACGGATTTGGATATCCAGTATGTGAGGCAGATCTATCGTGATTATGGATGGCCTCATGCATTTGACGTGGAGGGTGCTACGAAGGCTGTTGATGAGTGGATGGAGTTTTTGAAGGCATTTGAAGGGGAAGGACCTGGTCTGGATAGAAGTTATGGGTGGGAGTCTGGCGATTGAGAACACGGTTGATGAGAAACGGGCAGAAGAATTGGTAGTTGCAATATTGGGCTATCTTCTATACTATCTATCTATCTACATATTATTACACAAATTTGCTCAATTGAGAGCAGGAGTACGTCTGGTAGACGTCGAGGCTCAACGAGAACTGGTGAGAGCTACCTGATGAGGCTGTCCAATGACTGGCTCTACTTCCTGGTCTGTACAATCTCAATTGTCTCACCCTTCTTGACAGGAAAGCTGGTCTTCTTGACAGCCTTGCCATTGACCTTGAAAACACTATCCTTGGCAGTAACAGGGAGATTCTCAGGAAGATAGACAGTTCCACGAGTTCCCTTATCGCCAACAACTTGAACCTTCATATGCAAAAGATCAGAGACAAGCTTCCACTCAACCTCAATAGTACCCTTCTCAGTAGGAACACGACCCTTTGCCCACTTGAGTCCAAGAAGCATAGGCTGAACCTTCCACTCAGTGAAACCAGGTTTAGTGGGTTGAACGCCGAGGACATACTTGCTCAGCTCGGCGGTAGGACCAGCGGCCCAGCCGTGGCAGAGAGAGGTTGAGATTCCGAGACCAGGTGTACCGTCGGGATCAAGGGTTTCCCAGAAAGTGTTGGTGTAGTTGGTATGGGAGGGGTTTGCCATGGGTGCCCAGAGGGTCTTGAGAAGGAGACGAACAGTATGTTCGTCAGCGGACTCGAAGGCAGCGCGGAGATGGTAAGCTGACGAGAAAGGGCTGATCTTCTGGGCAAATCCAGACTCGACAGTGCTGTTACTGAAAGCGAGTGGGCCGGCGGGGAGCTGAAGCTCTGCTTCCATGGTAGACATCAAAGACTTAGCTGAGATGCCATTGGCTTGGGGAATGCCAGCCAGGATAGCAAGAGCGTTGGCATCTTGAGAGAAACCGGTGGTTATTTTGTTGCTGAGGACGTATGCCCCCATGGTCTCGTTCCAAAGCTGCTTGTGAACCGCCTTGCGGAGATTCTTGAGTCGGGACTGATACTTGCTCGTGTTCACACCACCAGCCTTGAGAAATTTCTCGGTTTTTTGCAGAGAGTAAGCGTACAGGGTATTGAACTTAGTACTAGCACCAATTTGAGGAGGATCGTAGTAGTTCCAATCTCCAGTGAGAGAAGGATCATCGATAGTGAAAAGCCCGTCCACAAGCTGTTCGTGGGCCCAGTCCAACATTTGGACAGCGCGAGGCGCCCATTCCTTGGCGAATGACGCGTTGCCGAGAACATCGTAGTTGGTAGCGAGACCGTTGAGCAAGTTGAACGAGTAACCGATAAGACCGGTGATGTTGACAGGCAGAGGTGCAGGTAGTGGTGGTTGTTGGATCTTGGCATTCGGAATCCAGAAGCCAGCTGTCGTCTGGAATGATCCCACCAAGTCGAGAGATCCTAAGACAAAGGACTTTCCGTAGGTACTGGCGAAGGTTGAAGAGATTGCGATGTCGAGATCTCCCGCGTAAGCGATGCGGTCACGTCGGGAGCCGTCGACGATGGTGTCCAGTGGGTTAGTACCCATCAGGAAGTCATCGAGGAAAGATCGGTCTGTGAGACTAGAAGAGTAGATCTCTTCACCTTCGAGGGTTGCAGCGTGGAGATTACGGTAGTAAGCTGAGTGGCCGAGGGGAGTACCCAGACCAAAGGCGCCGTAGAATTTCTCGGTTTGAGTGAAGTTGAGAGTAGTTTCGTTGTTGATAGATACTCGAATATCGGTCATGTTGACTCTGGCGTGGACGGAGATCCACTCTCCGACAGTGACGTTGGCAGCCCTGGGAATCGTGCCAGAAGCAGAAGTGCTCGTTGAAATGGCACCGGTTTTCACATCGCAGGTGATAAGAACAGCGTCGTTCAAGGTATCAGACAGAACAGAAAAGACAAACTCTCCAGTCAAAGGCTTAACCTCAAAGTCAATCTCATAACTAGTAGCCTGCGCAACACCAGCACCACTCAACGCCTGGGGAGCCGCGCTCTCGACCAAAGACCCCTCGTCAGAGACCTGCCAAAAGTCCGGCACGGTATCCTTGGGAATCTCGGTAAGCTGAGCTGTTCGGGCACCAGTATGCCAGATACGTGTGAGGTCAGCGTCAGAGCATTCGAATGATCCAGGAAGTTGGTTAAGTGGAGTGGTATGAACGGTGGGCTTTACGCCGATGTGGCGAAGCTCAAGGTCACCAGCGCTTGAGAGGTTGAGTTTCTGGTAGCGGAAGGCGCCTTGGATGAGAAGGTTGGTTGTAAGGCCTGGGGTGGAGATGTTGTATTTGTTCACGCGGTAGGTCTCCATTGCCGCGGCGAGAGGAAGGGGGCCATCGCTCTGTTGCCGTGTGTCAGCAAAGTACTTTTTAAGCGGAGAGCGAGGTAACTTACCATGTAGCTATTGAGGGCAGCCTTAGACTCAGCGAATGTTAGTTCAAACCCAGAAGTATCGCCTGAGCGGGAAATAACTTCAAAGGTAGGATGACCTTCAACGCTGTAGCCGTAGTCAAGAACCACGATGTCCGCCTTGGAGCCATTGGAGGAAAGGGTGATGGTGTCATTGTTGGCGTAGATGACAGGGTTTTTGGTCGCCTTTGATAGCGCCAGGCCAGTGTGCAGCAGCAAAGCTACTGCGAAAGAACGAATCATGGCGAAAATAAAAGAATGAATGACAGTCAATGAAGAAAAGTGTAATCAGAAGATGAAAGAGTGTGTTATACTCCCCAATCATCGTCCTGCGATACCTCCCATATATACCTCGATTTATTTTGACAGAAAACGGTCAAGTGGATAGTTAATCTCAACTCAGCCCCAGATTCTGACGCTCACAGATCTTGGCATCTTGATCATTATGCAGAATTGCCATGAATGTATGGGGATTTCGGCATTTACCGTGGTTGGTGTTGGTGATGAACGAGATGGAACGAGGTGGAGCGAGGCTAAACGAGGGTGTACGAGGTCTTGGCTGTTGAACGACAACTTCAATTGGAGCTTGGACTAACTTTGTCAATGCAACCTGCACTTCTTAGATCTTTCCCGTCGGCTTTTCTTTAAATTGTGGAACATGTGATTTCGTAAAATATCCGAGTTCCGAATAGATATATTTGACTGCAGACTATAAGTTTTACTTTTGTTTTGCACAAGTCAGCGCTACAAGACAGCATGCTGTAGAGAGCTTCGCATTGCAATGGTGACTTTTCTTCACAGCTCTCGTCAAGGCAAATAGAATAATATTAATTCCTCATTAAATTTCTCTCAAATCAATCATTCTTATCTAACAGATCAAGTTTCCATTCAAGTTCTTTTTTCGAGAGGCAGATGCTCAAACTTGTACAGACAAAGAGAATTGCCTTACTTTCATTGCTAGTTTCACCTAGGCTATCTTCAAGCCAACCCTCCAGCTTCTGTAAACTCTTCATCTTCATGGAGTTAAGGCCAGTTGACTACGGCGATAATGTTAACACCGCCATTTAATGACTAAGTAGCACGGTAGGCTTACGGGGCCTTGGCTGGCCGCTGCAGAAAAAGCTCAGCTAAACCTAGCAGTAACACCTTAGTCAGCGGGAAAACCCCTTTTAGTGCCGGTAAATAAAGTAAAAGAGCTGCATAGATTTATAAGCCATCTATAGATGAGAAATATATATCTAGCAGGTTGGCATTCTCTTTACTTAAAGTCCTCATCTTAGTATCAACACTATCTCTCTTTTCAATTGGATCACTCGTGCCTCACTCCCACTACCTAGTACAGCTAGAATCCATCAGCCACCATGTCGCATCTCATTACCAACAAGCCACTCCTCGGCCCCCTTGTCGCCCTTAACACCTGGACATTCGCCATGGAAGCCCTACTCTACGCCCGCCGAATTCCAGCACTTTCCAAGTACGACGTCGTCTTCGACCCAGCTACTGTCAAGAAGCAGAAAGCTGAGAAACTGCCTCCTTATGTTCAATGGGCGGCCGACAATTTCAACAACCTGCTTGAACAACCTACGCAATACTACGCAGCGGTTCTTGCACTGAGCGTGTTGGATGTCAAGGACAAGACTACTGTGCGCTTGGCTTGGGGCTATGTTGGTCTGAGAGTCCTTCACAGTCTGATCCATGTTACGACAAACAGTCTTAACCTGCGCTTTTCCATCTTTGCCACGAGTTCTTTTGCGCTATTGGGACTTACTGCCAAGGCAGCTTGGCAGCTGTTCTTCTGAATTGGTGTCTAAGGCGAGGGATACAATGATGAGACCCGATTTGGCGGGAAGTCGCCAGGACTTGAAGGTTTTCTTACAATGTCAAGTATATATTGAAGAACAAATGACAAGTAGGGATCAAGTATCTGATCAATGGTCTCATTACAAGCAGCCTCAGGTCTGCGACTGAGGGAAAAGGAATATCTAGCTAGGACAATACTATCAAAACCATGTTCCTTACAGCCTAAGCTGACTAGGAGAATGTAATCTCACTGCCGAATTAACACTACTTTTTATCCGCAGCCCTCCCGAACGCCTCCATCACCTTGGCCAAGATCTCGTCCTTCACACCCTCGGGCTGCTGTTTTGCCCACTCAGCAAATTCACCACTATCAAGAGCCTTGCGCAGCGCATCCACAATGTGCCCTGGTTTTGGCGCCGCTCCTCCAGGCGTCGGCTCTTGGACGCCGTTAGCCGGGCCAGACAGACGCACAGCACTAGAGCCCTGTGCATCTGTTACGAGCTCATCTTCGTAGTTGTGAACCGTACGTTCCTCTACAGTGGTTCCATTGGGCGTTGCATTCGGTCCTGGGGCAGAATCCTCGGGGTCTTCCAAGAACAAGTCCTTCAGTGGCGCCTCACTAAATCTCTGAGATCTATCCTCGGCTGTAAGCTGCATGATATATCCCAAAATCTGCGGCCCGGGAATACGAATAACAACACCGTCGCTCGCGCTGGTAATAGAAGATGAACTGCTGTCCAAAGATGAGCGCGAGGAAAAGCAAAGGAAACCGTCCGAGCTCTTCGACTGCTGGTCGATGACCTCTTTCATGTTCTTATCATCGCTATTCACTTTGATGACGCAGTCCTTGACAAGAATGTAGCCAACGGGGTAGGCGACTAGATAACCTTCAGGCTTCTTATCCCGGTCGTTATCTGTGATGGCCTTCACCGCGTCTTCAATTTTAGACCCCGTCTTCCAAGTCGTCCAGGGCGTGTAATTGGGGCCCTTCATGAATGATTTGCTCATCTCCAGAACCGAAGGGTCGAGCCAGGCAGATCGATCAACCGTGACATTCGTGACGCGCATGGAAACATCGACATTCAGGGTGCTGTCGGACTTGGTCTTCGCTTGACTCTCGGGGTTGGAGCCGATCCAGAAGTTGCAGTTCAAGTCCTTCCCCGCTTCGCTTACGGGCTTTGTGTAGTCATTTGACACAGTTGACTTCACATGTACCTCGTTCCAGCGAGAATCACCATTGCTGGGGGGCAGACTTGCGATGTCTTCCAGGTTACCGGCTGGGCTTCTGATACTAGCAGCGATTGCGTAGCTTTGCTGCAGCTCTGAAAGCTCCTTCTTGGCAGTATTCAACTGTCGTTGCAATCCATCGATCATCGTATGGGTATCTCCTGCAAGGGCCATCGAGCTTAGACTTTCCGTGAGAGCGCGCGAAGCCGAGTTAACAGCAGTATTGGCCTTGGCTATATCATCCATGTGCTTGCCAATATTCTTCAGACCTTCAATTGTGATACCCGCACCAGCAAGGATGTTCTTATCCTTATCTCCATTAGGCTTCTTCAAAACCTCCTCAATAGCCGCTGATGCGGTTCCCGCACCTGCTGCTGCGGGACCGGCTATCGCCAGCTTGACCGCCGATATCGTAGAAGCGGTATATTTTCTGGACAATTCCGCAATGGCGGCCTCTCGTTGAGCTGCAGCTTCGTTCATGGCGGCCTTTGCGGCTGTGGGATCACCCTTGTTGAAGCCGCGCAGGTTGGCAATTTGATTCTCCAGGCTATCGATAAGCTGAGCCTTTGCCGTGATTGCAGCTTTGATCAGCAAAGGATCTTGAGAGAGCTCCTCGCGCGTGAAGCCAGTGTCGAGGTCTTGGAACCAATCAGCGGGTTGCATGGTCACGGGGTAGACCTTGGATGCCGTGTAGAGAGATGAAAGAGCAGACTCGCGGAGTGAATCTTTCGCGTCTTGCAATGACTCTGCTACACTCTTGACATCCAAGTGACCCAAGAAGCCGCGTACTGTGTGGGTGTGACCTCGCGCCACAGCATCACCGTACTTAGCACTCAACTTCGCCTCCTCGAGAGCACTGAGATGTGCAAGACGTCTAGTCAAGTCATTCATGGCCTGCGGGTTCTTTTCAGCGTGGCCCGAAGCCTCAGAGACCATCTTGTCTTTTCGCTCCTCCCATTCCTTACGAGCACGGAGATACTCTTGCATCAATGCCTCAGAATACTCCATCCGAGTCATTTTCCGAGGCGAGGCCTTTCCGCTGTTCTTGACCATCTCAATGGCCTGGTTTGCCATTTGCATTGCCTCTGCTTGCCCAGCCAATGGGCTTGTCCGCAGATCCCCTGCTGTGATAGTCATGCCGTTGATTTCCGAGAGCCTCTTGGCGCTGTCTGGACTTAGACCAGGAATGGCCAGGCGCGTATCGACAGTGTATGCACCATTGTGTGCTTTGGGCTCCTTGAGGAGCCACTCACGCATCCTCTCTCGCTGCTTGCGTACTTCTGCGCTCTCAAAGGTCGGGACAAGACTGTTGAGTGCCTTGCTATAGTTTTGTGACAGCCTTTGCCCGCTGGGACCACCTACAATCGGGCTGGGGGCGTACAGGTCATCAGTGAGGTTGAACTCGGCCTCAGTGACCGTGATAGGCTTGCTAAAGCGCGAGTAATATCCGCCTAACTCGTATGCGAAGGTTTCCTTTTCTAGGAATCGGGTGGGGAACTGCAATGCAAAGTATTGCCCACCACCAGGGCCTTTGATATGTTAGCGTTGTTCGTTGCCCAGTAATGCTGTTCAATGGATAAACTTACGACACAACGTGGACAACTTATCATAAAGCTGATGAATAAATGAGTTGGTGCCACTATCGGAAGGAAGAGTGGCCGGGGCTGCATCCGGACTCTCAGCGTGCGGCGGACCAGTAGTAGCAGGTCGAGCATCTCGGAATGGTGTTGAATCCTTTGCACCGTCTTCGACAAAGCCATGTGTGGCACATATCCAGCTTTTGATGACCTCTCGAATATTGGCAGGAGAGATCTCACCGAAGTCGTCGCGGTCATCTTTGACGAAAGTGAGAGCCTTGTGAGTGACATCTGCTGGAGCTCCGATTACTCCCAGTGCCTTTTCAATGCTCCACCCATCCCTTGCTGCCTGGGAATGCATTATCTTGCGAGGATATTGCAGAATCATGTAAGCCTTGTCAAGGTCTGAAAGCTTCGCATTATATGGGATGTCCTCATCAAGACCCGTGAGCTCCTTTGGCTGAGGATAGTGCATAATGGATTTGGTATCAACTTGCGAATAGTTAGAGACATCAGACTTGTTGTAGACGTTGATGACCTGGTCATAGATTTGCTCTTTCGTCCAGCCTTGAGTTCCTTTGTAAAGGTCCAAAACTGCAGCAATGTTCTGCACCACTGGACTTCCGTGAGCTGGGGACTGATGTTCATGGAGTAGACCAAGTGCATGGCCAAACTGGTGTAGGATGACCGCTCTCTCGTTTACGGTAATCGGAGAGAACTTGTCCAGCCAGGATAGGTTCATCGTGGCCTCTGTTGCTGGAATGCTATCGCATTGGCGACCGATGTACGACCAGCTTCCGTCGTTGGGGTCGAATGTGATTCTCACGTTGCTTTCCTCGGCGGAGGACGCTTGCTTGAAATCGACATTGGCATACCAAGTCCATTCTTCAATTGCTTGCGTAACCTTCTCTTGCTGCATCTGATTTCCGCCCATGAAGAAGTAGGAGATCACTTGAGGGGTCCCATTCCAGAGATTCTGTTCGTTTGCAAAGACAGCGGGGACCTTATCAGGTCCAATAGCGTAATTGAGACCGAGGTTGGACATCATCCTATCGCCAGCAAGTGATTTATTCTCAAGGTTCCGAGGCACCATGTCCTTGCAAGCCTTCCGTTGCCACGTACCAGGTGCCGAGCGGTTGATGGAAGAAGTACGTGGACCATCTTGAGACTCATCTGCCGCGACGACAGCCTCTGTTACTTCGGAATTTGTAACAGGAGAATCGCCGCCTTTGTCGTTGTTTTCTTCGCCAGACATTCTGTCAGCACGCGGCGCTGATTGTTGGGGTGGTGCAAATAGACCGCAACGAGTGGGTCGTGGAACTTGAAATGGTGATTTGAAAGATGATTATTTTTGACTCATTGATTGATCAAATTACCTGGCAGATCGTTCAACCTTTATAGTTGATGCCCAGCATGAAGAATGTGATTCAGCTTTGAAAAGTCGATGTGGCTTGGTCCAAAGGAGAAGTTACCCCGCGATGACTGCAGCTCCTTGCATTCCTTTGTAAAAGCTACAAAGTATCCATTTTGTAGGTCTAGATCTCTGCATCCCCCAAAAGCAAAGTATTAGGGGTTATAGCGGGGAGTGGGTCGGTTATATTACCTGATGAGACCATTGACTTTAGGCAATTGATCTAACCCCAAGCTCACTAAAAGCTGAACATCCATTCGATATCTTCTGCGGCTGAGCTTAGCGTCTTGAACTATTGATTTTTGCTACCATTGATAAACACCAGCTCTGTCCCCTTATTCTGGTTTTTATTTCTTCACCAGCATTTTTATTTTGTTGTGCTCGTCGCTCGTTAGTCGAATCACACTCGTTACCAGTTACCGTCACTCTTTTGCAACATGATTGCTAAAACATTCGTTACTGCTTTTATGGCAGCTTACTTCATGGCTGGCTCTCATGCCAGTCCATGCAAGGTCAGCTCTAGGACAACCGACATCTCAACCACTGTTGAGATTTCGTCTGCGGCCACTTCTACTGAGGCAATTTCCTCAGCTACCGAGGTCTCATCCGCCGAGGACACGACTCTCACTGTCAGCCAGTCCGATGCTAGCTCCGCGACGTCTTTCTCTGAGGGTGTTACTACCACTACCGCTGTTTTGACCACGGAGATAAGCTCTACTATCCTCGAGAGCAGCAGTGAGACGTCTGCTATTTCAGAGGATGCCACTACCACCGCCGAGGGTACCACTACTACTGCTGAGGCTACTACCACCGCTGAAATTACTACCACCGCCGAGAGTACAACGACAACTGCTGAAGCCCCTCCCGCTCCAACCTTCGTGGCCAACGCGGACTTCGACGATGAGCCCGATACCACAGCACCCTGGGCCATCTACCCCGGCTCCGCTACGTACTCCCTCTCCAGCACGACCAAATACGAAGGCAGAAACTCGGCAGAACTTACATATACCGATACCCGAACGAACTTCATCCGCCAGCCACTGGGAAAGACTCCTGAAGCAGGCGTTGCTTACCCGATATCAGCCTGGTTCCGTCCTGGAAGTGGATGCACCACCGCGTACATCTTTTGTGCTTATTCAGTTTCGGTAGTCTCTAGATTCCCAAGTACTCCCTTAGGCGCTGAGGCGGCAAATCAGTGGATGAAGATTTCGGAAACGTGTACTTACAGCCAGACTGAGATTAACGGGGGTGGATTGTATCTGTATGTCGGGTATGCCTGTCCAAAGGATGCGACAGCTTATATCGATTCGGTTACCTTTGGGCAGTAGATACATTCGGACTATCGCTGTGCTGAGAAGATTAACTTCATGTATTTATTTACTTTTGCTTCATTATCACCTGAGAGGTACTTATTTTAAAACCTTTTGCTCTGGTGAGTACTATCAGAATAAATCACCCTTAAGTAGAATGAAGTTGATTTGCAAATTTCAACTATTATAATCTGATGCTTAGACAAGAGAATACAATCGTCTTCCCACGTTCTATGCTACTCAGTGAGTCTTCTATTGTGAGTGAGATGGTGAAGGCTAAATATACGACATCCAATGCGTCTCAGTTAAAAGCGTTGACCGCCCTCACAGATTCCGAGGATCACAAAGTACAAATGACATTCCAGGGGCGTCCGTCCTATAAGTCTCTTATATCTCAAAAGAGCAACGTACGTTGTTAACTTAGCTCCAATGGTAACAGACAACGCCGGATTACACCTTACAAAATCCTAACTAAACACAAACCAAGTCTAGTTAATGGAAGCTTTGCTACACTTACTATATCACAGAATATAACACTCTTTTTAAGTACAAGAAGTAGCAGTCACCTAAAGTAACATGTTTTAAACTACTAAGTAAATATCACAAATAGAAGATAATACAGGTAGTTGAGATGCTATATCTTATATTATTCTAAAGAAAAACGGGTATTTAGAATTTGCACAAATAGGTGCAGGCGATAATAGACGCTTTTACTTGTCCTTTTCATTTATACGATGCCTTACATGTTTAACCATGCGGAAAACGTCGTCTCTATGCCCATACATATCATCCGTATGGTAGAACTCACAAGGAGGGACCTTGCAAACGCTAAACAGTAATTCAACAATCGCCTCGTGCCCAGCCCATACTGCCAATGATAAAGCCGTCTTTTTTCTTTCTGGCTCGAATCCAAAGTTTGGATCCAACTCACTGATGCTTAATAGAATCTTAACAATTGCAGTGTGACCGTTCTTTGCTGCATTCATTAGAGGCGTCATTCCCAAAGTCTCAGCATTCACGTCAACCTTCCCGGTGTTGATCAACAGCTTGACGATCGACTCGTGCCCGTTCCCAACCGCTTTTAATAAGGGCGTCGCATGCGAATCGTCTTGTGCATCCGGGTCAACTTTGCCGGTGTCTAGCAGCAGGCTGACGACGGCCTCGCATCCAGCTTCTGCCGCCGAACATAGTGGTGTCGATCCACCTTTATCCTTGAGAATCATGTCTACTATCCCTTGCAGTTCTTTCATATCATCTCCCATCCGATGATCGTGGCCTAGACCAGCGGACGCTGGACTTTCCCTGCTTCTCAAAACATGTTCGAGAACCTCCATCGCCTTTCGAACATTCCACTCCCCCATTGATAATCCCGACTCTGGCATCTCCCCTGGCTTTCTCGGATTTCGCGTCCGCCTTTCTATTTCCACATCTAGCATCCATGTTGGTATCTTCGACTCCTCTATATCCCTGTGCCATTTGTCATCTAGTATCCACCTTGGTGTTTCCGCATCTCGCATTGCCACTCCGCTATTCCAGAGCCTGGTTATTTTCTCGCAATCGGTCTGTAATTTGGCTTGCGGAGTCTCTGGTGCCAGGTCTCCCATCAAGTCTTCGTACTTATTTGCCACCTGGGATTCGTCGAGACATAAATCCCAGTCCCAGACAAGAAGGAGATCATGAGGGAAGGTTGTTGGCAGTTCGAAAAGTATAGCCTCGTCATCACCAAAATCATGTCGCCGTTTTTTTGGAGGAGGAGCTGCAATTACTATGATGTACCAGTAATCATGGTGCATCCGGATGATGGTAGGGAATGTCGCCCCTTTTAGGAGGCAGACAACATCGCCTTCCTCCACCGCTTCTGCTGAGGCGTCTAACTCCCAGCAAGAAAAGCTCCGCCTCAACTCGCCCAGGCTGTTCCAAACAACCCTCAGCGCCCTTTTTCCCTTCCGATCAAGACCGTCTTCGGCTGAAACCACTAGGCCCAGAACGCAGCCCTTGCTCTTGATCACTGCTACCGCTTTTTCATCCCAGGTATCGATAGGTACATTACCAAGGATAGAGTGGATAAGTTGTTTGAAGACCTTTGCCCATGAGATATTGTAATCGACCGATAAGCCTGAGGTACCGGGATCACCAGAGCTCATACCAAGTAAGGCATAAATTCTATCGCGATTATCACTAGCTTGATGCTTGTGATACATATCCACTAGCTGAGCAAGTTCAGATATGTTGAGGGAAAATCTGCCTGTCTGACTGGTTGCGCATCTCGACCGAAAGGCCGCGCCCTTTGCCAGGTAAGTCGATGACATGACTAGATGCCGTAGGCCTGGGTAGTCTTTATACGGCAGTTCCAACTCACCTAGGCCTAAAAAGAATGCATAGCCGTCAATCTCAGCAGGACCACATTTGACCACGATATGCCGAGCTGCGGCAACCTCTTGCAGTACCTAGACCATCTTATCAGCGACTATTGCGTATATCAACAAGCGCTTATGTCCTTACCCAGACGCGTCGAAACCACGCTGCCTCGAGTAGCTTGAGAATTGCGTTTTCGTAATTAATGGCAGGCATTTTGGGCTGCCTTGCCGCAAGGCCCGCGATGCGTATGTCTTCTAGCGCTTGATCGATGTCTGGCGTCGCCTTTCCAAGCCAAACAATCACACGAGTCGCCTTGGCATAGATCCTTGCCATGGATTGGACCTGATGCCCTTTTTCTGAATTGTCTTGTTGGTTGATGCACACCGCATCTATCCATAACACACGTCCAACATCGGGATCTCGAAGATGTAATAGCGCAGCGAAGAGATTTCCCCCAATAGGCAGATAGCAGTTGTCTATTGAGATAGACTGAGACCCATGATCTGAGCCCCATACATAGGACAAAGCCTCATATGGGCGGGTGCCTCTCGAGGTTTCTAGAGAGCAGTTGAAAAGTTGGCAATGTATGGGAGCATCCTCGTCTTGATTCGGTAGTAGACGAAGCAAGCGAATGCTGTTATCTGGTAGATTGGCGTAACTGTGGAGAGGTCGTTGAACAGACAAAGCCATTGTGTTGTTTTGTGTGGATACTTCAGGACTCGGTCGTCGAAAGAACCTCAATTTAGATGAGATATAGCTCAAGCTACATGCCATGATGTTTGCAAAGGTGTAACTTTCTCTTGTCTTGTTTTTCTTTTCCTGCCCAACGACATCGCTTTAGTCTCACAATAAGGCTGACCTACCCGCTATATACGTGGCATGACCTCTGATTGCCAAGTGTTGCCGTGGGCTCCCAATATGGATACCAAACTGCCAATCCCTTTGCAGCATTAAGCGCCATACCCTGGGGTTGGAACGACATGACGATCCTTCTCCTGTGGAGAGGGAGTAACGTAATTCATAACTGCGTTTTAACCGGAGCTACTGTCACCCTATAGTAAATAGTAATAGTAAGTCAGACAAAAATAGTAGTTCATCTAACGACAGCTAATAGCACTATATCTACCATATGGTCAATATTTCATTGTCTTATATGAATCCCAATAGGGTAACATTACTCATAGTTAAGATGCAGTTATAGACTACGTTACTCCCTCTTCAAAGGAGAGAGGGCTGCACGGTAGTCTCAGCCCCCGGGTACAAACTACCCATAATAGACTTAAAGTACAGGTATGGATAGACTTGAATAAAATCTACGAAGAATCCACAGCGAGTTCGCAAGCAGAAATAAAGAGCCTAGACACGGCTGACCCCTTGCAATAACAGAGTCTTCAGTACCCACCGAAGTATAGTTTTCCAATTGCTAGGACGACCCTTGACCCCATGTCAACCCCTATCAAAAACACAACATCAGGCAATAATGACTTACAGTAATTTTCTAATCGCGTCAGACAGGAAACAGACTTCTATACCCAAGCGCCTTGAACCATTGACTTGTTGTTTATTATCCATAAACTTCAACTGTCCCCTTGTTCTTCCTTCTCAATCTTCACCAGCACTTCTATTTTACTGTTCTTATCGCTTGTCAATTACTTTTATTCCAGGTTGCCATTACTCTTTTATAACAGTGTTACTAAAACATCTATCTCCTTTTTAGCAGCCTCCTCTATTGCCGCAGCTGAGATTGCTACTTCTACGGATGCGTGTAGTACTACTGAGGCAATCTTTTAACTACCTGTATCTCCTCCGTTGGGGACACAACTTAAATAGTAGGCGCAATGGGCTTTTTGTTCTGTTCGTAGGCGTTATGCACCTACTGATCTTTGCTTCGTTATTACGGGCCGGTATTTACTTGCTAGAAACGTTTATGATAGTGAGAATGAATACAATTATTATTGCATTCCATGCTGATATATAAAATTCACAACTAGTTTAATTGCAATCATCCGACTGAGATGTTTCCTCAAACCAATATCACGTCCGCTAAGCTCATTTCTAAGGTCGATCATGGTTCAACGGAGCTGTTGTGTCGCATCCAATCTGACGTTGGTGGTGGGCGCACATTAACTGCAGAACTTAGCCGCCATGCATATCCGACGCGGCATCCGCAAAAGTGCATATTTAGTCTCCCTCAATTGATATGATCATGATGAAACTTCAAACTCACTTTTACAATTATCATGAGCCCATCACCAAGTAAAGACTCAATTGAGATTGCATAAGCCAAGTCTCGGAAGCTCAAGCGGGCCGAGAAACCCACTAACAATAATCCACCCGAACATCCGCTCTTTTCCGCCTGCCCAGCCTCCGTCTTCCGTAGCCAACGCCAACCTTCACCCTTCAATGCAAGAACCGACAACTTATATCCGCAGCCGCATCGCAAACGCCTGCGACGGCTGCAAATCCCGCAAAGTAAAATGCGACGGAAAGTTACCATGTAGTTACTGCGCTCGCCGCCAAAAGCCTCACGATTGTCACTATTCTCCTCAAGTACGACGGCGAAGAGCCAATCCATCAGTATCTTCGGCTTCGTTGAGGTCGCCGCCTGCTTCGGATCGAGAAAGAGCGTTCTCGACTGGACGCATTTCCACGGGGAGGAATAGTCCTGCTACTACTACTACGCCGCCTGTCAATGAAGGGAATGTAGAGGCGGCGCATGATGCGGAGGAAGAAACTGAAGTTCCGAGGGAAGCGAGACTTGTTTGCGATGCGCAGGGCAAATTGATCTTTGTGGGCGATTGTGCGCCATTGAGCTTCTTTCAATCTGTCAGACAACTCGTCACAACAAGAGTCGGTCAAAATGCTTTTGCGCCGCAAACAAGTCGATATTCCGTTCTTGAAAACGCGACGGCGAATCAATCGCGACGAATGCCAGGTGATAACCGCATTCCGACCGTTCACACAAACGACATTCCCCTCGCTGTGTCCAATTATTTAGCCATTGCGACCGGACTTGTGGATTTATTTGATCATCGACGATTACAAGAAGATCTCATTCTCTGGTCAAACATGGATCAAAAAACAGACGACGCAACAACAGTCGTAAATCTCCTCGTCCTAGCCATCGGAACAAAAGTCGACAATGAAGAGCGCGCGCAGGAATATTTTGAGTACGCGCGCGAAAAAGCATACTCCAACCTCACAGGCAATCTGAGCGTCACAACAGTCCAAATGTTTACTCTCATCACACTCTACATGCTTTGCTCGTGTCAAATCAACGGGGCATTCCTCTTCTTCGGCACAGCTGTGCGTGCAGCTTATTCTATTGGTATTCACAGGACTGAAGTCAACGCAAGGTTCGGACCGGATATTCATAGACAGCGGGATCGGCTATGGAAGAGTTTACGAATTGTGGATTTGTTTTTGAGTACGTCTATGGGAAGACCGCCTGCGACGTCTGATGTGGATTGTACCGTGCCATACGAGAATCTGGACGAACCTCTCGATTTACTCAACGCGTCGGTTCAGATATTCTTGGTGCTGGAGGGTGTTGTCACGGAGATTTACTCACGGCGGAAAATCTCATTACAACTTACAGAAGGCATTTCGCTGCAGTTGAGAGATTGGTCGTCGAGATGGTTGAAGCAGCTGAAGGATATAGTAGCTGATCCGGATATCCAAGACCGCGCTCAAGCAAGTGGTGCGTGTCAGATTTTGGCGACGTATTATTACGCCGTCATGCTCGTGTCGCGACCATTTCTTATGTATGAGCTTTGTCGACGGCTATCGGATACGGCTGCGCCGAATGGACGGTCTGCTTTGACGTCTGGAAAGTCGAAACTTGCGGATGCTTGTATTGATGCGGCGAGTTTGATGGTTGATCCTATACTTGATCTGATACAGAGAGGGGTTCTTGTTGGACATGTTCCTATTCTAGTGTAAGTCTTCCAAGTCCTTCTCATTATGATCATGTCTAATTGTTTAGGTCATGGTTGTTTGCCAGCTCTCTAGTTCTAGGAATTGGTCTTCTCGGCAACTTCGGTCGTGTCCTCGAAAAGTACACCCGCATGGCCATCCACGCACTAGACCACTGCTCCAAGCACGACACGCACGCAGGTCAATACTCCCTCATAGCCCAATCCCTACTTACAACCGCACTCGAACATTTAGAAAAGCGCGAACTCGCAGAACGGCAACGCCGCACCGAAAACTCTAGCCAATTATTCGGACTCATCCCATCCGAAGCATCACCATCCTTCCGCAGAGAAACAAGCGCTACTACACCAGCCAGAGAGTCTCTAGATAGGTCATTCTTGCAACATAATGGATTGCAGAATGTGGGTTCGCCATTGTTTGGGGATTTGGATTCTGCTTTTCTGGGATTGAGTGAAAGTATGATGCAGACGCCTGATCCGAGTTATTGGAGTGTTGCGGAGGGGGATTCGGGGTCGGCGTTGAATTTGTTTGCTTTGTTG
This sequence comes from Fusarium sp. NRRL 66335, assembly GCA_004367055.1. NCBI lineage: Eukaryota > Fungi > Ascomycota > Sordariomycetes > Hypocreales > Nectriaceae > Fusarium > Fusarium sp. NRRL 66335. The sequence goes on from QHHG01000019.1 coordinate 24,321, forward strand.
GATGGGGGTGGGGGGATTGATTTGACCCATCATCTGTAGATGGCATGTACTGGCTCTCAAATTCGGTTACTCGGAGGAAAGATGCGTGTGCGGAAGTTCGGAGAGATAGCGGGTATGTTCCTGACATGGTGTTGTGCCTCGTCTATGCAGACATCGGATACGGAAGGCCATGGATAACCGAGAGTAAGCATGATTCTCATTATGCGGATAGAAGAGGTAAAAGAAAGTGATAGATCACTTGGCTCAAAGCCGAAGACTACCTTGTTCTCAACGACAAGGTATTTCTTTGTACTCAAAAGTTGACTTGAGATAGCGGGAATATCATTTCCAAGACAAAGCCTCACTGGCAAAAACTCTTATAGACAATCTTGTAACAATTAATTCACGCTTATTAAATCTACTTTTCTAAACCTTCAAAGCTCCCCTCAAGATCTGCATAAACCTCCAAACATCCTCAAATCTCGAGTACAAAGGCACAGGAGCAACTCGAATAACACCAGGCTTCCTCTTATCACAAATAACAGCATTCTCCTCCAACGCCGCACTAACATCATCCAACAATCCATCTCTCAACAGCACACTCAATTGTGTACCGCGCTGAAGAGGATCGCGTGGTGTGATGATTCTGAAGAGAGAAGAATCACCTGCCTCGGACAGGATTTGATCCAAAAGGAACTCGGCGTAGGCTGTTAGCACAAGAGCCTTGGAGCGGAGGTCGTGCATGGTTGTCTTGTTAAACACGCTCAATGCACCAGACAAACTGGCAAGATCGATAGCGCTGGGGTTGGAGAGCTGGTATCCTCCTGCTCCAGCGGTAGGAATAAAGTTGTTATCCATGTTGAAACGAACGGACTTGTCACCTCCGTACCAGCCCATAAGACGCGGTCTGTAGCTCGCCTTGCCGGTTTCAGAGTTAACTTCCACCTTGCCATGACGCTCATGAACGTACGCTCCTGCGATGGAACCGGGACCGGCGTTGATGTACTTGTACGTACACCAGCATGCAAAGTCGACGTTCCAATCATGAAGCTTCAACTCGACGTTTCCAGCTGCGTGAGCAAGATCCCAACCCACAACAATACCCTTCGCTTGAGCATAAGCTGTAATACGAGGAATATCGAACAATTGCCCAGAGTAGTATTGAATACCAGGCAAGAGCATTAGCGCCGTATCATCAGCATGCTTATCAATGGTCTCGAGGATAAGATCCGTAGTAATAATATGATCCTCATTAGGCTCAATCTTAACCATGCTCTTCTCAGGATCAAGGCCATGCCAAACAACTTGACTCTCAATAGCGTAGTGATCAGAAGGAAAAGGCTTCCACTCGAGAATAACCTTGTGACGCTTCTCGGTGGGCTTGTAGAAGCTTGCCATCAGCAGATGAAGGTTTACTGTGAGAGTGTTCATGATGACGATCTCATGGGGTGACGCTCCGACAATGTCGGCGGATTTGATGGCGCAGTCTTCTGCGAGATCTTGCCATGCTGGCAAAGGTGAATTCTCAAGAGCGCTGAAGTGTCCGTTTACGCCGATTGAAGCCCATGTTTCTAATTGGGCGTTCAAGTGTTCACGAACGGCTTTTGGTTGAGCGCCTAGGGAGTTGCCGACGAAGTAGATGCATTGTGTGTTGTCATCTACGCCGTTGGTGTGGCCGTTTGTACCATTCTGCGCAACGCCGTTTGCTGCAATTATTAGTACAATCTTGATTAATGTGTGAGGGAAACTTACGAATTGAGCCATCGAGAGCTTTCTTCTTCAAGGACTTTTTGGTAGGAAGAACGAATTCATCACGAAGATGGCTAAGTTTATCCTGTGAATCCAAATTGCGCGCAAAGTCAAGGGTGTTTGCGTCAGAGGGGAATTTAGCAGCGTTTCCGCTTCGGATACGCTCAACAAAAGATGACAATTCCATGATGGGACTTAAACCTGTTCGGAGAATTAAATCTGAGTAAGAAAGAGAAGCTTGGTGTGATAAAGTCGTATGATGGAGGGATCTCAAAATCACTTTATGCCCCCTCACCGGCCAGCCCCGGCGTACATTTACGGAAGTCGTGATAAAAAAAAAGAGTGGGAATTAGTCAAACATCCGAAGTTCCGTTCGCCGAGATCCGTATGGTGGACGTCATTATCCATTTTTGATTTAGTGGGCGTTCGCGATTGGTCACATGGTCTAGATCGGATGCGGAAGAGGATACGGATGTGCCTCAACTTCGGATCATGATATTTCGGACGGAGAGGAAGTTCGGAGGCATGCACGGAAGACGGATGGAAGGCAAAGAAAACTGGGAAATTGTAACTTGGCGGTGATGAGAATATTATTTTAGATAAACTCTGATCAATTGCTTCTTTCTTCTACATGTCAATCTTCTAGAACTACTGTCAATCCCATTGTCCATTACCGTTATCCATCACTTAAACAATGTCGCCACACGCCGTCCCACACGCTATCCCGCGTAGCAAACTCACCTCGGAACTAAAACAATTCGGCGTAACAAGCAACGCCTTCCTCCCTGAGCACAGTCCCCTAAAAGTCCTCCCCGACGCCTACTACCAACCATGGGAACTTGTCATCTCGCATCTTCCCGCTCTGATTCGATACAATGATATCAGACGCGCTGTTGATACGTTGCCTGTTCTTGGTACGCATAGACTTAGATCGGAGGCGGAGTGGAGGAGGGCTTATAGTGTGCTTGCGTTTTTGACGCATGCTTATGTTTGGGGTGGTGAGAAGCCTGCTCAAGTAAGTCCCCTACTACAGTGTTTAGTGGATGTGGGTGTTAATGATTGTAGATCCTTCCTCCTCAGATTACTGTCCCGTTTTTGGCTGTGTCAAAACATCTCGAACTCCCTCCCGTTCTATCCTACGCAGCCGCCAATCTATGGAACTTTACATCCTCTTCATCCGACTTCACAAACCTCTCCAGCCTCTCCACACTACATAGCTTCACCGGCACAGAATCCGAATCATGGTTTCTCCTCATCAGCGTCGCCATGGAAGCACGCGCCGGTTCTATAATTCCTCGCATGATGGAAGCTCTTGAGGCTGTCAAGACACGCGACTACGCCACCATTATTTCTGCGTTAGAAGCACTTAAGTCCTGCATCGATGGTGTGGGCGCTTTACTGGAGCGTATGTATGAGAGGTGTGACCCGCATACATTCTACTACAAGATCAGACCTTTCCTCGCGGGATCTAAAAACATGGAAGCTGCGGGTCTTCCGAATGGTGTTTTTTACGATGAGGGTGATGGAAAGGGTGAATGGAGACATTTAAGAGGTGGAAGTAACGGACAATCATCTCTCATCCAATTCTTCGACATCGTGTTGGGCGTAGAGCACATTCCCACAGGAAACAACACAGCCGCAAAAGGCGAGAAGAGCTACCACGACATAGTGAAAGATTACATGCCAGGTCCTCACCGTCGTTTCCTAACGCACATTGCTCGCATGGGCAGCATTCGCGAACTAGCGCTACAAACACCTCACACCGTTGAACAAGAACGGTTACAGCAGACGTTTACTGCAGCGACGGATGCTTTGACGGTGTTTAGAAATAAGCATATTCAGATTGTCACGCGATATATTATTCTTCCGTCGAGGCAGGGAAAGACGAGCAGTGGACCGCAGAACTTGGCGAGTTCGAGTTTGAAGAAGGGGAAGGAAGAGGAGTTGACGGGCACGGGCGGAACTACGCTTGTGCCGTTTTTGAAGCAGAGTCGGGATGAGACTAGTGAGGCTGGACGATTGGAGAGAGAATGAGAGAAGTATTTTATAGACATTAGCGATTGTTAGAATGAGTGCCGATGCCTCATATGAGATTATGAAGTAATTATAAGTTTGTTCAAGAGATTGAGTACATGAACAGTGGGTGACGGTAATTGAGCTTGGATGCTAGCATGGGAATAATCCTTCAGTACCTGGCGATCAATGCACCGGCTCATAACCCGATGAAAGCCTCAACATTACTCGTCAATCTTCTAGAATAATTCCACGCCAAGCCAAACTTACTCTCATGTTTCTTGGCTACCCGTCTCCAACAACCGTTCAGGTCACTGTCACCCACGCCACTGCATCTCCAATCCACAACCAGTCTCCGGGGAACTGAGTAACCAAGCCGAAGCGCTCAACAGTTCACAATACCTTGAATCAATGCTGATCTATAGAATACTCGTACCCATTCCATGGCATTGGGTCTATCCTTATCCATCACAGACCGACAATTCCCGGTTCGGTCGACACTCACCCTCCCCATGAGCTAAGCCATCCCCATATCTAAAACTCAATCCCCAGCACGAACCTCCTTGTCTCCAATTCTTTCCCCAACCATTTCTCCACTGTAATATAATTTCCCCACGGGCATGAATTTTGCTGCCTACGGGGAGAGACAGACGCTCACTAGCTCACGCAGGCAGTGGAAGTTTGGCTGTAGTAATGGTCTCGTGTCTATTCGGGCCTTTTATTTTCTCTGCTATTACTGGGGGTTGGGAGAAGATGGGCGGTTCCCCTCATTTTTGCGGAGTCTCCGCATTCTCTCCAACAAGACACCTAAAGATGAGGAGAAATAATCCTTCGCGGTAGTTAAACTGCATTGCGATAGTCTAATAACTTTAATATATTATCTTTCCGATTGATCTTTACCGTCGGAGAGTTAATACCGGCATCTTCTTCCCTTTCGCAAACTTCTGCAATGCGCTGAATGGGTTCCGTACTGACCATCCCCCGCTGTACAAGGACAAGATCTACAGCACCACCACTCCACAACACCCCAAATTATTGGTCCCTGCTCTAAAAAGTGTGACACTCAAATTTTGCATCTTCACTTTCAAGCGAGGGTGACAGTCAACCGACAATGCAATCTGGGGGATCAACCTCGGCCAAGTTGAGTCAAGTCTAGCGGATAAATCCCTTTCCCCATGTTTTTTTCTCTTTCTCCGGGGGAGAAATGATGTAACATGTCGGGGAACCGTTTGTTCATAAATGCTACCATTCCCGGCTGATTGACAACACTCTCTCTTGTGTCCTCCCAGGTGCTGTGCAGTGTTTGCGTTCTAGAGCGAAAACACCAGCGATCACTCAAGATGGCAGACCAAAAGCCAGACAACCACTCGGCAACAGCCAAAACATCCATCGAATCCGCACAGAATGCCCGCGCCGCCGCTCTCGCGATGGACTCGCAGCATCGCGCCGCTGTCGAAAAGAGCATGAAGCGCAAGCTCGACACGCGCTGCGCTCTCTTTGTTCTCATCTACATCATGAACTACCTCGACCGAAACAACATGGCCGCCGCGCGTCTCAAGGGTCTTCAAGAAGATCTGAACTTGAGTTACAACCAATACGCTACATGCTTGAGTATCTTGTATGTTGGATACATCCTCATGCAGGTGCCCTCCAACATGTTCATCAATCGCATTCAGCGCCCGAGTTTATATATTGCGGCTGCCATGTTGCTTTGGGGTCTTATCTCGACTCTGAGCGGTAGTGTGCATAATTTTGCGGGTATGGTGTGCATTCGTTTCTTCTTGGGATTCGTTGAAGCGGCCTTCCTACCTGGTGCGCTCCTCATCCTGTCGAAATGGTACACCCGTCGCGAATTGACCAAGCGCAATGCGATCTTGTTCTGCGGTAATCTCATCTCCAACGCCTTCTCCGCTCTTGTCGGCGCGGGTGTTTTGTCCAATATGCAAGGCGTGCTAGGCCACGCAGCATGGCGCTGGCTGTTCTGGATCGAAGGCGCTATTACCATGGGTGTCGCTATATCCGCTGCGTTTATTCTGCCTGATCTTCCTCATAACTCGCGTGGATTCACCGAAGAGGAGCGACAGGTTGCGCAGTTGCGAATGGTGGAGGATGTTGGTGAAGCCGATGAAGACTCTGCTGAGGAGAGCGCATTTTACGGATTGAAGCTTGCGGTTAAGGATGTCAAGATTTATATCATGATGCTTACCTTTACCGCATACGTCGTCGGGCTTTCCTTTAACGCATTTTTCGTAAGTTTTTGCCTCGAAAATAATTGTCGCGCATTGTTGCTAACTGTTGAACAGCCCAGTTTGACGCAGACGCTGGGATTCGGTTACGTGCCTACCCTTCTCATGAGTGCCCCTCCATGGGTCTTCTCTTGTATTGTCTCAGTCATCAACGCTTGGCATTCGGACAAGACAGAAGAAAAGGTTAGTTCCAACGGTGTCGCGTCAATTGATCCATACTAACAATAAATAGTTCTGGCATATTGTCGGTCCAATTGGTGTCGGAACGGTCGGTTTCATCATCAGCATGGCCACCGAAGCCGTCGCAGCGCGATACTTGGCGCTCTTCCTGCAGGCTTCTTCGTACGCAGGCTTCATCGTCTTCTACTCGTGGATCTCCTCATCATTCCCTCGTCCCCCTGCCAAGCGCGCTGTCGCGATTGCCATGATCAATGCGTTCAGTCAATTGGGCAACGTCGCAGGCTCTTACGTGTGGGATCTGAAGGAGAACGGATACCGCAAGAGCTACGGCATTGTTCTGTCCATGTTCGGTGTTACTGTTCTCGGATGTTATATCTTCCGACTTGTTCTGATTGACCTGAACAAGAAGTTGGAGGCTGGTGAGGCGAATGCTTGGGAGACGAGACAGGATGTTGCGGCGCATACGGCGGCGGTCGAGGTTATGGATAGTCCTGACGAGGCATTGAGGATGAAGCGGGATTTCCGATACCTGATTTAGTTTATGATAACGTTAAAGCGGCGATAGGTTGCTGTAGTAAGGGTTCAATAATCCCTGGAATAAATTGTTTGGCTCATCAATTTGCATGTGCATTCTCAACATGGCTGAGACATTGACCATTGACCCCGCCTTGAACACGGCATCCATGATCTTTGTCTGCTTTGTCTTGTGCTTGTAAAGCATTACAATTGATGACTTCCAATTGCTAACCGATGACTTTAATTTCTAATTGATGACTTTGATGGTCAAGAGTCTCGATAATAATTACTCATGTCTACCAAGACTCTGTAAGCATTGGTGATGTATTAACTCATCATTTGTCTTGTCTAGGGTAAGCTCTGTCGGACCGGGATTGATAACCAACCCCTCCATCAATCAGCCCAGCAACAAATCGTCTGATGCGCCAACACGCCCAAGCAACGCGTCTTGACTGGGCTAAGACATTCATTCACCAATCCAACAAGGTAAGACTCTCAAGCTAAACTTGATTAGGAGCGGTGAAGCCCGGCCGTTCTGCGGGGTTTGATGCGGTTAAGCAAGGAAGAGAGGCGGGAGAATGACGCTTGATGATATCCACACGCGGGGCTACTTTCTCGGTGGTATTTCATAGAAGAGTCAGTTTACAGCAGAGTAGACAGGTATTCTATATGGATCAATGATGAAATGGCCCATCGAAAGCAAACAAATACTCATTGATAAGATAACAATTGCGATCGCATCGAGAAAAGACACAGAAACGAGTCGTGACCCCCATGAAGTGAAGCTGTTACCCCGCCACGCCGAGATGGTGTTTTGTATGCAGACAACCACACGTCGCACCATGTAAAAAAGTTAATCAGCTGAAGAGCCATCCAATTGGTAGATTACAAAACAGGAACAGAACAGAAAAAAACGTTGGATCATGTCTTATTCGCTCCCACCGAATGTGGTGTAACTGTGTACTCACCCAACACAACAAATTACCCCTCGACGCGTCTGGAGGGGCATCATCAATCCCTCGTCTTGTCTCTGGAGGGGCATTGATCCTTGGAAGATTCGAGTTTCTTCAGTACTTTACCGGACATTATTGAACGGCTGAACTAGACTAGAGAGAGTGAACTGTCACAGCTCAATTCTCCATCAATTATTATGGATACCAATTCTCTAATCGGCGATGTAGACAAGAGACATCTCCCGAGTCTGTCCTTACTTCCATGACATCACTGGACCCATCCATCCCACCCACCAAAACACCAACATCCAATGCATGTATCGATGCTGCTTTTACACTCTCGGCATTATCAGCCCATGGCTTTGTACAAATAGTCTAGCTTTTCCCTCTTTCCTTTCCCTCCTCATTCATACAATCTCTCATCAATCCCTCTCACCTTACCAAATAATACCCTTCAACACCGCAAAAATGGTTCAAGAAATCCCCAAGGCCAACAAGCTCATCGACCTCCTCAGCCTCAAGGGCAAGGTCATCGTCATCACCGGCGCTTCCGGCCCCCGCGGCATGGGTATCGAGGCTGCCCGCGGTGCCGCTGAGATGGGTGCCGACATCGCCATCACCTACGCTTCCCGCAAGGAGGGCGCCGACAAGAACGTCGAGGAGCTCACCAAGGAGTACGGCGTCAAGGCCAAGGCTTACAAGCTCAACGCTGCCGACTACAATGATGTTGAGCGATTTGTCGGTGAGGTCGTTAACGACTTTGGCAAGATTGACGGTTTCGTCGCCAAGTAAGTGACCCTTCGATTGATGTTGCTCTTCAATGTTCAATGCTAATGAGTGTTATAGTGCCGGTGCTACTGCCAACGCTGGTGTCATCGACGGCTCTGCTTCCGACTGGGACCACGTTATCCAGATCGACCTCAACGGCACAGCCTACTGCGCCAAGGCCGTCGGTGCCATCTTCAAGAAGCAAGGCCACGGCTCTTTCGTTATCACCTCCTCCATGTCCGGCCACATCGCCAACTACCCTCAAGAGCAGACCTCTTACAACGTCGCCAAGGCAGGCTGCATCCACATGGCTCGCTCTCTTGCCAACGAGTGGCGCGACTTTGCCCGTGTCAACTCCATCTCTCCCGGATACATTGACACTGGTCTGTCCGACTTTGTCGACCAAGAGACCCAGAACCTCTGGAAGGGCATGATCCCCATGGGTCGCAACGGTGATGCTAAGGAGCTTAAGGCTGCTTACGTTTACTTCCTTTCTGATGCTTCTACCTACACTACTGGTAGTGATCTCATCATTGACGGTGGATACACCTGCCGATAAATGGGGATTCTTAATGACCTTACGATACCAAAAATAATATAGTAATGACAATTACATGATGACCTTACCTCTCTCTCTCTCTTTTCCGCTGCATCATTGTCACTGAGCTGTTCTGTTCTCTCCACTGTGGACCTCGTTCCTGGCGTGTGCTTGCAGTAGTTTTACCACTAAACTCCAGGTGTCTTTAGTGGATGTTTATCAGATGGCGCTAGAAAATTTACCGACACTGACCAAGTTTTAGCGGTCGATCCCGTCTGTCATCTCGATAATTAAAAAGCAAACGGGAATAAACATCTAATAGTTTAATTATTCTGTTGTATCTAATAATATCAATCGCTATGCTATGCTAAACCTGTGTATCTGCATCGCTTGCAAAACTAACTGATCCTGTATGTGTACTCGTCGTCGTGGTCGTCGTCCCAGCAGCTGTTGTGCTGGTCGTGGTCGTCCGGGACGCTTTACCCTTTAACCCCTCATCATTTTCCGGTCGCGATGTCGCTTCGTCCACTGTTATTGTCGCAAGCGATCTATCGACAAATATTTGTTCGCTACCAGGTTCTTTTTCGGTGCCTTTCTTTTCGCGGTGTCGTGATCTTATATGTCTGACTAAATTGCGGATGTGAGGCATGCAAGCTACCATGACGCCCACGCAAATCTCAACGCTGGACCAGATCATGGCTTTTTGAGCGTTGATGACTATATAATCAGTATGGGATGATGAGAGAGAGACGGTTGCGAGACATACCTGTTAAATCCCGTGAACTTGCAAAGAGGACTAGTTCGTGGACTCGAATGGCAGCGACAATCGTGAGACTGTTCATCATCAGTAACCATCATCACTCAAAAAGCATTGTGACTCACAAGATACCAACGCTAAACATAGCAATAACACCCAACTTCTTCTTAAACTTCAATCCAACACCCCAAAGTTGACTTATCGGCAACACAAGCATCCAAACATCCAGTGCCAGGTTCAACACAGCATGGGGTATCGTAAGTCGTATAATTCCCGTCATGACCCGTTTCGACTCTTTTGTCTGCCATCCTTGCCAAAAGAAACTAAGCGGTTGCGTCTGAAAGAAGGCGAGTATAAAGAACGTTACGCCGATGAGGATGTTGAATGCGATGGTGAATTTCGTTACTATGCGGAATTTGTTGTCGGGGAAAATACGTAGGAAGAAGCACAGGATGGCGGCTTTGACGAGAACTAGGGATGCTAGATAGACTAGTTCGAGGAAGAAGAAGAGCCGGAAGCCTTCTGTTATTTCGTAGTCGGAGAGATACCATATGTCTAGTCCAAGACCGTTTTTAATCACTACACCATCAGCATCTGGCTCATCGACTTTGCGAATAGCATGACTCACTAAACTGCAACAGTACCACGGTAGGAATCATAAGAACAAACGACGCCGCGGTCAAGGTATCGTCCAAAGCCCATTTCAACTTCAACTTCACCGTCGTAAACACCCTCAGAGCAAAGAACAGAAGAGCAAACGCAGCCATGGTGAGAATAACGGTTCGGTACAGGAGGATATTATTCGTGGGTTCAATTCCGCATACGGCCGCTGACATTTTAATAAAGTCCAAAGTCTGTCGTACCGTGCATTTCGCCGTTAGACAATCGCCTATCGCATTGGCAAATTGCTTGTCATCGCAGATAGCACTCTGGCTCTTCCCCGCGAATGCAGGTTGGCTGAATATCGTAATCAAGCAGTCGGCCTGTAATCCCCAATTAGTCCTTATTCGTTCGGTTCGATCGGACGAGAGTCGTGACGTACGGCACATTGCGGTGCATCTGTAAGTACCGAGGCAAGACTCTGCGCAGCAGCACCTCTTGCCAACACGGTCAAAAAGACGAGACGCTTCACAAGCGCCATCTCGAACATCGCCATTTTTCCATGAGTAAGAGCAAAAAGAAAAGAAAGGAAGAAGGACAAGACAAGCGGGGGGCGTGGAATCGTCTTATCACCATCCAAGCTGAGACATTGTTGGTGCTATATCCGGTAGTGGCTGCATCTGAGTTCATCACAGCTGATCGATCACAAAAAGCAAAGCTAACGTTCTTCAGCTGGATCAGCTCAGTCAGGAACACAAGCTTGGTACTTCCTAAAACATAGTAGTATGTGCTGCCAAGGCTGATATTGTGCTGTGGTTGGAATGTGAGTGCATTCCTGTGCGCCACACCGTGTTAGGCGAGATTGGTTTGAGACATTGTATCGGGTTAACGGATGATGATGATATATTAATGCTGGTGTCGACGTTTTCTTTCTGAAACCTATGTTAGTATCTTTGCAAGATCGTTGAGGGTTTGACAAATAAGACACAGTGATTGTTCAGTTTGTTTGAGGCTGGATGTTCCTGCATTAGACCTCATACCAGACCTGGTTCGGGTCAATATGCCAACCCTCATGCGGCACGCTACAACATTGACCACATCTTAATCCGCTGTCAAAAGCTAGTGCCCAACACGCCGGTCCGGCACGATATCCGCCAACCCGAAAGATGCGATTGGATCCGCCTTCTCTTGATTGGAATGCTACGTGAAACTCTGAATCGGTTACAGAGCAACTGTTTCCGGATTACTTCCAGTCTCAGCCCTAGCTGACGATCTGGACCCTATTTCAATTCTCAGACCCGTTAGAGCGGCCGCTGGGAAATGATTGACGCCATCGACTTGGGCTTTGGTGGTCACTGGTGAGCGATGAGAGGAGAGATGGGACAGGTTAGCCATCAACAGTCAGCCTTTCAGGAACGCCCGGGAAAGTCAGACCATGTGGCGTATAGCTCGAGTTACCAAGGGCTTTCTAATGTAGATCTGACATCTGAATCCGAAACCGAGCTTTCGGAACACACTACCATAGGCTGTAGCAAGCCCTGTGTTCTCCCCAAACGCTATATTTAAACCGGACGTCGGCATAGTTCGTGTTGGTGGCAGACTTCACTCTCGTGGCGAATAGTTGATGGGAATCCAGATTACTTCAGTTGGAATGAGTGTGACACATTGAATGTTGGATTCGGGTTGTGGCTCAAGGTTAAGGTTGTTCCACGTGGGTAATACGGTTGGGAGCACAAATTCAATTAGCTAAGTAAATGGCTGGTGAGGCTTGATCCGTTGAGATTTCAGAACCTGATGTTCAACAAGAATCGATGACTATCCAGTCTATGTCTAACTTACATTGTAGATCGCCGCGGTAGTGAATGGCATATACTCACATCTAAGGAGCAGAGTGCCCAGGACTTGGCACAGTAATTCCTTACCCGAACAGTTATTGCCGTAAGTGCAACCCGGCAAAAACGCCAAACTAGGAACAGAAAGTTTAATGTGTCAGCTTCTACCCATGGTTCTGGGATGTTTGTTCCTAGAAGCGGCCGCTGGAGAAAATGTGGCTTGTGCCGGAGACAACACTCCAGATTTTGCCAAGTTTGACGAGTATATTATGTCTTCTAAAACACCGTCTTGTCGCATTCAGTAAGCTTCTAGAGCGTGAGGCATGAGGCTGACGCTATCTATGCGTGTTAGTGTAGAGTTTCGGAGGATATTTCGCGTGAGCTTGAATTCTGTGCGCCCTCAAAGATTTTAGGGTAGCTTTGACATTTGTGTCGAGATTTCGGCATTGGGGGATTTTGCAATTAATAGAATTGGAACTACGTTCACTAAAAACTACATCAAAGAGTTTCAATGATTGTGGGGAAGTTGGTGTGAATGTTGAAGAGAAATACTAATAGTGAGGTTCTAAAGAAATGTCAGCCGGAGAGGAGACGAAAAGACTGTGTGTCTCAATCTCAAATACGAAAGCAAGACAACAAACCAGATCTTGTGACCTCCCACGCGTCTCATCACATTGATCCCACCATCAAGTTCTCATTCATGTTCAAGATAGTTACCCTAGAGTCCACACGAAACAGTACACAAATCTACATGATTGGAATATCGCGATTACGATACTTCATGTAACCCGTATGACCTCAATCTAAAGGTAGAAGTCAATGATAACAATTAGTGACTTGTATACTCTCACGCTCTATGGATGAGATCATTCTATGACTATTTGGGTTTTGACGGTATCAGATCCATAGAGGATGTTTGCAAAGGCGCTGAACATAACGACACATTTATCCTTGCATGACTAATGGATTTCGAGTGATCCTTCAATCTGAGGTATTTGAAAAGTACCTCATATGAGCCATAAGTCTAATGAAAACAGCGACGCGTGGCTACAGTCAATAAAGCAGACATCTAAAGGTTAAGCAGTAAGAAGATACACATAGTCATCCAACCGTCATAGCGAGATAATCATATGCCTTATCTTATCAGCTTATCAGAGGAGGAAATAATGTCGCTCATCTCAATCTTATTCAAAGCCACAGCAAATCTCACTGACCTCCAAAACTCATTCAAGGCAAGAGGTCACTCAATCAAAATCTCACTCACATGAAATCTCATTTTCATCTCATTCTCATCTCACTTATGCCGATCAATCTCATCTCAAGGCAAAAATGCTTTCGTAAGCCAACGCTCGGCCGATTGACCCATCGAGCCTCGGCTCAGCATATTCCGCTTTAACCCAAACCATCTCTAGTCCAGATGGAATACGAGAACTAGCCCTCTTTTGATTCCGGCCGCGGATATCCTCCATCCACATGAAACCAGCCCCTGTCGATCGCAGTTCTTACTGCCTCTAGAAGAGAATTACAGTGGTTCTACAGCAAAAAGTAAGCAGAACCTTCTACGTTGGGTTCGTGATGGTGTTGGGCAAAAGGGGTTTGCAGCTTGGCCGGTTGGAGGTAACGTGACATTTCCGCGCGGGATGGGAATTAAATTAAAGAAATGGAAATACGGTGAATGTGACCCTTCTCTCGTTTGGTATAAATAGATGGCGCTATGATGAGAGCCTCACGGCGGCTCGAGCTTACACTTTGACAGCTAGACAGCCCTACTTCGTTTCCTTCAGGGTCAAGCTGATCACAATCATCGACCACCGCTCGTCAATCGGTTGTTGTTTTGTTTTCATCTGCTATACGGACTAAATCTTGGACCGCGTGGTGATCTTCACACCAAGCGACTTAGGCTCAGAATTTGAGTTCGTATTCCACGAGTTGGTTGCATGTACCAAAAACTTGACGTCAACGACCATGAAAAAAAGCCTCAATCGTACACTTTCAAATCAGAGGAACGATCATCTTGGCTAAGAAGCTTGGTGTTTACTAATAAACGTTTTCTTGGTCCATATTTTATCCTTGATTTTCTGATCGATTCCCGTCATGATGTAGTGATACGTGGAGCCGTTGGCCAAGCTCGCGGGTTCGGCAATATCGGCCGACGACTCGTGTTGGTCAAGTTAACCATGATACGATGCTTACATTCTACCCTAAAGCCTAAAGGCTGTTATTGCCTTACTTTTACTGCTTAATCTGCAGAGTGGTTGCATTGACTCAGCACTTTTGAATTGACCAAGCGTGACAATTGGCAGTCAATGAATGAGTGCATGCATTTATCTGGAGACAATGTGGATGTCGCCCAGTCAATTCAAGGACAACTCATGCCATGTGCAAAGAGGAGTACATCCACTGAGACATGGAGACCAATGCAGGAACAGAGTCAAGCTTTCTCCAGAGTACGCGTGTCTTGAGGTTGTCTCGGCATAGTTAACAAACTTAGTTTCAATCGCGAATGACAATAAACCTCTGACTATGCCATGATGATGATTGATGCTTCTGTTGACAAAAGAAAGGAGCATTGGCCCCATCGTAACCAAGTTGACTCAGCGTCGTATAGCGCTTTTTAGTGGGATTGATTCGAAGCAGGGATCCCAATCTCGGAAGTAACATCAAATACGGCCTTGATCACCAAATCACAAGGGTACATTTACGATGAAGCTTGGATTTATTCTACATAAAAGGCTAACGGCTTCGCTGACTCCGATGCCCACCGGTTGTTTTTTGCTTCTTCTCCACCGTTGCTCGCAATGCCTAACAAATGAGGAGAATCTTGCTGGCCAAGGACGTTACTGGGTATGCACGCGAGATTTTAGTGGACAACCGGTAAAGATCTACAGGGAACTTTTCACCTCGTGTATGTAGCCAAGTGGCAGACCAGCCCCACGAAGCTTGCTGTAGCAACAAGTAGACGCCCAATATAATTGTGCCATTGTGACAAGGGATTCTGTCGCCCGCAGATCGCAAAAAAGTTCCTTCCCATCCACGCCGGCGTCAGATCATGGTGGTAGTCTAAGGCAGGAGACAGGGGTTTTCTAGCTCTAACCTCTACCCCGCAGGTTAGCTATACGGTTCCTGAACCGCAGAGGTTACAATTGGTAGTGGCGTTTTAATTAAGGCGCCCTAAAATAAAACCGTTACGATGGAACTTGACCAATGGCGGAGGCTCTAGAAGCAACCGCCTTTGGGGCTTAATTAACCGTATTAGACGAACACGATGTGTCCAGGAACCAGGATCTCGACTCGCCGTCACATCCGAAATGTTGCAACATCGTGATTCTCGACATGGTTATTATGGAGTCCCTTTTCGTCTGATGCTTGGGGATCCACTGTAGCTGCACCATGTCCCAACCCGCCAACTCTTTGAGCAGCCCAGCCCATCCCCATGTTGATGACTTGACAAGGATGACATCACGTTACTAGGATACCTATGGAGACAACCCGTATTTCACACCCGGAACTGAGCGGAGTTGGGCCGACTGACGGCCAAGGAGGTGATAAGATCTCTTGGGGTACATGAAAAAGGAAGGAGACATGCCATGTATAAGAATCCTTTCCCCGATCTCCCCATCTTCTGGTTTGCTCTCCTTCCTCACCCACCTTTCGTTTAACAGTCTTCACTCGTTTTATAGCACTCGTTAAACTTTAAACCTAATACAATATGCGTGGTCTTGTTATTCTCAGCGCGGCTGTTGCCGTTGCTAACGCCGCTGCCGTCGAGAAGAGGCACTACCCTCTTCCCGGTCAGGAGGAGCCCGTTCCTTCCGTCCCGGAGCCCAAGCCTACCGAGCCCGCTCACGGAGCTTACCCTCCTCCCAGCAACGAGTACCCTCCCCCGGAGCCCAGCAAGCCCAGCGGCGAGTACCCTCCTCCCGGTCCTCCTGGCGGTGATAAGCCTCACCCTCCTAAGCCTACCGAGCCTAGTGGTGAATACCCTCCTCCTGGACCTCCCGGTGGTGAGCACCCTCCCAAGCCCACTGAGCCCGGCCACGGCGGCGAGTATCCTCCTCCCGGTCCTCCCGGTGGTGACAAGCCTCACCCTCCCAAGCCTACCGAGCCTAGTGGTGAATACCCTCCTCCTGGACCTCCCGGTGGTGAGCACCCTCCCAAGCCCACCGAGCCCGGCCATGGAGAGTACCCTCCTCCCGGTGGTGAGCACCCTCACCCTCCCAAGCCTACTGAGCCTGGCCATGGCGGCGAGTATCCTCCTCCCGGAGGTGAGCACCCTCCTCCTCAGGATACCACTGAGATCCCTCCTCCTCACGAGACTCAGCCCACTGAGGTCTACCCTCCTCCTGGAGGCGTAACCACCGAGGTCCCTCCTCCCGAGCACACCAAGCCTACCGGTGTCTACCCTCCTCCCCAGGACACCACTGAGGTGCCCCCTCCCAAGGGTACCACCACCGAGTATGCTCCTCCCAAGGACACTACCACCAAGGTCTACCCTCCTCCTGGAGGCGTAACCACCGAGGTCCCTCCTCCCGAGCACACCAAGCCTACCGGTGTCTACCCTCCTCCCCAGGACACCACTGAGGTCCCTCCTCCCAAGGGTACTACCACCGAGTACGCTCCTCCCAAGGATACTACCACTCAGGTCTACCCTCCCCCCGAGGACACCACTGAGGTCCCTCCTCCCAAGGGTACCACCACCGAGTATGCTCCTCCCAAGGACACTACCACCAAGGCCTACCCTCCTCCTGAGCACACCAAGCCCACTGGAGAGTACCCTCCCCCTGAGGAGACCACCAGCGACTACACTCCTCCTGCTGAGTCTACCAGCGAGTACCCTCCTCCCGAGGAGACCACCACTGGAGGACACGAGGCTCCTTACCCTCCTCCTTCTGCTACCAAGCCTAGCCACACGAAGCCAATTTACACCAAGCCTTCGTACACTAAGCCTGGTTACCCCGGAACCACTGAGATGACCACTTCCACCATCTACACCACCGATGTGTACACCGTCACCAAGTGCCCTCCCGAGGTCACCGACTGCCCCGAGAAGCCTCACGTCACCACTGAGACCATCGTTGTCGGCACCACTGTCTGCCCCGTCACTGAGGAGCACCCTGACAAGCCCACCAACGTCGAGACCATGCCCAGCTACACCGATGTCAAGCCCAGCTACACCAAGCCTGCTTACACTGCTCCTGAGCACCTCACCACCACTCACCTCACCACCTCGACCATCTACACCACCAAGGTCACCACTGTTACCAAGTGCCCTCCTGATGTTGTCGACTGCCCTGAGAAGCCTCACACCACCACTGAGACTCACATTGTTGGCACCACCATTTGCCCTGTCACTGAGACTTACGTTCCTCCTCCTCCTCCCAAGGGAACTCACCCCGCCCAGCCTCCTAAGGATACCCACCCCGTTGTCCAGCCCCCCAAGGAGACTCACCCTGTTGTCCAGCCTCCTCACCCTGGCAACGGCACCTGGACTCCTCCCAAGCCTCAGCCTCCTAAGGAGACATACCCTGTCCCCGTTCCTGTTCCCAGCAAGCCTACTCAGCCTGAGCACCCTGGCAAGCCTGAGGAGCCCGAGAAGCCTCACCAGCCTGAGCAGCCCGAGCACCCTGAGCAGCCTCAGCCTCCCAAGGAGACCAAGCCTGTTCCTCAGCCTCCTAAGGAGACTCACCCTACCTACCCCACTCCTCCTCAGCCCGAGCACCCCGAGAAGCCCGAGCAACCTGAGAAGCCTGAGCAGCCTCAACAACCCGAGAAGCCTCAAGAGCCTGAGCACCCCGCCCAGCCCGAG
>QHHG01000020.1:0-438421 GCA_004367055.1 Fusarium sp. NRRL 66335
GAAAAATAATAGTCTTTTCTTTACTAATACTATTAGTATCTCCCTTTCTTATAAGTATTAGGAAAATCTTAATTTTAACTGTAAATCTCTATACCTTAAACTTATTATTACTTACTTTTGCTCTAGTACTATATTTATTTATTATAGATACCTTAAAGTTTATATAGGATATAAGGTTACTATTTATATTATACTTAGCTTATAGTAGTAAAAGCAATATCTAATCTACCTTTTAAGTTCTTATTTTAATAGCATACAATCCTCTGATGCTGCGTGTTTCTCAAGACCCTGCATTACTAAACCCATCTTAGCAAAGTCAATAAGATTGTAAATCGTTTTTCTTAATCCACTTGGCCCCAATCCTGTCGAAACAAGATCTGCATATTCCTGCTCCTGATTTCTAAAAGACTCGATGGAGTGTGCGCCCCAATCCCAGACAGCCACGAGGTCGCGCGGATGTACGATTGTTGATTGTAACTGCCGGAGCCATTCGGTATCTACCGGGGCGTCGTTTGATGACATAATGGTCTTGTGTTGAATCGGGCCTGGCGGAATAGAAATCATAATGATAGACCAGTATGAACCGCACCGTCTGATGATAGTCGGTCTCAGTGCTCCCTGAAACAAACATATAACGTCTCCAACCTGAATAGACTTGACGGATGCTTGGACAGTCCAGGTTGAAGCTCTAAATAATTGAGCACAAATGTTCTTCCACGTAATTTCCAACGTTCGATCATCCTCCCAGGCATGGTCTCCTATGGCGGTAGAGACCTCGGCCAGGATCAATCCTTTTCCTCTAATCACACCTATCTCTTTATCGTCCCAGGTATCAACAGAGACAGATTCAGCGAGTGTGTATTTGATGAAAATCGACCCTCGCATGAGTTAGGCAACAGAACCGATTAGAGGCTGAAGACTCTTGCACTTTTCATATGACAACTTCAGCTCGTTGAGTCCAATACAAAAAGCATAGCCGTCAACTTCGGTAGAACCGCATTTTATGACGGTGTGTCGAGCGGCAGCGACTTCCTGGAGTACCTAGAATGACCTATTAGAGAGGTGATCTTTTCAGGATGAGTTGATGGCTTACCCAGATCCGCTGGAACCACGGTCTTTTGAGAAGCGAGAGTACTCTTGTGGGATCATTCTTGTTGTTAGGCGTTTTGACAGCAGCTCTGCAAATCTCCCAAAGAGCCTCATCACTACCATCGGCAGTCTCGCCGAGCCAGATAATCACGCAACTCGCCTTGGCATAGATCTTAGCCATTGACTGAACTTGTTGCGCTTTCTCTGTTGTGTTGTCTTGGTCTATGCATAATGCGTCTATCCAGATAACTCATCCAAGTCACTATGTCGCAAATTGACGAGAGCTGCATGAAGATTTGCCCCGATATGCAATTCACTATCATTTGCAGTGATGGAGAATGGCTTGTCATTGGCCCCCATACATAAGATAGAGCTTCATAGGGACATATGCTTGACGAGTCGGTTAACGGAAATTCGAATAGATGGCAGTGGACACGAGACTGTCTGTCTGAGTGAGGTGATAACCGAAGAAGGCGAATACTACCCTCCGCCACTTGGGAATAATGATATGGTTCCATAGCATAGAAAGACGACAGGAATGTTGTAAATTTCTTACTTGTCCCAAGGAGCGTTACGTCCCAAGCACCGTGTCTTCGAGGGGTGGAGTATCGCCCAACAAAGAGCCCAACGCGCATCGCCAACACACACGCCACGTGTCACGAGATGCAGATCCCTCATAATATCGAATTGTAAGATCAGCCGATACGAACATATTATACCGTTACTGATACTCTAATTCGCATTGCGACATATGACATGCCCAGTTTCGTGATTAATATTGTAGTTGTATTGCCATCATCTGGATACTCAGCTACCCTTAACTCTCCCCGCCAGCTCGTCAAATATCTCTCCCTTTATCTTATTCCCAAACGCCTCATCATCTTTCCCACGCTCAATGAAGTCAATCCTATTATCCAGTGTCTCAATATCTTCTCGTATCTCAGCCAGTTCCACCGCCTCGGTTTCTTCCACATGGGCTCTTGTCTCTCGCAAACTCGCGACTTCCAATTCTAGTTCTGTACACCTCGTTTGACATGTCGCGATCTGTTCTTTAAGCTCAGCCACCTCGGCGCGCAACTCTTGAACAAGCAGTGATTCGTCGCTAGCCGGGGTAGAATGCTGGATCAAAGCTTCAAGTTTCTGCAACTTGTTCCAGATCGCACCGGAATCGGCGAGTATTTCTTGACTTCGTTGTCGTTTGCGCGATCGCGTGTTGGGAGGATCGAAAGTATTGGATTCATTGTACAAGGGCGCATTCGACACGACTTTATCGTAAGAAGGAGGTAACGGTGCAGGAAGTGTCGTGGATTTAGCGCCACTGCCACTGAACATTCGCGAGATATCATGATCGGGGTCAGAGAATGGTTGTAACTTCCGTTGTGTAATTGCTGTGCTGAGGGAATCAAGCTGGTCTATAGACAGTGCAGACTCGGGTATGTAGATGCGTAGCCTTGATACATGCGATATTTCATATAGAGAAGTGAGGATCTTGCCAGACCGTGGCCTGGCTACTGCAACAGGCTCCTTAACGAGACTTGGTACAAGAAGATTGACGGCATTGGATAGTTGCAATTCGAGGCACGTCGCAGAGGGAAATATATCATCGGGTGGACTTGTTTGGGTGGAATGTTCAAAGGATGTGATGGATGAGGGGCTGATACGGATATTGATGGTCTTGGAACTGGTCTTGTCCTTGTATCGGATGGGAATTAATATGTCGAAAAGCGCGTATGTCGCGTCAACATGCAACGTGAATCGTATTGGAAGGTGTTCAGGATCAGGTTTCGTCAGAAATTGAGTTGTATTGTTATATTCGTACTCAAGAGCAGCTGTGACGCCCTCAAGATGAGTCGCCATAGCTGCCGATGCAATTAGCAGATCTAATAGAGGGCTGGACTTACCCAAAGTCTTCGTCTCCAGCGCACCTACAATCTCAATTCCCAGCGCTTCAACACAAAGCCGGCCTCGCTGCCAGGTGACCTGTGACCTCCAGGTGAACTGTGAAGTCAGCCTCGGACTCCAGGTGGACTGTGAGATCCGAGCAGGTCCCTTCTACGCGCCCCGGTTATTCCACGGAACTCGTTCGCGTGGGTATAAGTCGGAATTTTATATGGCGGTAGCGCGATGAACGGGCTTTGCGCGATGTTGGGATGAAGAGAGGTAGGGCGTGGCGTAACTTAACATCGTGACGAAATAGAAAGGAGGAAAGATTGGAGAGATTGAGTGGAGATTGAGTGGAATCGATGTGATTGGGTTTTCGGAGCTGGGTTACTCCGATCACGTGAGTCCACCCGAAGATTTTCCAAGTATCAAATCGGGACTGATAAGATAACAAGGCAAGGTCTGCGCACGGACGTCAGCTGCGACGAAATGTCCCTCGGTAACAGCTTCTGCTACTGTCATTCCGGCAAAGAACACGTACGACAAATAAATCAGTGTAGGTTGCATCTTGTGCATCTGTTCACTGTGATATATGAATACTCCAAATGAACAAAATATCGGCCAGTCATGATGATTAATACGTGGTCTGATGTACAGCTGAACCTCTCGTGCATTTATCACGATTTATCGCCAATAGGATGATGGGTATCAGGGTTGAGCCATCAGTGAGACTGCTTAAACATTTTTTACAACGCACTATTGCCTACTATAAAAGTAGTCGTTTGGTGTAAATTTAATATGGCATATTCTAAGGATCCAAAGACTGGCTATTCAATATGGCCTTTCCTACCCTGGACCATATGGAAGTCAGCTTGTGACTTTTGAACACGAGCTACCACTGTTTGCGGGAACAGGGTAGTATTGTAAATAAGCATGGCCTGCCTCTGCTGATACAACGTACCTTCTTTCTTATAATTCTACCTGACACATAGGTCTCGATCATTATGTGAGCAGTAGGGCGCAGTCTGTTCGGTAACATGATGCTGGCAAATTATTACGCCACCATAATTAATAACTTCAGTAACAATAATACTAGCAAAAGTTATCAGTCAGTCTGATTAGAAATTGGTCGAGCTGGAATCCACTGGTTATGAGATTTTATTTGTTACTGTACCATTGGGAAAGCAATCCGGGTGGGGTGTAATATGGAGCTAGCAGGGGACCCAGCTGCGTTGAAATTACCATGCTGAGCGGGGCAAGTCAAAGCGCCAACTGTGAAAATAGACCGCTAGGCCACTGACCCAAAAACAAGGACCCCTGTTCGCTCTACAGTGGATTAGGGCTATATTCTTCGTGACACCAACCACTCTCAAAAATGGAGTGTTGTTGTACACCAGAAGTCTACTTTCACCATCAAGTTCAATTCGCTACCTTTGTACCAGCGATATGATTTCACAGGATTTCCTTATTTGATTTGCCCGAACTGGGCGCACCATCGCTTACTTTCGCAAAAAAATGTGAGTATTTAGTAGTCTAAAATACAAAAAAAAGCCCTTAAATAAAGGCGCTACAGTCTTGAATAATGCGCTTCTAAAGAAGAGAGGCAGAGTCAACGTAGCTGCCCTAGATATCTCCCAGGAACATAGGCCCTACAAATCTCATTCCCACCCGGCGGATGATTCAATGCACGGAACAGGTCGCTACCATTAGTACATGAGAACGCTTCATTCGAACTCAATAATAATCTCAGGTGCGCCCTGAAACCCAGCAGGCATTCTATGCACCATGGACCAATAATTTTGGTCGTAAATTGGATTTCCCGAACCACCATATCGGCCGGCGAACGTGATCTCTGGCATGGGACTTGCATTTCCGGAGACAGAGATCGAGATCCCTTGAATGTCAGCCCATGACTGGACATCCCTCTTCGCAATCGAGGGAGAGACTGCAAAAGTGAAAACAGAACTGCTGGTTCCCTGAGGGTAAGTCACCTTCAGTTTCTTTGGTGAGACTTCCATCAGGACGTGAGCCTCAGTAGAACGGAGCTGGGGTTTGTGTCAGTAAAGCCGTAGGAACAGAATATGAAGCTGTATCAACTTACGCTGAGCCATCCGATGTTATCATCTCCATAAGCCCAGTGTGCAACAGCGGGATGGAACTGGCCCTTGTTATTCGACGGTCCGTTTGCACTTTTGGTTCGATACGATTGAGCTCCGATCATCAAAGACTCGCTAAGCCAAGTCGTAATGTTGCGATGATCAAGATCGTATGGCGGATAATAGGCCTTGCCTGTATATGTTCTCTCGCCATCAAGTGACTTCAAAGATTCTTTAAGATCATCAGAAAGCAATGAGTTGTGGAATTCTGAGTGGACGGCAATGAGTGGTGCCCAAGCCCAGTCACGGGCATGACTCATGGCTTCCGGGTGTTGCCATACACCTGCCTCCTTTCTACCGATGATGGGTGCGAGAAAGTGAGACAGGATGCCGAGAGACTTGGTCATGTCGAACGAGTAGGAACGGTCCCACGGACCAGCGAGGTTTCGCATCTGTGGGTTCCAGAGTTGCGATGTATAATTCCAAACACCACGGAGAAGATCCGGACCTCTTTGGGAAAGAATACTATCTTCGTGACCATACTTACACCACAGTGTAAGACCAAAGAGTGAGATGCCGGTGTAGGTCGCTGAGTTGAACTCAGAAAGGGTGTCGTGTAAGTCAAAGAGATCGATAATCTTCTTCGCATAATCCTCCCCAGCTTGTGTCATATTATCGTCACCTACTTGGCGACCCGTCCAGCTTGTACCAATGGCGCGCATAATTGCAGGATTGCTGTAAGATGGATAGAGGTTATCTCCGTTGACACCACCTTCTCGGTAAGAATCGCCAACGCTGCAGTTATATAGACTTTCGAGCATAAGCCCCTTCAAATCGTCAGACAGCAGGTCTCCGAACTCTTCGTATATCGTGATGAAGCTGAGGCCTACGAAGCCACGCCAGTTCGGGTCCCACGATCCGTACATACGGGCAGGGTACCATGGTGTGCTAACGGTCGGCTCCTCCGGCTCTCGCGTATAACCGCCATACCACAAGTCTTTGGGGTTGTCATGTTGGTCCTTGATAACGTAGTTTATGACATCCTCAGCCCTCGAAACATCACCGTCGCCGTTCCGTGCAAGCAGCCCAACTGCATACCATGTAGAGGCCAGTGTCTCATGGTTCATGGCAGCTTTAGATTCGAGGTCATAGAGCTGTTTCAGCTTCGGGTCGTAAAACCTGTCCATCCACTCCATCGAGTCTTCAACCATGGCTTTCGCCTCTCCGGATAGGGCCCATGACTGTGTAACATGCTGGGAAAGAATGCCCAGTAGACAGGTATATACCCAACTAGACACTTTCATATCGACTGCAAAATTTGTGAAGAGTTGAAATGATTCTTTTGCCTGATTTAATAAAGATGATGGCAAGTCTAAGTAATGATGTTTAGCTACCGCGGTAGACTATAAGTGATCTGAAGCGTCGTAAGGAAGTGAGGCGGACATTACATATTTGTATTCACTGCTCTTGCTGTTAAGATTCACTGCGCAACTTGTGCTTCTGTGTTTTCGTCCCCTGATCAAAATCCTACCTCAAAAACAAAACCACCTGTGATTAATTACATACACATGAGCCAATCAGCGGTTGTCACACGTTGATTTCAACTGTACGCGTTGTTTGCTGGAAATTTCAAAAAATCCAAGAAAGGGGTTGTCACCTGGCGGTGCAGCAAAACTTCATGCAGGGAAAACCATCATCAGGAGGTTTTCTACTTGTCCTTAATTGTTTCGTGATCAGTGCACTCCATGTCGATCCCTCACTTGGTCGTGATGAATGCGAAACCTCTCAGTTAAGCATGGCCTATGATTGACAGGGGTTCTAGGAACAAGAATACTACCTTGCATCATGCGTTCTAGAAAAACTCGGACGGAAACAATGGCGGTCTTAATGGCTCTGGGTATGCGACTGGGTCGTGTGATGGTGGGACGGATCCGGACTGATGTCTCCCAGCACGTGGCCAATGGCAGCAGGCACATTCCGCCACATAGGGAAGGTTACTTGCAAAAAAGAAAAAAGTAATCACCAGTGCATAAGTGTTGGGTACTTCATTTTAATAAAGATGTCACTTTAATTAAATAAGAATCAATACGAAGATAGTTTTTTTAGCAGTGAAAGGCGGGTCATACAGCTATTCTAATAATAACCACTGAGCCTATAGAACCGTAGTCCATGTAACTGCTCTACTCCGTAGCAGTGTTAACACACCCAGTGGAAGATGTTCCTTGTTAACAAGACGCAAACCTCCATAGTCGCGGCGTAATACATCCCGATACATCTGCAATGCCCATCGAGCCTCTTTTGTTTTGCTATCTCTATCATTTGCAGGGACTCCCAATTCGTTTTCCAGAGCCTGCAAAACATCACGATCCATCTCAGGGTTAATAGCAGAGGGAACAGCCTGTAGGGCCAAATAGGCTTGCTTCAAGGCAGTGCTCGTAAGCTCCCTGTGCTTTGCGTATTCTTCAATGCTGAAGAAGCTTTCGAGCTCTTCAGCCGTTAGAAGATTCTTGAAGGCTTCGGAGCCGACGGTCCCGATAACCCATGATCCATCGACAGCTGCTTTGATGCGGCTGTCAACATTTTCCAAACCGTCGAAGGACTTCATGTATCGTTTATACCGCTCGCCTTCCGCGTTGAAGAAATCTTTGATGATTGATTCAGGGGACTTCTTCGCAATGCTCTCCCGAATCGTTAGTATAGGCACGAAGGGATTTCGTAGACCGAGTCCTCCCAGTCGCTCCGGTAGGTGGACAAAGGCATCAGGTACATCTACCCCAAAACGCCCTTGTATCATGTGCTTGACGTGGTCGACGGCCCCATAGCTGCTTTTCGAGGCAGCTGATGTATCGTCGAATAGGAATCGCTGCATCATCTGATAGGTTTCCAGGATACTGTCAACGTGGTGCAGTCCAAAACAGTGCGCTGGTTCGCCGAAGGTATGGCTAAAGAACCGCCCCATGCAGCTGTTCCATGTTTGCACCCAGTCCAGTACACTTTTGCATCCATCCAGCTGCTTCTTGAGCTGTCTCAAATGTCGGTCGACTTCCTCGCGATCGATCTCCCAGATTCCTGACTGAGGATCAAGTGATAGATGTCCCACTTTGACTGGGCCCTCGGGCAAGCTGTTTGCGACATCGGCATCTCTTTCTTTACCATCCCCTGTGATGTATACGGACCCGGTTTTACTCCGGTTGAACGTGAGACCAAGGATGTTGGCATATCTATTCATAGCAACCCAAGCCCTCTTGCATTGCACTGGCTCACCACATAGCCAAAGATCGTCGTGAAGTCGGTAGAGTAGCATACCATCCTGCTGGTTGACAACAACATCGATGACAAAGAGAACAAGCTCACCAAGGAGCTTCTCGGGAGCATGGGCCATGGGTACACCACGGCGCCGCACTCTGGGGCTGCCCGTCAATGGGGAGTCTGGAGAGGACTGCACGTTGAGAGGTGCTTGGAGAACCTTCTTGAAGAAGGAGATGGCATCTTCAGTGTAGCCAAAGAATCGCATCACGGCAAAGATGGTAGTATGAGGCAGGCCCGTAGCGAACCACTCCAGGTCAGTCTGTACCAATGCGACTTCATCCTTCAATGTTTTGTGAATGGTTGTCTCCGTTGCTAGTGTTTGCAGCAGGCGCTGTTTGATGTTGGGCTTGTGGGAGCTATCTTGTCCATCCGTCGGATCGGTATAACCACTGGAACCAATCGTCTCAACACTTTCTGGCAGTTGGGACATGAAGAAAGTATTTATATACTGCGCTCTTCTCTCGTTCTTGACATTCGAAGTTGCAGTTGCGCCAGAGGACAGGTAATACACACGGCGTAGCCTTTCATCGTGACTAGGCTCTGACTCGGTGTGCCACTTCCAAAATGTATCATCTTGAAGAACGAAGCTGTTCAAGGCCGCTTTGAGAGCAACGCAACACTGGATACCAACGTAGTGGATAAGGATTGCTTGCAACACGTCCTCATCCATCCATATGCGGTATTTGCCGTTCAGTTGCTGTCTTGGAAGAACAGGAACTGTATCTCATCATTAGCCATCCGTCCCTTGGTCATAGAGGGGTCTTGTTCAGAGTTTAAAATAATGAGCCAGAGGACTTACTGCCAAGTTCACCAGCATCCCATTCCCAGCTGTCAATGTTAGAAAATCGCATATTGAGAACATCAGCGATTTCTCCCAAAACCACCGGTTGCTCGAGAAAGTCCCGAAGAATGGCCTGTTTCTGGTCGCTCAATAGGTCCTCAGCGAGAAGCCCATTGATGCACCACTTGAGGGTCGCAGAGTCGAATGGCGCTTTCTCCCCAAACATTCGTTGGCAAGAATCACCGATTGTCTTCCTGAGTGCTTTGAGTGACTTGCAACTCTCTTCATCTTCACCCTTGAAAAGTTCATTGAGGTAGAGGTCGATCTCAACTTCATCTGTCTCCAATGGGTCGAAAACCACCGACTCAAACTTGTCGCACAGTTGCTGTAGCCTTTCCTTCTGACGGTCCAGGACCTCAAAGGGCTCTTCCCCCGAAGTTCCACGGCCACTGACAGAGGCAGTCATCCATTCCGTTATCAACCGAGCGTAGAGATGGCCCAGTGCTAGTTTGCGACTTGGTACTTCGAGGTGCGACCGAAGAAGTTCTTCATGGGCCTGGATGAATTCGCTCGGTACAGACACGTCATATTTTGATTGAGTCAACCAGTGCTTGATGTTCTTGACTGTAGGGCTTTGAAACGCCTCAGGGTTAAGGCTTCGAACTCCCTTGAGAAGAATGTTAATTCTTGCGACTTGGTCTTTTTCTTCATCGGCATGCTCCAGGATTTTGTCCTTTCGTGCTTCGTTGATGGTGCGCTGCTTTTCAAGTTCATTGATCTTAGTGCGTGTAATCCCTCCAAGGGTTTGCGAAAGTGCTGAGAAGGATGATGCCATTTTTGCTGGTGTCTGTTAAGCTGTAGGCTGTTGGTAAACGTCGATCATACGAAACAGATCTGGTAGTAGCTCCAAGAATAGACGGTTGGGTAATGCACTTTATAGTCGGTGCAGTCTAAATACTATAATTAATGCTCAGAATTGGCTTTGTAATTATAGCAACACATAGAGAGCGGTGTGAGACTAGATCAGGCAACGAGTCTTGGCAAAATAATCACTAGGTGCATGAGCTTACAGTGGAGGGAGTTAGTGAACAAAGGCCCATTCATTTGCGCTGAAATGCCGTGAAAAAGTGAACTACCCACTGGCAAGTCAGCACGAAAAAATAGAAAAGCAGTAAGCACTAAGGTAGCATTGGTATTATGAAGTAGATCTTATGGATCTTTCTACGTATCCCTTGCTGAAATGATATTCTTCACGATCTCCGCCGCCCGATCCAAAGCCGTCGCGAAACGCTCTGCACCATTGGCCGGACTTACAAAACACACTTCAACCCTATTGTTTGTTAGCAAGTGCATTCGCGTTATGACTGTAGAGACTCACGAATCATCAGATACGGTGTAGTTCATCCATACAGACTCTGGGTGCGGCATGGTGAAGCCAGGATCCTCTGCTAGCTTTGTTTCCACCATGGTTTGCATTATCAGTTGCGGGTAGCCTCTCTTCCAGACTGGGTCGGAGAAGAGTTCTGGGATCTCTTCATCCTTTTGATCTTGGGACATAACCTCAATCACGTCCATCAGTCTGAAGTAGTTGCGGCCCTCGGTGCCTTTGGCGATTTGCGCATTGCACTGCCGCGCCGCTTCTAGGAGTTTGGCCCGTGCCTCGTACCGGGGTACAGCATCGTCGAGAGCGGCGTCGCAAAAGTCCATGACTGACTTGAGAACCACTTGCACAATCTCCGGACGGCCGAGATGGAAATGCGCCGTCGAGACTGTTTCCCAACTGGCTGGAAGGTGGCCAAAGTACAATCGACTGGCTAACTGGATCGTTAGATCAACTGTTGCCTTGATAGGTGCCGAGTTACTAAGCATGAGCGTTTTGCCAAACGAGTTGATGAGATGCGGGACGTATTGCTTTGCAGAAGTGATGGCAAGGTAGTCTTGGCGGAGTATCTCAATCCGGCTATCAATGTCTTCTGTCGTCACCAAGGGTATCTCGTTGAGACTATCTGGATCAACAATAACGTTTTCTGCGGCATTCTCGGGATCAAGCGTGGTGATGGCATTTTGCAGCCTCTGAGATAGCTGAGAAACCGTCATCAAATCAATCATAGAGTGCTCGAAGATGGTTGCTGAGCGCCCATTGGCAGTGACGATAATTTGGGTGCATTTGTCGTGCCAACGGTTGAACGAGTCGCCGATGTAGCCAGACCGGACTCGGTCCTCACGCGTAACAGGGCTATCGTCGTCAAGACACATGACGAATACAGACGCTTCAATAGTTTCGAGATAAACTGCATTCGCGCTGGTCAAGGCGAGTAACTTCTGTCGGTTCTAAAAGAGTGTCAGTCAAAGCATTGAAGTCCAAAAGGTCACTTACCGATCCCCAAGAATCGCGATTGTCAGTGGTCAACATGCCAGCCCAAGACTTGTTTGTCAGATCCAAATCGAGGATTGACTGGTAGGTTGCCTTAAGCATGTCATATGAAACCGCCATGCCTTGTTGCTTAAGCGAGACTTTGAAGAGATGACCTCTTCGCAGCACAGCAACGTACTCATTGCCCGGATACTTCATCATCTTGTCACAGTCCGCATTGGGCTCTCTTACAGCATTGAACAGCCAGGATAAAGAGTGCCCACAGTTCGCCCTGGTACCAAGGAAATCGGGTTCAAGCCTGCCAGCGTCACGATCGGCCTTGAATTCACACAGCGCCGTAGTCAGAACAGCCGCCCGTTCCGCTTGAGTGTGGGGGGTCGGGCTGTCAAAGTGTGTACCCAAGAAATTGCCAAAGGGTGCTAGTGGATAGCGGCGCTTGAGATGCAAGGCCTTGAGAAGTAGGCCTGCGATCCAGCTTTCCACGTTGGGATCATCAGCCTTGACACGTAGCCCATTGTAGAGCCTGCGACCAAGACTATCCGGTGGCGTGAGAGCATGGGCTTTGCGACTGAGCTCAGAGTATTCTTCTCGTGTGTGAGCGAAGTGACCAACGCTGTTGAGAAGGTCGTCAACGGCCTCATCCAAGTCGACGAGCGGATATCTTGGTAGGTCCTTACAAGTCCGGCAACAATAGAAGTCATGGTTGGTTTGGACTTGCTTGCTTGTCGATTCGGATCGTAACTCTTGTACTTCGAGCTCAGAGACCCTTGGCCGCGACTGACGGACCTCATCGGGAACCAGCTTAGATCGCAAGGCAACTGTGGTACTGAGGGCCGTGATGCTGCCAGCACCGCTCAATTCAGATGTCTGTAGATTGACTTGGAATGTGCGCACCATCCAATTCTTCAACTCAATGCTGACGAGGGAATCGAGTCCAATCGTTGCCAACGACTGATCAACACGAATCTCGTCGACGGGTCGGTCGAGGAAGACAGCAAACTTGGCAAGTGTCGCATCTTGAATCAGTTCCTCGGCCTCAGCCATTGTCTTCACACCAGACAGTGCCTCTGCGAAGTCGACCTTGTTGGCTTTGGCACCGCCACTAGCCTTTTTCTCCAGTGTGTTCGGTAGTTGGCTGAAGACAGGGTTGTCGAGCAAGTACTCGTCGTTGGCTTCCATCATTGATTGGCGCGTTACTGCTTGGATTGATTGGTGTAGACCATCCTTCCGAGCAGATTCAGTCATGATGTATTCGAAGTTCGCGAAGAACTCGTCGAAAGAGATGTCCATGACACTGTTTTGTCGAAGACTAGCCCTGATAGTACTGATTGCTGTCTCGTTCTGGGATGCCTCCAAAGCGCCGTGCGCATCAATCGAAACGGCGCCAATGTTTAGGGACACATACTGGGTATGCGGGTGGTCGGCATTGGCGCGCGCAAACGCGTCTTGGAAGCCATTACCAGCTGCATAGTTGGACTGGCCAGACTTTCCGATCACAGATACGATAGATGATAGCGCCACAAAGAAGTCCAGGTCGGGGCTGGCGAAATACTTGTCGAGATTGATCGTTCCAAAGATCTTGGGCTGGAGTGGCTGCTTCCATTCGTCGACGGTCATTTGTGAGAAAGTTCGATCCTAGATAGTGTCAGATCAGATTATTGTAATGCTAAGTGTGAATGATGGCAACTTACCCTCAGCGCCAAGGCGCCCTGCACAACGCCTCTGACAGGAGGCAGCGTACTGCAAAACAAGACAGCTTCCCTCATCTGCTCCTCATCGGTGATATCACATTTGATCAGATGAAGCTTTGACCCATGCGCTTCCACTGCTGCCATATGTTTACGTCTCGTCTCATCGTCGATGGTGCGTCGAGAGAGAGAAACAATATGACCAGCTCCACGGGCAGCGAAAAAGCGACAGATTCGCGAAGGTAGATCACCCAAACCTCCTGCCACGATGTAAGTGCCATCCTTCCGGAGTCTAAGAGGTTTTGGCTTCGCTGGTAGACATTTGACCACTGACGTTGGCTTCGCCTCCAGGACAATCTTTCCTATGTGTTTTCTTGCACCCATAAGTCGGAAAGCATCCTCGACCTGTTCGATAGGATAGGGGTTGATTGTTTGCACCGGACGAAGTAGGCCTGACTCGATACGTTTGACGATCTCGCTCAGCATTTGGTATACCTGCTTAGGCCGTCGTTGAGCCAGAGTGACGAGGTCAAATGCAATGAACGTGATGGAATTCTCGAATGCTGCCATGCCCAGGCGAGAGTCCCTTTGCATCTCAGTCTTTCCCAGTTCGATAAAGACACCTAAAGGTTTGACACAGTCAAGGCTCTCCCTCAGCATCTCTCCCGTTGATGTGTTGAGCACAACATCCACACCGTCGCCGTTGGTAAGACGCATGATACTCTGCTTGAACGAACCGGTCTGGCTAGAATAAATGTGGCATTCCGGGATGCCGTAGCTGTCTACGAGGAACTGTCGTTTCTCGTGGTTTCCAACTGTACAGAAGATCTCGGCCCCGACGGATCGGGCAAGTTGAATTGCCGCTTGACCAACAGCTCCTGGCGCAGAATGGATGAGAATAGATTGACCCTCCTCCAGGCGAGCCAGATTCTTGATGCATTGATATGCCGCAGCATATGCGTAGCTTATCGATGCTGCAGTAGTGTTGCTTATACCGCTCGGAACCTTGTGAACATGGTGTCCGTTGACACGCGACAGGTTGCTGTATGGCTGAGCACCAAAGCCCATGACACTGTCTCCGACCTGATATAAGCCCTTCAGATCGTCGCTGACGGCTGTGACAACACCGGCAAATTCACCAACCATTTCCGCATCAGAATCTGCTTGTCCCAAGGCCACGCACAGATCCTTGTAGTTGAGCCCGTAGGCCTCGGGTCTGACCTCAATCTGACCAGCTCCCAATTGGGTCGACAAGTCACAATCCACGAATCGGAGAGAGCTTAGCAAGCCGGGAGTAGCTATTTCGAGTTTGAGAGCCCGGTCACCTTGATGAAGGGTAGTCTCTGTCTCAGCTTCAGTGACGGCTTCCCAGCTACTACGAGCCCACTTCAAGAACGTCGTGTCTGGAAATACCCGAGGAATTGAGAATCGGCCATTTTCGAACGCGAATTCAGGCTCAATAGATTTTGAATCATGAGATTTTTGCCAGAAGGACTTTCCTAGGATCTCAAGCACCGCCTTTCCGATCACCTCCGGGGCGCAGGCAGGATCTCGAATATCAAGATTGACAAGCCCGTTGTTGCCACTTTCACGACGCAGGACCCTGGTGGTTGCACTTACTACGCCCTTGTATGCTGTGGACACAGGGTCCGCAGTATCCTGACTGACGACCCAGAGGATCTTCGCTTTCGAGACAAGAAGAGCATTGAGGGTCGTGAATAACTGAGGTTGGGGATCGAGGAGTAGTGGTGTCTCAGCGCGATCAACGATCAAGTAGACTGTATCCTCACTAATGGGTAGTTGATCCCAACTGCTTGTATCAACATTGGCTGAAATAGGCTTGATAGTGTTGGAAATCTCAAGAATGCCATCATCAGGAGCATCGCTGATAAGAACAATCCTGTTGGTTTCTGCAGCATGTCCGTTGGTCAGGATGGGCACAACCTTTGAAACCATCATGCTGTTTCTAGCAACATGGATGCCTCCGAAACCGTTCCTTGAGAGAATAGTGTCCCACTGTTCTCGATACATGAGCGCAGTGTCGTCTCGGAACTCGTCCTCATGTGCCCACCATCCTGATAGTGTGCCAAATATGAGACCAATGACCGCTCCTTTAGGCGAGTTTTCGACAAGGATGAGGCTTCCACCTGGACGAAGAAGCTTTCGCACATGTTCCATGGTAACATCCATCCGCTTCGTCGCATGCAGAACGTTGGATGCCACGATAATGTCATACGACTCCGGTTGAAAGCCCTGTTTGAGCGGATCCCGTTCCACATCCAGCGTCTTGAAGTCCATGTATGACTCCCAGTCAGTAAATGTGACGCGAGCCTCTTCAAAGAATCCGCTTGATATATCCGTGTACGTGTACTGCTCAATAGGTAGACCCTGACCAGCAATTCCACCGAGAAGTCGCTTCGTGCAGCCTCCTGTTCCGGCGCCAATCTCCAGAAAGCGAAGACGCGGATTCTTGAACGTGAGGAGTTGAAGATATGCAACTGCAGCTTCATAATCGCCGCTGAAGGTTCCACCCTCGTAAGCCCGTATCAGAAGATTCCCCTCTAGCATGACACTCAATGGGTCGACTGTACCACTTAAGATTCTGGGAAGGGTCCTACCAACACGTGCAAGCAGTTGCAGTTCGGGTGCCTCGGTGAGGGAATCAATCCGATTCAGTATATCGACTTCCTCCTCCAAGCTCAAGCCTGACATGATCTGGTTGTAATAGTCAGAGCTGACCCATTTGTTCATCCATCCGAGATACTTGACGAGATGAGAGCTAGTGATTTCGACCTTGTTAGCCTCAACATAGCTCAGTGCATCTCGGATCCAGATGGATGCTGCTTGGTCAGCTGTACGGAAGCTCTCCTCAGCTTCGACAGCAGATACTTTGCTGCCTTCATAGTTGTATGTCATGTTCTCATCCAGTCCCAGTGTGGTAGAGAGAAAATGGGAGAATGATGTTTCCGTCATGAAATCAGCATCCAAGTTCCACTCCAGTCGGTTCACCTTATCCTGGACGAAAGGTCGGTTCTCATCTTGGTGAGCCTCACCAATGGCTCTGAGGTTGACTAAAAGCTTGATGACTGGCTTGAGCTGCCCATCGGCCTGTCGTTGGAACACCCAAGACTGACCTGTAGACGTCTTCAGGCCATCAGGTTCGATCTGCATGGCAGCAGTGAGGCTATCACCTGCTCGAGCCGAAATGTTGGCATCGATCTCCAGCAGGGTAATCTTGGTAGGCACACAAGGAGCGTTCGAGACGAACTTCTTGAAAAGCATACCGCTGAGTTGGTGAACAGCATCGAGGGTGATTGGGTGAATTACATGAGGTCGGAAAGACCGATATGGCATCAAGGTAGCCACGTCTGGAATGATGATGTCGAGAAGACCTTGTTTGTTGCCATATTTCAGAGAGTCGATTGGACTGAATGCACCATCCCATTGATTGCCAGTAAGCTTAGCAAACTCATAGAACTCGGACTTTGTCATCTCCATGTTGCAACTCTGCCGAGCATCATTGAGAAGCTGCATTGACTCTTCTTTGCGCAAATCTGCCTCTCGCGTTCCGTTCACCTCATCAACCTCATTGGTCTCGTACTCAACCGCGATTTCACCAGAGCAGTGCTCGGTCCATGAACCATTGGCATTGTCATATGACCAGATTCGGAACGATTCCCAGCGACTCCCTTCATATTGGCGTGAACTGGACATGCTCAGTTGAACTTCAACTTCACCAGATTCTTCGTCATTGTCCGACTCGTTGAGGACAATGGATTTTGAAATAACTACATCACGAAGGATGAATTTCGAGATCGACGCCTCAACGTCACGCAACTGCACAAGCTGCTTCATTGCCTCGATAGCCATCGTGAGATAGCCTGCACCTGGATACAATGTGAAGCCCTCAACTACATGATCGCGCAGCCACGGCAAAGCGTCCAAGTTGATGTGGTATCTCCATCGAGGCTCATGAATGCTGCTCGCCGGGTCGAGTAGACCGAGTAAATCATGCGGTGGAAACTTTCGAAAGCGGTGGGCCTTGCTGAGTCGAGATTCGTGCCAGAATGGGGACATGTCCCATGGGTATGATTGGAGGTCTCTGATGATCTCCGGCTCTGACTCATCAGCCATCTTGAGCACGGCTTCCAAATCGACCATGACGCCCAGCTCAAATGTCTTGCCGGCAAGGGACAAAACTGTATGCAAAGCGTTTTTGTGACGCACGAGAGCGGAAAGGTATTCCGATTTCAACTTTTTGGCTCCGTTCTGTGCAAGCGTTTGGCGGGAAGGTCCTGCTAAAGCTGAATGAGGGCCGATTTCAACGAAGACGCTTGTATCCATCCCCGGTTCGTTTCTCAATTGGTCATCCCTCAGCAAAGCCAAAGCCTGACTGAACTTGACTTGAGAGACCAAATTTTCAGTCCAATATTCGGCACCAAACGCTGTTGACTTTGTGGCGCCGGTAACGCTTGAGTAGAAAATGACACCGTCCCGTACGTCAGAGGACTCGATGTTTCGCATCGCTTCGTGATAATCCTGAGCGACTCGCCTCATATGATGCGAGTGATATGCAGTATCGACCTTGAGTTTCCTGGCAAAGACTCCCTCGGCATCAAGTAATGACTTGAGTTCTTCGATGGCAGCCAAGTCACCCGAGATTGTGCTGCTGGCTGGGCTGTTCACACAGGCTACACTGACAGTCCCAGCTGTGACCTGCTCAATATATCGCTGCACTTCCGCTTCTCCAAGAGAGACTGCCATCATGGATCCAGGCACATCAGCCATTGCCTTGCCTTTCAAGGATGCGACGCCACGGTGATAGGCACTATTGAACGTTAATTACATCGTCGCGTAAGTTATGCTATTTGACTCACACGAGAATTGCATTTTCTCTGCTTAAAGCGCCAGCAGCATAGGCAGCAGCGACTTCACCCGAGCTATGACCAACAACCCGACTGGGCCTTATAGAAAAGCTCTCTAGCAGATCGACAAGCGCAATTTGGATTGCCGTCGTCGCAGGCTGTGATATCTCAGCCTCGCCAATCCGCGACTCATTCTCCTCTTTAAGTAGCTCATCAATGAGACCCCACGAGCCTCCTTCGTGTCGAATGGTGTCATCCATAGCACACATTGACTGTCGGAAGCATCGTGACGAGCTAATGAGCTCACGGCCCATCGCATGCCATTGCGCCCCTTGTCCGGAAACGACAAAGCTGAGTGGCACGGCCGTACTAGCTCGCTTTGGATGAATTGTTTGGTCCAATTCTTCCAGTAGCTCTGTAGACGTTGACGCGACGATGGCTCTTCGGAATGAAAGACCAGACTTGTGAACACCCAGTGTGTAGGAAAGACTGCGTAGAGTACGAGAGCCGAGAGGGTGGGTACTCGCCCATTGCTTGATATTTGCTGACATTGATGTTAAAGCCTTCTCGGTTGACGCACTTAGTACAAATAACTGCGGGGTAGAGTCGGCAGAAGCCTTGGGATCATCGATGGTTGAGGATCCGTTCAAGGGGGCCAAGTCAGTGACGGATGATCCATTCGTAGCTCCGTTGCGCAACTCCGCATTACCGTTATGATGGGATACCCCATTTTTGTTCCCATTGAGGTGTCGTTTTGCGCTTGGAGCTTCAAGGATAACGTGGCAGTTTGTCCCCCCGTACCCGAATGAGTTGACTGATACTCGAGAAGGACCGCTAACCTGCGATGGTAGGTCTGTAAGTTGACTGGGAATCTGGTAGCACGTTAGAGTATTTTCTTCTGAGGATCAGAGGAGACGTGTACCTTGATCTTCTTTTCATAGAGCTTTATGGAAGGCTTGGGTTCGACAAAATTAAGGTTCGCGGGAATTTGGCCATGCTTGAGGATGAGTATGGATTTCAACAAGCCGGCTATACCAGATGTAGCCTCAAGGTGGCCGATGTTGGTTTTGACTGAACCGACGTAAAGGTCGTTTGTCCTACCAGAGTCTTCGCAGAAGACCTTTGATATTGAGGCTATTTCCTCGCGGTCGCCTGCTTGTGTTCCCTGTGTATCCTTCTTAGACGGCTGTTTTGATTGGGTTTTCGCTGGGTAAAACTTACAGTACCGTGAGCCTCGACAAATGACGTGTGGGCAGGATTTAGCCCAGCCTCTTGGTATACACGCAGCGAAAGGGCAGCCTGCGCTTCGCCACTGGGGGTATTCAGGCCAGGGGTTTTTCCATCTTGGTTCATGCCCGAGTTGGCAATGATCGCATGTATCCGGTCACTAGAGCTCCCTGTTAGTCATCATGCCAAGTCTGTGCAATGGATGAATTACGCACCCATCCTGAAGAGCTTCGTCCAAACGCTTGAGGACTATTGTGGCAACACCTTCACCACGTCCATAGCCAGCGCCTCTCGAGTCGAATGCATAGGACTTTCCATCTGGATTGAGCATTCCCATGCCGCTCACTGCATGTATATCAGTACGGTGATCGTCTCTGGGAATCTTTTGCAAGCAACTCACTAATGCTTAGAACGTCTGGCTGAATCACGAGTTGTGAGCCACCAACCAAGGCGAGATTGGACTCGCCCAGTCTAAGACTGTGACATGCTTGATGCAAGCCAACCAGACTGCCAGACTAGATACTCACAGTTAGTAAACCCTTTCGGAGAATTTGGTTCAAATGTGTCATACGCAGCCAGTGTCGATCGTCATGCAGGGACCTCGCAGGTCGAAACAGTACGAAACCCGGTTGGAGAGGACTGGTGTAATGTTAGCTGTAAATCATACATGACT
The DNA here is from genome assembly GCA_004367055.1 of Fusarium sp. NRRL 66335. Lineage (NCBI taxonomy): Eukaryota > Fungi > Ascomycota > Sordariomycetes > Hypocreales > Nectriaceae > Fusarium > Fusarium sp. NRRL 66335. Next base: position 19,984 of record QHHG01000020.1, read on the forward strand.
GCTCAATTTCCTGACTCACTAGACTCTCCCGTTCCATTCAGGTGAGTTCTACCAATCGTAGACAGGTCTTTGTGTCCCATACGATCGTAGCTTCTCTCGAATATGCTAGCGTACACACCAGTGTTGGAACCACGGAGTGTTTCAACAGGGATGCCGGCGTCTTCAAGAGCCTCGTACGTCGTCATGAGGAAAAGACGCTGTTGCGGGTCCATCGAATGTGCTTCAGCACTGGAGATGCCGAAGAATTTGGCATCGAACTGAGAAATGTCATCTTGAAGGAAATATCCGTGTTTGGTCACCATGGATTGCTTCGCATCTGGATAAGCGTCGTACCAAGAATCTGCATTCCAGCGGTCTTTGGGAATCTCCGTCTGGCCATTTCGACTCTCCGCCAACAATTCCCATAGCTTGTCTAAGTTGTTGGCTCCACCAGGAAGCCTACAACCGACACCAATGATGGCAATCGGGGCTGGGGGGCTCATAGTTAGAGTCAAGGGGTGTTGAGTTTCTGCAAGGATATTTTTATGGCTTAGGACCTGGCAACAGTGCAACAGCCAAAACACTCTACAACATGTATCACGACTTCAAGTCTCGTACATTATATATCGTTTCCCAACTTGTCACATATCATTTTCGCATACCAAAAGCATTCCCCCTCTTCGAAGGATTCCGGGTATCTCGATCCTACGGACATAAAAGACTCCTTACGGCTGGTGAGTCCGAGCTATCGCTCCCTTTACAACATCAATACAACAATAGGCTGAATTGTCGTGAGAGATCCAGCTCATGATATGCCGACTGCGCGGCTATCTGATGTCAAACCTACCAATATAGGCAAGATCGGACCAACGGCTCCTTGTAGCCAGGCGTAGGATCATATAGTGGAGCCATGAGCCTCCACCATAGTACGATTTTGGGCTGGTGAGATAATTGTCTAGTCTTTGGGAGTAGGGCCAGTATAACACAAAGACACGGTGATGGCGTAATGCATGTGGTTTACGTGCGGGACAGTAGAATAGCATTTAGCCTGCCAATTGTAACAGAAAGCGACCTGCATAACAGTATCTCGGAAGGAATCGTGAGGTTACATCAAATCTAGCGCGACCCTCCGCTATTGGCCAGCAGAACATGAGCCGCAGAGCCGCAGAAGTTTGCTTCACATGAGCCAAATCCTACAACTTGCTTGGCGCCCTGGGTCGTGGCCCATTCGAGAGGCCGGCTAAATGCTTCTCGACAACAGCCCAGGTTTCGGGAGGTAAGATCGCCATCATCCACGTATTGCCCTGGCCGTCCTTGCCACCAACCTGGAACATGTTGCGAACATGCGTGTTGTGCTGTATCGAAGTCCATTGGTGCCATGCGATCTTGCCCGGAGACTTCCCATGACCATCTACGGCAGGGGTTATGACAGCGGGGGAGAAGTCGATTGAGTCGAAGAATTCCATTTTACTGAAATTAGACACGACCAGAATGAAGGAGCCTTCAGCCGCGAATACAGCTGGGTTCTCTTTATCCCTGGCGTAAGACTCCCGCAGAAGATGCAATTGCGCATGCACTTGGGGCGCCTTGGTCAATGTCGCCACAGACTCTCTCACCAAGAGGGCGGTTCTCGCTAGCGGCTGGTGCCGCAGCGCCTCCAAGGTGGTGTTGGTCGAGGTGGAGAAGGTTGCATTGGCGATAAAGACTGGGCTGGATTCGGGCTTGTCCTTGCGTTGAGGGAACGTTTCTGGCAGACAGTGTCTCGCCTCATACATGCCCATCACATGAACAGGCTGGTCCGTCTCAGGAAGGATGCCACAGCAGAGTCGCGCAGCCCAGGCAGCTAAGATATCCGCGTCGCTGATAAACTGTCCATTAAAGAGGGCCCCCTTGGGAATAACTTGGAGTTTATCCGATCTGTGGCCACCGATGAAATCCATCTTGATTTTCTGCAAGGCATAATCTGGTAGCACGAGCATGCGCCGCACCGAAAATGGGTATGCCTCGACGTGTTCCAGGTATTTGTCGTATGTCTTCTTGAAAGCTTCAGGACTTAGCTTTATATCTGCCAGGGCGTAAGGCTCCTTGGGCGGCTCTGATCCGATATTCTTCAGAGGGTCATCGTGTGCTCCCATGAATTCTGGTATGTCGTCGTAGCGTCCGTCAAGGTCCATTGACCAAGCCAGGACCAAAGCTTTAATCCCCATAAAATCGCATACCACATGGACCCATCGGATACTGATTAATGTTGCATCGTTGAAGAGAGCAATATGAACGCCAATGACGGGCTCTTGACGACTGATATGGTCATCGAATTCAAGCGCCCATTCGGGGCCAATTGTCAAGGTATTGAATTGCGACGCGATACCGGGAAATAGCTCAGCTTTGCCTCTTGCCCTTGGGAGGTCTTTTGCAACAGGATGATCCACTGTTCTCAATGGGAAGGTCTGCTCCGAGAACTGGAATGCCGGACGGGCTTGGGTATATGTTCTTGGTGCGTGAATCTCAAGCTTGCCGGCTTTATTGAACTGCAAGAAGCCACCTAGCTTTCTCCAGTCGCCCTGGCTGAGGAGGTGGGTAAGAGCTGCGCATAGCTTGTGCGTGTCAAGGACGGCGTCAAACCGCAAGGTCCAGTGTTGTATGTACCGGTTGATGGGAGAGTCATCAAACTCGTGCAAAGGGTACACAATGTCAGATTCGGACATTTTGGCCGCACAGGGACCAGCAGCTTTTCAGAAGGTATTGAAGGTTCGTCCGCGATTTGTGTTAGATGCTGTTTCTTGCGTTGTTGAATCTGGTCTAAAACATCTTTTCGCGCTTGACAATGCTGTCAGTAAAATGAACACGGGTACCAGGTTGCGACGTGTTGCATGAGTAATTGGAAAGTTTCGTGGCGAGCTCTCAATTACATGAACACCGTAAATTAGCAAATGACCTTGTAGAACTCCAACATAGCCGCCGGGGATGCCCCGCATTCCTTCGCCTGGTCGGGCCGCTTTCCGGCCGGTTGAGTGGTTTCAGGCAGATCTTACTACAGGGTATCATTCGCATCACCGGTTGAATTCCAACAATAAATCTAACTAATTGTGTCATTGAGCGGCTTTTGCAAATACTCGCTTTATGCTAACTACTATCTATTAGTGTAACTCTTCCAGGGATATTTTGATGTGCATAAATGAAAAATTAATGTTAACATAAGTCCATTTTTACAACTCCACAGGGTGTCAGAAGAATTGATCGCCGTAAGCACAAAAGACAAAATACTTTAGTCATCTTATGGCGATTTAGAGAAGCATCTAGGCTACTTTATTTTGGTAGCCCAAGCCTTAGAGGACATTTCTCCTGTTACCCACCTGCAGCTGTGGAGTAGCTGCCCAGGGGGTAAACCCTTTTTCAATTGGCCAGGGTGCTCTGGAGCTAAAACAATATCAGAGCGCACGTGATTATTAAATGAGTCTTTCAGACAGCCAAAAACCCCACTCATTATGCATTTTCCAGCTTTCTGAAGCTCTCCTTAATGTCAAGCTTATATCTCGCAATAAAGGCAGTGTCTTACCGGCATTCCCTCCCGATACCAAAGAACTGTGTCACTGCGTTGCTTCAATTCAAGGTAATATGAACGCTGTGACGGGGAAGCAGGAAATCTCGTAAGACTTTGAGAAAGCTCCTAACCAATTATATACTCTATTAACATAAATCCTCAGCTGTAAACGTTGTCGATATCGAAAGGTAAGTTGATGCTACGATATGTTAATGGGCTGGTGCAAGTCTAACAGCAATAGTTGAGATGTACACGAACAGTCCCTTGTGTTAATTGTGAAAATGCTGGTGCCGGTTGCGACTATGAAAACATTGACAAGAGACGAAACCCAGCATCATCAGAATACACGCTTGTTTTACAAAATCGGGTTGCGTCGCTGGAGGCTTTCATCCAAGAGTTGAGGGACGCTCCTCCCGCTCTTCGAGATGAAAAGCTTGGACCGGCGGTTAATAAAGGAGAAGCATCAAGTGTTCCAGCTGCAGGGCCGTCCCAAGTCATCCAATCCGATACTCCGCTCCGAGCATATCTGAAACCTGACGCAGAGGGATCACTGGTCTACCATGGCGCTACCAGCATCTTCAACAGTGACTTTCTACCGACAAGGGACATTTATCCGAGCCCGACCCCGTACAACGAGTCCAATTTTGATCATGTCATAGATCACTTCGGCATCAAGTTGGAGGACGATACAGTCTTCAAAGCTCTGCAGCAATTCTTTCGCTGGCAGTATCCCCACTTTATGTTCGTCTATCGAGAGGCGTTTCTAAGAGACCATTTTGGTGAACGAAGAGGTTGCAAGTACTGGTCATCTGCGCTTCTGCTGTCCGTTTGTGCACTAGGACTTCTCATGTCAGAGACTGAAGCAGAGAGGAGCTTAAGTGAGCAGTTCTTCGGAGCCGCTGAGAGTATCGTCATGGTATCAGGGCTGAACCGTCCCTCGATCCCCACAGTCCAGTCATTCCTCTGTTTAGCCTTCTTTGAAATTGGGCGAGGGAATGTGTCCAAAGGATGGGCTTTCTCAGGTAGGGGATGTCTACCGTTCGTATGAGGATATCGACTTTTGACAAAATGAAAAACAGGTATCGCGTTCCGTATGGCACAGGACTTGGGATTTCAAAGTGATCCTATGAACTGGCTGCCACAAGACTCGACTATTATTTCAAGCGAGGATGTCGAGATCCGTCGCAGAATCTATTGGGGCTCCTACATCTCAGATAAGCTGATCAGCTTGATACTCGGGAGGCCCGTGCAACTAGCCTTTGACAGTGCTGAGGTCGACTTACTGGAGTTCATAATGTAAGTCATCTCTCATTCCCATCCCGCAAGCAAACTAACAAGGTCAGCGACGGACCTGGAATGGAGTATTGGAGGCCTTTTGGCTTCGGAGATGACCCAGAGGAGCCTCGAGATCTTTCAAACATACCATACCTTAAAGAACAAATTCGCATATACAGAATTGTTGAGAAAATGATGACCACAGTGTTTTCTCCACGGACACCCAGAACAGAATCCGATATATTCGCGCGCCAAACGGTGCTTGATAATCTCAACCTTGACCTTTTGCAGTGGAAGAATGCTCTACCAGCCTTTGCAAGGTGGAGCAAATGGTCTGCGGGTGTTACCATAACCCCCGCTATCGCTACGCTTCAGTAAGTGTCTATAACAACAACAGAGATACATAACTAACCATTACGTAAAGCTTGCTATATAACAGTATTCTTATTGCCTTGAATTATGAATTAGCCACTACCAATAACGTCGAATCGGCTCGAGAAGCTGCACGCCTCTGTTGCACTACGGCAAGTCAGGACATTCTTGCCATGGTTCGAATGTACAAGATACAATGCGGCATCCGTCATGCACCGCTCATATTGATTTACGCATCCATACAAGCGCTGAAATGTATAGAGAAGTTTGGAATTCCAGAAGAGCAGAGGTATCTGATTAGTTGCATAGCTGAATGCTCTTCCACTTGGAGCATTGCTGGCCAAGTGCAAGGTTTGAGGACGGTCGGGGATCTGGATGCTTGTCTTAATCTAGTATAGCATTACTTTTTGTAAGTCAACTTTACTAACTTCATTTACTACCTTCAGTCCAGATGGACTTTCTGTACCAAATAATGTAAATAAACTAAATCGGTTATCTGCATTTAGCTTCATCTATAATTAAGATCTAAATTATTGTACAACGTGCGAAAACATCATCTAGCTTATAACATAGTAAAAGAAATGACAGAACGTGATTAGAGCTTGTCAGAGTTAAAGACGTGCTCGTGACGAGAAAACGTCATTCTGATAAAGCAATGTAACAACCTCATCTGCGATACCCCATGATAGCTCAATACCTCTGCCACCAACTCCGTAGGCATGAACAATGATACCTTGGGTCAACCGCTCCGTCTCTAGGCGAAGGCCTCCCTTACGAGCTGGCCGACGACCAACGATGTCTCTGACGACCTGAAAACGATCCGATGCTCTGACGGAAGTTGATATGCCACCTTCAGGCTCGAACGGGAACCACTCAGCTGCGTTGCATAGTAGGATCTGCCGTGTCTCCGATGAAGGATAAGGGTCCCAGTTGTGGGGCTCTTTGGTACCTCCGATGATGGTGCCGCCCTGTAGAGGTCGGGGGATAGCGAAGGACCATGTGCCATCAGACTTCTGGTATGTTACAGTCTTCGTAATTGAGTTTCTCACAAGACACGTCTGGCCTGAAGTAAGATCAGTTGAAGAAACTAAGGCCCTCTTGTATCTTAGGACTTACCACGTATTGGAAAAACCTTAGCATCACCGAAGCCCGTACCCGAACAGTTGATTACAACAGATACAGAGTCTTCAATTGAGAAAATCTCTTCCAGCGACGTGAGTGTGTACTGTCTTACTCGGCCTCCCCTGTTTTGAAATCTTCGCTGTAAGAATGAAGCATATAAAGGACTATTGAGTGAGTACGTTCGATAACGGAAGCCCAGTTTCAATGAGTCACTTATAGCACTTAATTCGTTGCTTGTGAATAGTTTGAAGCTTGATTTGAGGTGATCATATGCTGATTGGGAGACGTCCTTCGCAACCTCAACATACTCAGGTGCAGGACACTCAAAGAACTCTTCTCCGAGCATAAACTCGACGCCCGCCGTAAGCTTGTCTTTCTCTGACCAGCTGTCAAGAGTGTCATATGTTTTCTTCGCCCATACCGCTTCTTGAAGTAGCTGGGGAGTGTTGCCTGGGCACGGTCGATAGTGAGCGCCGGCCCAAGGTGTAGCGTAGTTGATGGAGGTCTCATTGGGAAATTCTCGTGCAATGATTACGATTGATGGTGGGTTGTTCTTGGAAAGAATTCGGTCTTGGACGCGGAGAGCTGTTGATAGTCCAATGACTCCAGCGCTGTTCATTTGCAGTTTAGCAACTCTGACTTGACGTGATTCATTACTGAAAGGAAATTTCGTTACTCTGTTGGACATACCCAACAATGACAATAGTTCCCGAGTGACTGGACATGCTAAGAGAGTTCAAGCAGTCAGTTATAGAGATAAATACGTAAGGACAATTAGGTACATGGTTAAAAACGAGCCAGCGAGTGCTTTTATAGAAAGACGATATTGTCGGACACTTGTTTCTTTCTGTCGGCAAACACCGGGTCCAGAACACAGTCGTACGAGGTGTATTTTCTCACCACAGCCAAGACCCACGACATGGCTATTGATTCAATCTCACCTTTCCTAAAATTCCAACTGGGTTTCCATTGGTTGCTAAAGATATCCAACGGATACCAGCAATGGAGGTGGGTGTCCGTCGAAGCGTGATTGGTCATTGGCCTCCCTTAGCCTCACGGAGATCCACCTCCATTCTTTACTAATGGTGGAGATACGCAGGGAAATTGATGATGGATTGATCCCGGCATGTTATTGGCCGCAACTTATTCAAGTTAGATTTGAAGCATTGACTCGGTCAAGATGCCTCCCTGAACTCGTTTGAAGCATATCAACGTTGTTCCCAACCCGTTGGACTATAATAACTATCTCCATTTCCATCTTCGCTAAGGGTTTGGCCAACCCAACCCTCATCCAACACAAGGCCATATTAGATAACCTTTTGTTTAAACGAAGACCCTGGGACTCTTACAACATTCATCATGGCTCTCCGAACCGGGGTCTTGACAAGCGATGCACCCGCACCCAGCCCCCATCTTTCTCAAGCAGTCATACATAATGGAACAGTCTACTGCTCAGGCTCGTTCGGTATGGATCCACAAACTAGACAACTGGCCGATGGGCCTTATCATCAGACCGTTTGTCCTCCTTTTTCTCCCTAGGCTGATACCCCAGTTTGAGCTCTAACTCTCATTATAGGCTGGAGCTCTTCGAAACCTCGATGCCATTCTTAACAAAGCAGGAACAACCCTTCACAATGCTTTGAAAGTCACGATCTTCTTATTGAACATGGATCATTTTGCTGAGGTTAACAAAGCCTACCTCGAGTTCTTTACTTCTGATCCCAAGCCGGTACAGTCTACTTTTTAACCGAAACGTCAGCCTGGTACTGATATGATGGCTAGAGTAGAACCTGTGTGGCTGTTGCTCAGCTCCCACTGAAGGGCGCTCATGTGGAGATGGAAGCTATTGCAGCTATCCCTGAGAAGCCTAGCAAGTTGTAGAGATATTCAAGCGTGCCTTTTTAGTGCTATCATATCTAACGCCACTGAGATGGATCTAAGGCCAGGGATATTGAAGATTTTTATCGCATCGGTGTATATATTAATATCCATAACATATTGACCTAACAGCACTTCGCGCAATATATCCCTCATACCACAATACAACATATAGGTAAAACAATTCAAAGATAAGCATTGTAAGACAGTCTTACTTTATTACGCTAGCTTCACTCGATAGGATATCTCTTAAGATAAGGTTTATCTACTCGATTAGTCTAGAAGACTGATCAGTTCCCCATTAAATTCTACAATCTGAAGGTCATACTACGTAGATATCTAAGCTCTGACCTGTTCCCAGAAATAGGCATTGTTTCCCCCAGACTTATCGCTTATTTTCCGTTCCCTCGGTCTCGGGCACTAGGTGGAGCTCAATGGTGCAGAGAACGAATGAGAGCTGACTGCTTTACGGTGTGGCCAATTGAGAGATCCGTAACCTGGTCTAGCCTCTCCATCAATGAAACTGATTGTGTGGGGTCGGTGCAACCTCGCAGGCAATCAAGCGAAGACAAACTTAATTTAAGTTCGTTCATGTCTTCAAGATAACATCAGCCTGGTCTATGTATATGACAACCGGTATATTACCGTCATCCACGGTATCAGTATGATAGCATCTAGTTATTAACATGGCAATTGTGATGAACTGCTATCTCGATTTTAACTATGACACATCTGTAGATATTTGCCAAGACGCACGTAACAAAATTTCACTTCTGATAACACGGCTGCATAATGACGTGAAGCTAATGACTGCATCTGTTCTCATTACGAATACTAATTCCGCAAATTTACTGGTGTTTAGAGACATCGGAATCCACACCGGGACAGGCCCGGCCGGAACAGATCACGCGGTGAGGTAGATTGGACAGCTAGCCCCAACGTGGTATTGATTATTGAATATTTATGCGCTGATTCCTGGCATGAAACGCTATTGTTTCCCACATTAAACTAAAACAAATCCCTAGCGACCCGGAAGACAAGACTCCCGATGCGCGAGTCGTGAGTGGTTCGATATATCGGTTATCTTTGTCTGTATCTGGTTACCAACCGTAACATTCGTCTACCGGATTGCGACCTCTGTGAACCGGCAGTTACCTGCAATCTTTCTTCAAGAGGTAGGTTGCTACATAATGCACGAGCTGCGAGTGGGGGTTCTATTGTAAGAGATGAGGTATAATCGCACCAACCTTGTCAGGCAGCATGAGCCTTATCATTTATGATATGGAACGTGGGGAATATCTTGTGTGACCCTTGTCAATATCTTTGCCTGGCGAAATGGGAATGAGGGCATCGTACCCGCCTTTGATAATGCTTACACTGTTGGAAAGGCTTTTCTTCTAACAGATCTATGAGCTGAATCATGCCTTATCTGCACGAAAAAGAGCGTGTGGATATCCTCACCGACATGCTCTGGGCGGCGATTACCTGAGTCAACATACAACGCTATCTGAACATCTATATAAGCTGGAGACCTCTACTCATGCCGTTCTTTATCTCAATGGAATCAACTCGTCTTCGGTTGTCTACACTGCACTCAGGGGTCCACCAGACAACAGAATGCGTTTCTCACACTTTTTTATCCCAGCTTCTCTAGGCCATATGGCTTTAGTAGGAGCCTTATCAGCCGGAAGGCTAGAGGGACGAAACCCAGGCCCAGGCCCCAAGTGCTCCTCAGGTCAACCCTCCGTGAACGCTCCTCATAAGAACTTTTGGGGTTCTTTGACTGCCAATGAGACAGCTGATGTGCTTTCTCTTCTGCATAGCAATGCAACGGGGTTCAATCTGACCATTGCAAAAGATGCAGGGAGGTATGTTGCAAACCCCATAGACCTTTGGCAATATGATTTCTGATCGTTGACTACAGTCGTGACAACAAGATGTAAGTTCTGAACGATACACTGTCAAGCGACTGACTGACAACTCTATCAGCATGTCGGTTGAACTCATGATGCCTAACAAAACCGATGTTCTCCCATTTTTGTCAAACAAAAGCGGCAGCCCAGAGCGTTACGCTTTAGCCACAGTCATGTTTGGGGCATCTGAAAATGCTTACCTGCAGGAGTTCAAGGTTGGCCCTTTGCCTATTACTACCGCCTCAATTGTTATGCCTTACACCTACACCAACACAAGAGCAGGTGACGGTAAGATCCCTGTTGTCAACCCTGACGCCGAAGACTACGGCAACTTCAATCTCAGAACGATGAAGGAGGCAGAGGACGTGACAAAACGGCTGTGGAATCTAGTGAGCACCACAATCTCTTACCATCTATGTTCAATCATCTAACCAAGAAAAGACGGTCGATGATGGACTTCAGGTCCCACTGGCCTTCGCGGCTCCTCTTACAGTCACAGACGGTAGGGCTGTCATGTGGCAGGGTTTCAATGCACCTGTCACCAGCATCTATGATACGATCTCGTTACTTCCATTAGGCTTGTATATGAGGACAGATATCACAGGTCGCGATTCCAGCAAATGGAAAGTGACAGGTTGGGTATACGACAACGAGTTTTACCCGGAACTCGATGATTTCCGCAAAGTCATTGCCGATCCCCAGTTCAAGCCATTAGGTGCGAATTTGGATGAGCCTTGGGCACACACGAACAAACATGGCGATACCCTTCCTTTGGACGATAACTCGCCACCAGCCTCTACTCAACCCAATAACGCGAGATTTGCTGTTGATGAGACTGAGAGTTATGTGACGTGGAGTAAGTCCATACCTGTAATTCTGTTAATTGTCAGCCTGCTAACAAGATTTCGCCAGTGGACTTCTCCTTCTATGCCAGTACTACACGAGACGACGGGCTACGACTGTACGACATCCGATACAAGGGCAAGAGGATCATGTACGAGGTGGGTACTCGTCATGTCGAATCTTGAGTAGCTGAAACTAATTCTTCACAGCTTGGATTGGATGAGGCGATAGCACATTATGCGTAAGTCAATCAGGACCTTCAACTCATACCCATCTGCTAATATCTTGCCCAGTGGTATCGACCCAGTGCAGTCCGGAATCTGGTAAGGATAAACAGTCGTCCAATACTTACTTTCCTAACTTTCATCTCTTAGTTATTTTGACAGCATGAGTGGATTTGGACCTACTATGATCTCTCTGGTAAAAGGTGGGACTTGACCCGCATCAGAAAACGCTTAGGCTAACATCACCCCAGGCTACGACTGTCCGGCATACTCTCACTATTTCAACGTCACGACGACTACAGGCGAGACAACGTTCACCCAGAAGGACGCCCTCTGTAAGTTGAGACCAAAGATACCTTGGGCAGTCCAATGTACTAACAAAACAATTAAAAAGGTATGTTCGAGATTGACAAGGGCTTCCCCATTCAACGCCACTCTTGGGCCAGGCACACCACCGTGACAAAGAACATCGCCTTCAATGTCCGCGCTATCTACACCATCGGAAACTATGATTACATGACAACCTACCAATTCCATCTCGATGGTTCGATCGAAGTAGATGTCAGAGCATCAGGCTATATCTCCTCCGCATTCTACGCTCAGAACGAAGACTACGGGTTCAAGATCCACGACAGTCTTTCCGGATCCCTCCATGACCATGTCATCACATTCAAGGCCGACTTCGATATCTTGGGAGAGAAGAACTCTTTCCAAAAGATTGCCATCCAACCCACGACTGAGAAGTAAGTATCTCGTACTTCAATTTGTTACATCTTACTAAAAGTCTTACCACAGGTACAAGTGGTCTGGTGGCAAATCCATCAACACTATGAAGGCAGTCAAGAGCTTTGTTGAAAATGAAGATGATGCGAAGATTAATTGGTCCCCCAATGGAGGAGCACTGTATGCTGTGGTAAACAAGGACAAGAAGAACCCTTACGGCGAATTGCCGGGGTACAGGATCGTACCAGGTCAGAACCCCAAATATTTCGGCGACTCAATCTTCCAACTAACCAAGATATGTAGCGTCTGGTGTGGCATATCTCACGGTTCAGGACTCCAACATTACACAGAATGCCGGTCACTACACGACACATCACCTCTACGTTACTCAGCAGAAGGACAACGAGACCTACGCTGCTGGAGCGTACAATTCTTTGACCCCCGAAGATCCTCAGGTTGACTTCAATAAGTATTTCAACAGTGAATCCCTTGTTCAAGAGGATATGTAAGTGTCTTGCCGACTGACCCTGGTGGTATGGATTACAGCTGACATGGCGCAGTGTGGTTTGGTTCAACCTGGGAATGCACCATATGCCTCACACTGGTGACCTCCCCAACACCGTCTTCTCGACCGCACACTCGTCCATGCTCATTGAGCCGCTGAACTATCTTCTCGGTGATCCATCGCAGGCGAGTTCGCAGCAGGTTTTGATTAAGACCACGGATGGCAAGCCTGAGATTACTACTTATGGGGCCAAGAACGCAACGTGCCCGATTGATCTGGTATGTCACCATCCTGTCTACTTCTTTGCAACGCTAATCGGCAAATTACAGGCACAGCTCAACCCGGACCTATCAAGCTATTCCAATAGCATCAGTGTTCTTAAGTACCCTTATGATGGATCAAAGCCGGATCGTTATTAAGTCTGTATTGTTGGAGGCTGTATCCTGGCTAGTTATTTTCTTTTCATATACCGTGAAAAGAAATCAAGAATAGCTTAATTACGTACTCCAGTGGTATCGCACTCTGAAATGGATCATTCAAGACATCCCTCCAACTAAATACTTAGTAGCAATGAGAATGTGCCGAGAGCTGCTTACAACTTCCATAAGAATATCATATTTTCAACCGAGTTAAGTGTATAAATTAAGATATGAGGAGATGTATCAGTATCCCTATCGATGAAGTGAAAGCCCTGATGACCCCGTATGCCCAATTGGCATCCTTGCCAAAGGTCCCCTTTTCACCCCTTTCCACAGCAGCCTTAAACCAAGCTGCTTGCCTTAGGGCCCGGTTCCTCTGTCTTGCTGTGCGAGGAAGGGTTGAGACGAGGAATGCCTTGTAGGCAAATAGGTGTAGCTGTGCATAGAGGGTTGCAACTGGGACCCCGGAAAGAGCCTCCTTTAGCTCGTTGAAATAGGCCTCCATCTTCATACTCTCTATAGCCTGTTGACGGAAGGTAGTTGGAGAGATAACCAGCTGTCCAAAGATGGTGATAGTAGCCCTATGATGATTGGGGCACTTGAGGAAGTAGATGACTGTAGGGGTCGGCATTGTTGCGGTTGTCGTTTGCTGAGGAGGTGTAGCTGTTATCTATGTCAGGTCTCTGCTTTTAACTATCCCTAGGGACTTACTGACCTTGTTGAGGAGGTGCGGTTGTGCTTGTGGATGTGTGTGGAAGGAAGAGGAAAAAAGCCGGATGGAAGCAAGGAAAGAAGGGCATTTATGCTGTGCCTAAACCTTATGTTTAGGCAGAGCAAAAAAAAAAAAAAAAGGTCATGTGTGGGCAAAGGAGTCATAATGCCCTTTGAAAAGTGTAATATCGCCGAAAACTTTGAGCTTATCCGATCGTGAAAGCCCTTTTTAGACAGCAAGGTCCACAGAGAATCCAACCCCTGCTACCTATCCTATCTATTAGAATTTATGCCCGAGGAAAGTATGAAGACTCAGTACATGCACTAGTCGACTAGTATTTATAGCAGAGTAGCTCGTTGGTGGTATCCATGACTGCTAAGACAGGAAGATCCTCAACGCCAGCCAGGCCCATGAAGGGCATAGTGTTGGTGATAGCGCGCAAGGGTCAGGCATTCCACCATCAGTCGAGTTTCCATCAGAAGTACTGTTACCAGGCGTCATCAGGCGCTCACGAATTCCCGCATAGTCGTTGAGGTGGGTCTCGGGGTCTTCCTGTTGCCAGCGAGTCCACAGTCGGGGTTTAACTACATAAGCACTCCGATCCCGTTTTACTAATGAAGCAACGTGATTGGGATACCCGTACATTGGAGCTTTGTTGGTTAAGAGAGTAAGCCTCATAGTGATCAAACTGCACTGAATAGAGATGAGTTGTTATACGATGGCTGAAACTAGAACATAAAGCTTTATCTAAATAGGCGAATTAAGTCTCTTCTTAATCTACTTCCGTTCTATGCACATGACTGATCCTTATGGGAGCTTAGTTCAAAGGATGAGGAAACAATACTGGAAGATATATCAAAGTTCGACCAGGATCAACTATCGTTACAATACCTTTCTTGGCGATTGTGTTAAACCGAGCTGAATACAGTTTTACAATATGGACGAAGTCTTGAATAAATGAACGCTATAATGATTTTTAATAGTGTCCTTTTTGCAGATACAATTGGATATCGTTGAATCCTCAAACTATCTGGAAACGATTATGTTAAGCCACTAAATATTAAAATCGCTAAAAGTGTTCCTTAACGGATGGATCGCACTGATTCCAGTATTGCTAGTAAGGTTTATTGACATACAGATTGATAGGTTAGGAAAAAAGGGTTCAGGCTTACAGAGGGCATACTAGAGTTAATATAGCTTTTTTATAAAAGGGAACGGGGAATCATAGAGATAGAGGTGCTTTTTACATGGCAAATTGAAATGTGGTCTGATTAGACGATATGTACTACCTTGGCGATCTAGACCGATCATCTACCTGTCTATGGTCTATGCGGACTTCTTGTTTCCATTCTTTCCACGACCCTTGAAGCTCCAATCAATTTGGTTCGCCATCTTGACTTCTACACCAAGCTCATTAGCAAACGCGCGAACAAGGCCAGGGTTCTGTTGGAACCAACGTCCAGCCCTCACAACGTCGATGCCAGATTCAAGAGCCTCCTCTGCAAGATGCCCAGTCTTGATTCCACCCACCGCTGAAACGAGTACACTATCACCCACTGCCTTCTTCACTTGTCTGGCGAGGTCTACCTGGTAAGCAGGACCGGCTTTGATAGCAATGGCAGACTTAGGATGGATACCGCCTGAACTGACATCAACCAAGTCAACTCCGTGCTGAGGAAGGAGCTTTGCTAGTTGGCAAGTTTGTTCAACAGTCCAACTCTCCGGGAATTCATCCTTAAATTTAGAGTCGAACTCAAACCAATCAGTGGCACTGACACGGACAAGGAGAGGTGTAGTCTCAGGGATAGAACCCCGGATGAGTTCAACAATCTCCAGAACAATTCTAATGCGGTTCTCAAAACTGCCACCGTACTCATCAGTTCTTTGATTGGCGATCGGACTCAAGAATTGGTGGAGAAGATATCCATGAGCAGCGTGAATTTCAATAACATCAAAACCTGCACGAATAGCTCTCTTGGATGCTTCAAGATAGTCTTTTTTGAGTTGCTCAATCTCTTCCTTTGTAAAAGCCTTGGGAACTGGGTTCACGCCAATTTCTTGTGGGATTGCTGAGGGACCGATAATGCTGTCTGGCCAGCCACCGACCTCCTTAGCCGCAACGGCATTGACGCTCAACCACGGAGATACGCAACTGGCCTTGCGTCCAGCATGCGAAAGCTGAATACCAATTTTCTGGCTTTGGCTGTGCGCAAAGGTTGTAATACGCTTGAGAGGTTCAATCTGTCCGTCCTCCCAGAGACCAACGTCCTGGGGTGTGATGCGACCATGGTCTTGAACAGCGGTGGCTTCAACCATGGACAATCCAGGGCCTCTTTGGAGTACACCTCCGAGGTGTGTTAAATGCCAATCAGTGGCATATCCATCTTTGGCCGAGTATTGGCAGAGAGGGGCAAGGAAGAGACGGTTTTGAAATGTGACGCCACGAATGGTGATGGGCGTGAAGAGTTTGGTCGAGCCGTTTGTTTGAGTTCCGGCAGGAGGTTCTTGAGCTGGTGTATAATACGGAACTCCTTCGGCCGCGATGTTGTCGATGATCTCGTAGGTCATGATGAATCAAATTGGAAGAATATATGGTGTAGTAGCACATTAAACAAACAATCTACAGTACGTCTATTATACGAATTTTATTACATCTACGAGACTTTCGCTATCGCAACTTGGTACCCACCCAGCGGCATGTGTTGGTTGTGTCGGCGTTGTTGGTTTGACCTGTTGGTTCTTACCGTAATTACTAATGTCGAATAGCGTCGATCATTAGCCTTTGATTATAAATCCAGTGT
The DNA here is from genome assembly GCA_004367055.1 of Fusarium sp. NRRL 66335. Lineage (NCBI taxonomy): Eukaryota > Fungi > Ascomycota > Sordariomycetes > Hypocreales > Nectriaceae > Fusarium > Fusarium sp. NRRL 66335. Next base: position 36,291 of record QHHG01000020.1, read on the forward strand.
TCTAAACCTGTTTAATTGTCACCCGGCTAACTGGCTTCCCAAAGTGGTAATATGATTCATATCCCGAACTGGAAAGATAATACTCCGATTGTCGATCACCCGAAACGCGCCGAGTCTACTGCATATTCCCCCACCCCATGCAATACGTGTACGTAAGTTCTTATGCATAGCCCTGACTAGTAAGCTCTATTTTGCCGATAACGTTATGACTCTGCAGGTGAAACAGGGTCATCTATCGATTGTGGAAGTTTCTTCGTCTGGATCCATGCTGTATAACTTGGCTGATGCGAGTAACAATCTGAAGTTAAGCCGTTCTTTAGCAACGCCTATCTGAATCGTCCACAATGACCTGGAAAGCAATCGCGAAAGTAGCTCAGGCTGAAGTATTGGATTCAATTCCTATGAAATGGAGATTGGATGTCGATACCTATCGCTCGTTGAAGGATATGACCAGGGTACCTCAAACATGCGGCATCTTATCCGATGCACAGCTCAACATCACCGATCTCACCGCCTTGGAGGTAGTGAAACAAATCGAATGTCGGGAATTGACGGCTGTACAGGTCCTCGAAGCCTTTGGTGCACGAACTGCCATTGCCCATCAGCTTGTAAGAATGTCTCTGTGCGGTCTTGCGCTTTGCTTACATTCACTAGGTCAACTGCTTGATGGACTGGTTCTACGATGACGGTATGCGCCAAGCAGAGGAGCTGGATAAGAGCTTCAGAAAGACAGGTAAACTCAAGGGCCCATTGCATGGAGTTCCCATTGCTTTGAAGGTATAGTAGTCTATGCTGTGTTGGGTGAAGAGGATAATATTCATAATTGATCAACAGGACTTTCACTTTGTCGCTGGTCGGCCTACGACTACAGGTTATGCGTCAAGGAGGAACTTCCGTCCTGAGCATGATTCTGCACTCGTCAAAACTCTTCGTGATGCCGGTGCTGTCTTTTACTGCAAAACAACCATGCCTCAATCTGGAATGGCGATCGAAACTGTGAGCAATCTTTGGGGACGAACTGTCAACCCATACAATACAGACCTGTCGGCAGGTGGTAGTTCTGGAGGTGATGCCGTTCTGGTAGCCCTGAAAGGTACTCCGATTACCCCATCGACTGATCTCGGGGGTTCGATCCGTGTCCCCGCAGCCTTCAACGGTTTATATGCAATCCGTCCAACCTCGGACCGCATTCCCAAAGGTGGCATGGAAAACATTAATAATGGTCAACTTTCCATTAAACTATCATGTGGTCCTATCTGCCATTCCATGGAAGATCTTGAAGCTTTTACCAAAATTATCAATGCTCACCCTTCCAATCGGCACGATCCCACTTCTGTTCCAGTTCCCTGGAGGACCCTCAAGCCAATGGAGGGCAAACTCGCAATCGGATTGATGAAGTGGGACAATGTGGTAATGCCCCATCCGCCTGTTCTTCGCGCCCTGGATCATACGAAACGGGCGTTGGAGATGGCTGGACACCTAGGTAAACTCTACTTTCATTGATAACTGTACATGATATTAACTCAAATTGCAGTTATCGACTTTGATGTTCCTTTTGATTGCTGGGACGCGATTCAGAAAACTGTGAGTATATATTCAGTGACGTGAAGATAGACCTAATATGAAATATAGTTCGACATTTACTACCAGTCTGGACACAGTGGGACGTTATCCGTTCTTGAATCTACAGGCGAGCCTCTGATCCCTGCCTTTGAACACCTCATTGAGGTTTTCGGCAGCAAAGAGCTAAGCGCCGCAGAATCGCAGCGCGTAAGTTTGTACAAACACTAGAGCACTGATCCTACGGTTGCTGACGCGACCATAGTTGAATATTGAAGCCAGAAGCTTCAGAGAAATCTTTCGCAAAGCCTGGGAGGACACGGCCCAGCTTACCAACACTGGTTGTCCTGTCGATGCATTAATTTGCCCCTCAGCCCCTGCTGTAGGGTATCCCCATGATTTTAATGTTTACTGGGGCTACACATCTCTGTTTAATCTTCTCGATTACCCCTCCGCCATCCTGCCTGTCAGTGGCTTTAAGGTTAACGCACAGGATGACCCGGTCAACTCCGATTACAAGCCGTTGGAGACAAACCCCTACGACAAACCCAATCACGAACTATGTAAGTCGCAAAATGTCTCGATATATGAAGGTATTGCCAGCTGAAATCAATCACAGACGCTCCAGAGTTGTTCTCATCTCAGCCTTCGACAATTCAGGTTGTCGGTCGCCCATTCCAGGATGAAGAGCTTATCCAAGTATCTTCAGTGGTGGATAGGTTACTTCGGACTTTGTAGATAGTTACGTTTGAGAACCGAGGCAGATAAATAATAATTTAAAAAGAACACAGATGCAAATACTGTGTATATAAAAAAAATTTAAAAAAATAAAAAAATAAAAAAAAGGATAGAGCTATAAACGGATTCCATTATGTGTTTAATAAATAAGTAGGAGCATCCTACAATTGCTGTTTCCTTAAGCACAAAAAGCATGATAAAGAAGATGATAACCTGGGGAGAAATGGATGAACCTTCGGAATCTTCATGGTATGGGATTCTTTATCTTATTAATATGTCGGACAATTAATCGTCTTTCTATCCAATTTATGTTATGTTGGGGGAGAGTTAAACGAGTCTCCATATGGAAGCGGTACCTTTCGGAGAACGGATCATTTTCCGGTCACCCAGAATCCACAGCGGAGGAGCACATCCGCTCATAAGGAGGTCATGGTCGGTGACTGATACGGCGTTCTAAGCCCGGAGCATTGCAATCAAAGGTCCGAGCTAAAATTGCCGAAAGAAGATTCATCCAATGTTGAACACGTCGATAGACTAGAGAGACAATCGGTCTATAAAACGATTCTTCCAATGACTAAAGATTTCAATTATCACCAGTTCCTTCACAGAATGGCTTTGTTTACCATCCCCTTGCTTTGGATAGTACCTTTGGGGCTATCCTCTTTGCTCTTCTATTATATCATCCCTTACTTTTGGAGCTATCGCCAGCTTCGCAGCGTACCCGGACCAATATTTGCACGCCTTTCCAATTGGTGGCTCGTTTACGCCTGCAGAGAAAAAGCAAGATGGAGATACGTCGATGATGCTCATAAACAATATGGCCCAGTTGTGCGTATTCAGCCAAACCATGTGAGCGTGGCCGATGAGCGAGTTATCAACGCAATCTACGGACATGGAAATGGAATGCTGAAATCGTCAGTTATACCTGCACTCTAACTTGGAGATAGATTAACGATGTGTAGATCGTTTTATGATGCTTCTGTGATTACTACTTACAGCATTTTCACATCACGAGATCGTGCCGAGCATTCACGAAAGAGGAAGGTTGTGTCTCACAGCTTTGCACCACAGTCGATGCGAAATTTTGAACCCTTTATCCGACACCATGTTAGTGTTTTCTTGCAGAAATGGGATGCCATGGCAGTCGAAGAGGCAAAGGCCGATGGATTTGCCGATGTCGAGGGCCGTCTTTGGCTTAAGTAAGTCTTATCCATGAAATTACTAGAGAAACAATTCTGACCTATCAGCTATCTGGTTCTTGACATTATCGGTGACCTCGCCTTTGGGGCTCCATTCGGGGTTTTAGAAAAGGGTTCCGAAAATGTCGACTTTGAAACAGAAAACGGCCCCAGATCCCTGCCCATCATTACTAGTCTTACTACCCGGAGTGAACTTGCCGCTACAGTCGGAGCACTGCCTGAGATCAAACCCTACCTGAAGTGGAGCCCTGATCCGTTCTTCCGTACTGGTTTCAACGGCATGATTAACTTACGCACACTGGGAACCTCTCGTATCACGGATAGACTGAAAAACCCACTCGGTGAAGACCGTGAGAAGGATCTGCTTGAACGTGTGCGCGAGGGTCGTGATCACAAGGGCAAACCCTTTGGAAAGGGAGAACTCATCGCTGAATCTTTGACCGTTCTGATCGCTGGGACCGATACCACGAGTAGCACTATGGCTGCATTGCTGTATCACGTGGTGCGAACTCCAGATGTGTTGAAGAAGCTTCAAGCTGAATTGGACGAAGCTATTCCCGCCGACGTATCGATTCCTTCATTCGACATGGTTAAGAATCTGCCGTACCTTGGTCATGTTGTCAATGAGGCCCTGAGGCATCACTCGACTATCAGCCTCGGCCTACCTCGTTTAGTTCCTGAGAAGGGCGGTGGAATTAGCATTGGTGGATACCACTTCGCTCCTGGAACAGTCCTCAGTATTCCAATTTACACTGTCCACCATCTCAAGGAGGTGTGGGGACCGGATGCGGATGAGTTCAGACCCGAACGATGGGAAGATGTAACGCCAAGACAGCAACAGGCCTTTATACCATTTAGTCACGGTCCAAGAGCTTGTCTTGGGCGTAACCTGGCCATGATGGAGTTGAGAGTTATTACTGCTACTTGGGCAAGACGGTACGACTTTGTCATGCGAGATGATAAGATGGACATTATGGAGGGGTTAGCTAGGAAGCCCGAGGCTGTGAATGTGGGTATTAGGCGACGCGTCTAGGATCGAATAGATAGTCTCGGGATAGACTGGAAATATGTATACTGCATAGTAGTCAGCAGTGTGTTCAAAACAACGCATCATACTTGGTATTATGTTGCTTTTGTCTATATACTTCAGGGCCTGCGATGGGAAGAAACTCCAGAATAGTATCATGCTTGGATCACTTAAATCCATCGGAACTCAAGAGCACACTAATGGCATGAACTCTTGGCACTTATGCGGGACACAGAAATAAATACAACATAGACTTTCTGCATTTTAAAAGAGTAGTAGCGACACAGGCTGAGCTATTCTCTTACTTCCAAATTTCTAACACTCATAAAAGGGGATCTATAATTTCACGTCTTTCTTAATGATACAAAAATTCTTCATTAAGTCTCTCTGTCACTATCTTGGTAGCGCCGTTCCCGTTTCATCTTATATTCACCCTCTTCACACTCAACCGAGACCCCAGCCTTCTCTAGATTTGAGATTTTAGAGTCAAAGAACCATTCGACAAATGTAGATAACATATCCACTATTATGTTAACTAAGATTACCATTATGAAGAAGTGATACAGAACGCTAGATTGACATTTACTAATTCTTATTTACAACTCCTCTATCCTCCCAAATTCTCTAACTCAGTAATTTTAGCTCTTAAGGACTCCACAAGCTCCATCGTAGTTGAAGGACTTTCTTCTTCCGTACTCTGACCATACAACACTTTCAACAATGCCTGTCCTTCCACCGCCCCGAGTAGTAGAGGTTTCTCAGATGACTGGTCTGTATTTGGGTCTTTGGAGATACGGCAGTTGTCTGGTAGCCCTAAACCCGTCTCAATAGGTTTGATCTTGTGCTGTATCAACTGTGCAAATGATCGACCGAGAACGTTCTTCGGTGTCGGAATCACAAATCCACTAAGAGAAATTCCCGGGGTTGAATCAAGTATGAATTTCCTCACGGCCGGATTACTTGATGCTTGATCCAGTACGTATGAAAGAATGTGGTGATATATACAGACCAGCTGTAGATAACATGAGATGGTAGTCAGCATGTAGGAGGTGTTTATCCCTCTTCGGAGAGATGACATCTCCAGTCGCTCTCTGCGATCGATGTTGAGTCGGAGTGTTATAAGAACATGTTCAAATTCCGCAATAATCTCAAAAGTGCCGATTAGTGGATTGAAACTCTGACTAGCCTCGCATAATGTTCCGGGGCTTTGAAAACTATAAGACACGCTCTCCAACTTCAAAACAGACGTAATGTCCCAAGATGAAGATTGTAACTGAACCAGGTGCTTCGAAAGGCTCTGTTGAAGTCCGGCTAACTGCATACCTGGATCGCAAATTTCATTGCGGATCTGACAGGGGAACAAGCCGGCTGGCGCGACAAAGTCTGTGTCTGACCAGGAGGCGCACGGAGGTGGAGGCTCAACCCTGGTTGATTCTGCATAACTGAATAAAGAACTGGGGACCTCGGAGACTTGGTCATTCCCATTTCCACCAAGTGGGCCAGTTGACGAAAACATGTCCATGTCTCCCCAATCGATGTTCATGTCAAAAAGACTTTCGATATTGTCTTTGGACGACGATGTAAGCGAGCCATTTCCCGTCGCTAAGATAGAGTCGCTATCGTCTAGCACCAACGTGGGCGCGGGTGTAGGCGTTTGAATTGGGGTATCGTTGGTTGGAGGAGTGCGTTTACTCGACGAATTGCCTCGTCCAGAGGGTCGACCTGGTGTTTTTCGCATGTTGACAATGCATTCTTCCTGCGCTTGAGAACATCTCATACATGAGCCTGTGCTATTCTCAAGCTCGCGGATACATTTGAGCTTCTGGCCTCTGCAGCGCTCACAAGCAGATCGACGTTTCAACATGATGGAATTCTTGTATGAAGAGTGGGAAGTGACAAGATAGAGGACTCTGCAACGTGGACTAGTTGTCTGTTGGTTTGCCAAGATAATGTCTTCATCGCTATAACTGGGACTCGGAGCTATGATAAATGTTTGATGGTGGCACAAATACTACCTCATGTTGCTAAGGTCGGTAGTGAATAACAGATGCGCGAAATGCCGAAACAAACCACATTGGGTCACCTTTGAAAACGCGCCCGGCGTAATCTATCATAATGACTCGAAGTCTAACTCTGTCTTTGGGCAAGGTAAGTTACAAAAGACCCGGTTACCCTGCAATGCACATCCGTGGTCTTTGAGCGGTCTACCTGATGTTGTTAGACTTGAAAGATGACTGCGGCTCAAACAACCCAAAACATGGACTTGCACTGTAGATCAACCGGTTTACACGGTATAGCTGTGGAAACATATGGGGTCGCCTGAGTCTCTAATGCACAGACAGGGGCATTTGTCCCGTGTGCATACCTACCTGATCTGATTAAAAAGAAATGACTAAATTGAACCCCTGTAAATCTTAATGCCAATAATCCACTTACCGGAGTTACCGGACTCTTAAGGTTCCGTGTAGAGGAAGTACCAAGACTGAGAAAACAAGGGTCACTTAGGTTATTGATTCTCTCCATACTTTCATGTTACATCAGTAAAGGCAGCTTTGTAAGGCCTTTCAATTTAAATAACTCCACCTAGCAGTAAATTCGAGTACCTCTATGTATTTTTCGCTAGACACTAATGTGATACCCTAATACGATGGCTTTCTTTACTTGTGGTTGTCCCCTTTATTGACTTGTCTGTGTTGAGGCGATGTACCTCTCTTAATACTGTGTTTTCATGAAAGAAAAGAGACCCAATGGACCGCATGCCCGCAGGAAGATTCGTCATCAAATACGAACCGGGATGAAATGTCGTTCAGTAGGCCGTTTCGCTCGTCATTCCAGTCGAAATTCAATTACGACACCATACCACAATGCACGCACGCTAAAAACAAGGGGCAGCGGCCCGTTCCTAGCAACATCAGGGGCCTTGCTAGTCTAACCTCTAACGCTCTAGCCCCTAGGTGTTACAATACGCATCTGTGCATTCGATATTTGTATCTCTCTACAGTGAAACGAAATACAGTAAACACCAGTATAGATCAGTTATATGTAAATGAAGATAATGTTGTGTCAATTGCTAAACTAAAAGAAGTATATTAACATCTTAATTCTTTCCTCAAATAGGTATTTATAACCCCTCAAAGTAGGGAGAAGAAGCTTATGGTCCTGATTCTTTATATAGGGGCACTCGCCCCTACTTATGTCCGATGGGGTACTATTCTTAGAAAGGATCAACATAAACTTTGCCGTGCTTCCGCCCTGACGTGGCAACCGTATGCATGATCCCGCTGTTAGCACTATGTAGACACCGTCCCACACTACCTGCCACAATGCAGTGTTTCGGCACATTTACGCGGAAAGCTTGTCTGGTGATATATTCAGATCGACAGCCGTGCTCTCTTAGTGTATGCAATTAGCTGAGTCGTGTCTTTATTGCTTCGCAATCAACTGAGCATATTAGACAAAGTTGGAGCATGGACATTTACGTGGATATCACCAGCTATCTTAACTCCTTCACTTAAAATCTACTGCTGGACTGACTGTTTTCACAATTGGGTCTTCTTGATAAATCACAGTAGAGCCCTATTTGCATAGAAAAGAATTTCAATTTAATTGAACAAGGAAATGGCCACCGTCATCCTCCCAACTAGAACCATTCCCCTTCTAAGTCCCACAGATGTCTCATTTCAAAAACTAGGCTGAAGCTCTTGAGCCATTCCACCCGAAAGAGTGGTCTGTTGCTTCTGGATAACGTGGGGCATCTCGTACATAGCATACTTCTTAGTATACCACTGCTTGGCACTTGACTCATCCTCATCACTGTCCTTGAACTCGGTCGAGTCAGAGGCTCGAAGGAAGTAAGAGATGGAGTACCGGTCCTCAATTTGGATTCCTCCGAGGGGCAGGACCCGGTGGAGAGCAGATTTGAAACGCTTGCCAGAGAGGAAGCGGAGTGTGTCGCCAACGTTGACGATGGCGTGGCCAGGTCGAGGTTCCACATACTCCCATGCGCCATCAGCAGGGGAGAAGACTTGAAGGCCCCACTGAGGTGCGTGGAGGATCGTCAAAGATCCTATGTCTGTGTGCATGTTCTGGCCGACCTTGTTGGGGTCCTGTGCTCCAGGAGGGTAGTGGAGGAAGTACAGGGTGCTCTTGGAGCGCTGGTCATCATGGTGAAAGTTTTCTAGGCGATCGTAGCCCTTAAGTTCGAGTCCATCAGAGAGACAGTCGAGGAGCAGCTTCGAGATGAAGTGGCAGGCCGAAGTAAAGCGGTCAAAGAGTTGGATGTTATCAGAAACAACATCAGGAAGGGCCCATCGTCCGTCAAGCTCGCTCTTGCCAATCTGCGTTTGTTAGACCGATATCCATAAATGTGGACAAGTAAATCTTACCTTGAGGGCTTCGAATCCATCCTTCTTGTCCTCGATGGAACCTGATTGGTTGCCTACAGCCTTGAATCTATTAAATTAGTTAGTCGTGGCTTACTGATATTACATCTGAGACTTGCCCATGTGCGAGGGAGACAGTGGGGGTCTCGAGCTTCTTCTCAACAGGCTGCTTGAACCATTCCTTGGTAGTATTGTCAATGGTCTGGAGGTCGCTCCAGAATTTCTGGGAAGCCGAGCTCTTGAGATCAAGATAGAAGAATCCATCCTTTTCGCAAGACTCGATAAGGCGCTTCACCTCAGTCTCATCCTTGTCGAAAAGTTTGTCAAAGGTAATAGTCTGCAACTGAGCTGTACGAACGTTTTCATACTCAATAGGGCGAGAAGAGCGGCTAGAAGCAGTCATTTTGGATTTTGGATCGATTGGGCGTTAGTGTGTTTTGTTGGAAGTTCTTGTTCAATAGATGTGATTGTTTTGAGTGATGAGATAGTATTTTGATGGGTGTCAAGCCAAACTATATATTGATAGACCGTTCATTCAGACTTGAGTTCTCTCAATTAGGGTTTCCGGCACATTAGAGTCGGCATAGCTAGTGACCAAATGTTCCGTAGAGACCAAATAAAAAATGCTTCGGTCAATCAATCCCTTCACCCGGAGAATTTTGCTGAGACGTGAACTCGCCATCAATCCCCCCGTGCCTGGATGGCCTTTCGGCGAAAAACGATATACTGGGGTCAGCTGTAACTATCGGAGTGATCGGCCGGCAACAGGGAATCGGGAGACATGTCCCTGATACGCAATCTCACGGACCGCTTCCCGACACTTCGATGATCACAGTTTAGGTTATAGATCCCTGTCTTGGAGAAAGCTTCGCTAAGATCAAGAAAGGTGCACGTATGTTTCTCCATTCGGCATTTGAGAAGTCTTATGCTAATACAGGTACTTCTTAGCCTTTCCACTTTCCATCACAAGGATTTCTTCCGGGTTGGTACCTAGATATCGACTATCAATAAGATCAGTCAATCCCTTTGAGAACAGCAACGTTGGGAATAGCCAAGTTGTAGCTAAACCATGCACTCTTATAAATTCGGAATCTTATCTGCAGCGCCGAGCTTAGAGCGAGAATACATTGATGTAGGAGAGCCTAATTAAAGTTTTAATGTTTGTTGTTTTACGGTTTAACCAGAACCTAAATAATCCACGGATTAGAGTCCATATATGTATATTACACGCAGGAACAATAACCAACGCCACATTAACTAGCGTGCACGTTTACCAACTCAGCTACGTAAAAGTGACTCGTTCTAGTCTTTATTTACATTAATGCTGTGCACCAGGACCCTCCAACATGGCAATTTGAACACCCTTCATACCCTCAAATTCCTTATGGTCCTTCATACCTAGATTCTTTCCGAACAGAGGCATTTTATCCGTAGTAAGAAGCATCACGCGTCTCAAATGGGGCCAGCCTTTCAAAACCTCGTTCAAGATTCCAAGCATCCATCGACCATGTCCACCGCCTTGATGTTCTGGCAGGATATAAACATCTGTGAGATACCCAAATGTTACTCCGTCTGTGATGACTCTGACCAGGCCAACCTGTTCGAGCTGGTCTTCAAGTTGTCAAAGCGTATCCTTACTTATTGTATGCCAGTTTTCACATACCTAAATTCTTGCTATCATCATTTGATTCCGTGGACTTTTTGTGGTAAAGACCAAAACAGATGGAACTTCGAAGTGCATCCCAGAGTGCATCTTCCGGTAGATTTCCGGCCCACCAGACCATGTCTGAACTCAATGCAGCATTAATAGCATCAACCTGTAGAAGAGCAGGGTCGGTAGACACCAGGTAGTCGCCGTGGCTCCAGTTTTGTGTCTCGGTAACATCTATCATGGTTGAATTATGTGATAACAAAGATCCTGGAAACGTTACGCGGAAAGAAACTAAATCAGGCGCAAGCTTGACTAAATATGTATTCTTAAGAACTCTATTTTTAACCATCAGTTAGTCATTTCATGCATCGGAAGAACAATATCTCAATAGTTCCGAACTGTCGAAGTTTTGTATGTGTAATGCTTGCCTCCGACCCCCCGGCCAGGGTTTAGGGTCTGCAGGGGTCGCTTATTGGTCGTCGGTTCATTTCTTCGGTCTCCTGTCTCCGGTGGAAAAGCCAAATGCCGAAGTTCAGTACACTGAGAATCCACGCCAGTATTCCAACTGATGCTTTTCAAGCAGTTTAGAGAATGGGTATTGATGTTAGTAGATGAAAGAGAGCTGTTAGGCCCTAGGACGATCGACTGTACTCGGAGTTTATCACAACAAATAAAGGCTATAAAAACTAATTAGTGTTTCTGTTCAATTATTGTTCTTGTCCATACACTTAATTCCAAGTGCCATTAACATAGTCAATTGCATTTACTGTTAACTAAATCACCCCAAGTCCAGGATTGAAAGATGGATAACGGACTGTCTAGAAGACATGAAATCTCGGAGGTAAGCAAGCTTACACATGCCTTGTGACAGCGAGTTGACGTGATCCAGCTCTTGCAATTAGTTGACAGCACAACAACGAGAGTATTCCACAATTCTTGTGGAAGCCCAAAGTCTGACTGTCGTGATGACGGCAAGCCCTTGAAGCGTTATGAAGAGCTTTTCGGTAGCTTCTCAGCAGAGGGTCTCGGAACCGCTGGCTTTAAAGATGCAATCGACCTTATAAGCCGCAATTCAGTTGACAATGCATCGCCTGCTTTCCTGGGGAAACTCGTCTCGGCTCCTTCAGCACCTGGAATCGCTGCTGACCTGTTTCTGTCTGTCCTGAACAACAACGGACATGTTCAACGAGCAGGTCCAGCACTCACGGCAATTGAGAAACATACTAGTCTTGAGTTGGCCAAGCTTTTTGATCTACAAGGCCCACATGCAGGAGGTGTTACTGTTCCTGGTGGAGCTGCTGGCAATCTAATAGCTATGCTTGTTGCACGAAACATCGTTGCTCCAGAGTCAAAGCAACGGGGTCTTACGCCTGGCGAATATGCTGTATTTGTTTCAGAAACCGCACATTACTCAATCTCGAACTCGGCCAATGTCACTGGGCTTGGTAATGATTCCATCATTCGTATTCCTGCAGTGGACGATGGGAGTATGGATGCCGATGCCCTCCAGCGCGCCGTTGATCAAGCCATCAAAGATGGCAAGAAACCACTGCTGATTGCGGCAACTTCCGGCAGTACGGTTAATGGTGCCTTTGATCCTCTTGAAAAGGTCGGCGAGATCGCACACAAAGTAGGTGCTTGGTTTCATGTTGATGCTTGCTGGGGAGGAGGTGTTGTATTCTCCGAGAACCTGAAGCATTTGATGAAGGGTAGTCATCTTGCGGATTCCATCGCTTTCAACCCTCACAAGCTACTGGGCGTCCCACTCGTATGTGCATTCCTTTTAGTGAATGACCTACGAACTCTCTGGTTGGCCAACAAACTCAATGCTGACTATCTGTTCCACGATGATGCTCCCCAGAAGGCTGCAGATACTTCCAAGGACTTTTCAAGCGTGGAAAGGGAAGACTGGAGGCAATCTAAGCTCCTCGATACCGCGCCTGATGTCAGGAAGATTAACGACCTCGCTTCATTGACGATCCAGTGTTCTCGTCGACACGATGCGTCCAAGATGTTTCTCCACTGGCTTTACTACGGCACTGCAGGTATTGCCCGAGAAGTTGAGCAAGCTGTCGACAGTGCGCAACATCTTGCCTGTCTCTTGAGTGATCATCCACGCTTTGAGTTGATTTGGCGGCCCGAAGAAGTGTTCGCCCAGGTCTGCTTCTACTGGAAGTCAGCATCTACTGCCAACAAGTCTGGACAAGAGCTAGCAGACATCAACACTCGCAACACTCGAGCACTGTTCCAGGGAATTGAGGAGATGGGTTGGAAAGTGGACTTTGCTCCCGGCAGGGCCAAGGGAGAGTTTTTGCGCATCGCTTGTAACCGATTGACGACACGCCACACGGTTGAGAAGATAGTTTCTGAATTGGTAGAGTTGGGAGAATCTCTTAATCTGTAGATCGATTTCAATTCTTACCCGACTAGTCTATTCTTTCAATAGTTACATGTAGGCATTGAGATATTAGAAACGTTGGTATTTTTGACTTATGCATTTATCAAAAAGATTCCCAGTTATACTATCAGATGTCTCTACAATATTCATTCAGTTTGGTTATAACATCTTACTGCTTTAGTGTAAGCTGTTAACGTTTGCGGTATTTTTGAACAAATCGACGAAACGTTGAAAACAGCAATCTCGTCTTAAGGCCGAGAGTAGTATCCCGGCGTGTTGCCATGTATGTGTTCGGAAATTCGGAGCGTTGACGTTGTGATAATGCTCCGAGACAGGGTCAGGGTGGAGCAATTCCACTACCGAGATGATGATGGTCTGCTTGGAAATCCCTTCCGTCACAAAAGATGCCTTAAAACTCGTCTTGTTCAGTCTTGGACTTATGGCATTCAACTTCACGTCGGTACTTGAACAAACAACAATAAACTTACTGTTGAATAAATACATCGTTGCATCTCTTCGGTACTGTATGTTTCGGCTAGTGTACAGACACCTGATTCCCAGCAGCAGAGCCCAGAGCAATGTTCCCACGTCAGGAGCACGATACTGATTGCGAATTGGCTCATCCAGCCCTCGAGGAAACCAAATCAGAGGCACAGCACACCAGGGCAGATGGTGTACTGAACTCTGATGAGACTAGTAATGAGGAAGCTACATCGGATCTTTCCCCGCCACCAGATGGAGGCTGGCAGGCTTGGCTATGCAGTATTCTATTCCCACCCATTAACCAGAGTCTGAGCTAATCTCGCTTATGTAGCTTTATGTGGCCATTTTCTCTTCATGAATACATGGGGCTTCATCAACAGTTTTGGTATCTTCCAAACGTATTATACCACGTTTCTCAAACGTGATCCTTCTGACATCTCTTGGATTGGTTCTATACAAGTTTTCCTCAGTTTCTTTACTGGTACTTTCGTTGGTAGGTACATCGACTCAGGACATCTACGTTTAGTGCTATCCTGCGGTACTACTTTAGTACTGATCGGTATCTTTACTGCTTCGCTCTCTACTCAATACTGGCAGTTACTTCTCTCGCAAGGAATCTGCTGTGGACTGGGCAATGGCTTTCTTGTCACCCCTGCAGTTTCTGTTACTTCAACATACTTTGATAAGCGGCGGTCACTGGCTATTGGCATTTCTACATGTGGCTCTGTCACTGGGGCTCTTGTATTTAATGCCATGGCTAGACAACTATTGCCTACAACTGGATTTGGCTGGGCTATGCGTGCGATTGGATTTGTGCAAGCAGCTACACTTTTGTTTGTCGTTGTGTGCATGAAGACACGACTACCTCCTACCAAGTCGGGCAGATTAGTTGAGTGGATTGCCTTCAAACAACTCGATTACGTCTTTTTCACCATTGGAATGTTCTTTGTAGGTCCAAATCCAACAAACGCTTTTCGAAAATACTGATTTCTCGCTTCAGAACTTCTGGGCGGTCTTTTTTGGATATTACTATATCGCTTCATACAGCCGCGAAATCATCAACCCAACCCTCACTTACACCGAGTCGTTGAATCTACTTCTTATTCTCAATGGGGTCGGTGTGTTTGGTCGGATGATAGCAAACCACTACGCCGATACCTTTGGGCCACTGGAACTATTGATCCCATCGTGTCTAGTGGCTGCTGTTGCCATGTTTTCGTGGATTGCTGTTCATACTCCAACCCACGCATATGTGTGGACAGTCTTGTATGGAATTATAGGCGGTAGTATTTTGAGTCTCTTTCCTGCTGGGATCTCGTGTTTGGCTACAGATCTGTCTACTCGAGGCGCCTTCATCGGGATGAACTTCTCTATCATCAGTTTTGCCACCTTGTCTGGTAACCCAATCGGCGGCGCGATTATCACTGCTTTGGGAGGTAGCTATACTGGGGCGCAAATATTTATGGGGTGTAGTTTTATTATCGGGACGAAATTTTTGGTAGCAGCTAAGATTTGTCATTAGGTTGGTTGGCTAGTGTCAGCTTATCTTTATGTGGTTATTAGTCAGCAAGCTGAGTCCTCTGGTCTTAGGTGCTTCGGTACTGATTGGCTGTACCACTGAGTCCACTGAAGTTTATGTCCAATTACCCCACCTTCCCGCACTTAACAACATCTAGCGCGGGAGATCAACATTGCCAAGACGCACGCACTTTAACATCGTCAAACAAGGACACGCTCCAAATTTTGATCCATTAACAAAGCACCCGCGTCCATCGACAGACACGTTTTTTCTCTTGATCCCATTAATTCTTTTTCTTCTTTTTTTGATAAGACACTCCAATTAACTCTACGACCATCCGCTGTGCTGCTCCCAGACCGCCGAAGATGTCACAACCCAACGATTCTCGCGCCCCCATCAATTTGCCCGACCGAACTAAGCCTTTGACAACGTACCCCGATGAAGGTGACTCTCTTTCTGTTCCAAAGAAATCGTCCCAGAAAAGAACAATGAGCAAGGCATGGGATCGAAAATATTCGGATCTCGATCCAGAACAACTCCTGTCCCTGAGAAATCAAGTTGGCAAACAAATGCAGGATGCACGAAAGCGACTCAAGCGACATCACTCCATGGACGCTGAGTACTGGCAGGCCTACGTTGATGTAGTGCAGCTCACCCAGCAAGACTCACAGATCACCTCGCAGAAGCGACTTGATGAGACCCTCGCCAATCGAGAAAAAGCAAGCGATTGGTACAATACTGAAGAGGCCGAAAAACTCGAGGAACGCTACAACAGCTGGAAACAGCTTGGTAATATCATGAAACAGCACCAGAATAGACTCGAAGGCCGACTAGCATCCTACCGTGAGTCTTGGGTGAGGCTTTTTATCTCGTCAAAGCTTGGATTCGGCCTTGCTACCAAGGAGATGGGTGCTGGAGCCAGGGACAACCAGGACCAGGGCAAGTTCAGAAAGGCCCTAATTCGGGCTACCTGTCCACCTTTCCAGTCTGATCAATACTTATGGGAACCACTACTGCAAGATTGGCTTCCGATCCAGGTCATCAAGGCTGCCCATCTCTTCCCCTACGCCCAGGGAATGTTCATGGATGATATCTTTGGCAAATTCTCAAGCCGTGAGCTTTTTTCTCCCCTCAATGGCCTTTTACTCCATACGAGCATTAAGTATGCTCTGGGCAAAGGCTGGGTCGCCATTGTGCCTAACATCGAGCTGGAGCCAGCAGACCCACGATTCCCAGCTAAAGATCAAGACGAGCGCCGGGAACGAGTTAAGATTTGGGAGAAATCGAAGGCTAAAGAGTACAAAATGATCGTTCTCAGCACAAAGGATGCCAAGATGAGGCAGACAATCTTTATCAAGGAGAAGCATGGAGTCTCTACCCTGGCAGATCTCGATGGACGGCCTCTAAAATTCCTTACCAACTTCCGACCACGCGCCAGATACATCTGGTGGACCTACATGAATGCAATCATCCGAAACTCTTGGGCGCAGGGTTCGAAGGATGACAACATGCAGCACTTGGAGGTGCAGAAATGCACTCGATACTGGGGCAGTCGTGCCTCCTATGTGAAGAAAAACCAACTTCTGGGGTTTATTGAAGAGGTTGGGCATGACGTTGAGAGCATCATTGATTTCGACAGGGAGGGGGTTACTGCCAAGCCTCGATATGAAGCTGTAAGAGCGCTAGCTGGACAGGTTATGATAGAGGGAGAGGGCGAAGATGATGAGTGGGAGACAACTTCAGAGGGGACCGATAGCGAGAGTGAAGAGTAGAGGAGGCAAGGGATGGGAATTGTAGGTGTCAAGTCAAACATTACATTATTTTTCAAGGTTTTATTGTTCACTTTCAAGATATCCCCACTTCATTAATAACGAATGACAATTCGCCTATTAATGTGATAAGGCAATTCGAAAGGTTTGTGTCAGTCGCTATCGTGATGATTCGTTCTAACCTTTGTAGGTGCCTATTGGACCATGACCCAAGGATGCAAGACTCAAAGAAATCGGCAAGTATCAGGTTGTTCAAGAGCTCAAGGTTATCGGTTCTTATACTCCAAAGCTCTTTGAGCATGCACTTGGTTGGACTGCTCAGGATATTCAGGTCTTGATGACCAAGATCAAAAAGGAGCTTAAGGATCCATACATCCATCTATATCTTCCTGTTGTTATAGCTTGGGGCAGAAAGCCTTGAGTTAGATGGAGAATTACTAGGCTAGAATCTAGATGACAGTACGCACTTGGCTTTAGAATCTTCTAGTGCCTAGTTCAGCTTCACCTTGAATGCCTTGATATTCTTCCCATTGACCTCCACCATAGTGCCTTTACCGGACCAGGAAGTAAGCTGAACTTCGATCTTCTCATGAGGTAGAAGAGTGAAATAGTTATCTGACCAGGTCAATGGAGTCACATCGTTCCCATTTTCATCCAATGCGTTGAGCTGAATGAACACGGCAGGCACCGGGGAAGTGTTTTTAACCTGGAGCTTCCACTCGCCAGGATCGCCGCTGTTCGACGATATGATTGAGACTGCAGCTCGATCCATCTTGCTCAATGCCGAAAAGTTGGCCGACTGTTTGACGTCGCTGTAGTACCATGTTGTGCTGCTCCAGTTCACTACATCGTTTTGTTCGGACAGCCAATATGTGTTCCGGCTCAGCACGTTGTCGCTGCCATCGTCCCCCAGGGCCAGGCGAAGAACACCGACATCCTTGATCTTTCCGATTGCGCTACTAATATCGCCGATTTTGAAGGACTTGATCGGCTTTGTGGTGAAGCGAAATGTTTCACGAAAGAGACGCTTTCCTTTTAAATCCACTAATTCGACGTGAACCGACCGTTCACCTGACCTTTGCCGAGAGTGGTTGATTGCCCAGATAGAGTTGTTGAAGTAATCAAAGGCAACGTGTTCAGCCCGATTTGCTATTTTGGTGCCGAAGTATGACCCACCTGGATGGAGATAATAGTCGAATTGGTTCCAGTGAAGACTTGGCCAGGCGTTGTTCAACATCCAGTAAATCAGACCCGTCGCCGGGCGCGAAGCGCTCCATTGACTTCCAAAGCCTTCGAACTGAGAACGAGTTGCTTCATAGTCCATCATTTGTGCGCTGATTAGATAGTGGTCCAAGGATGTAGGCTTGCCGTATCGCTTGAACAATGCCTTGTTGTAAATCGACCGATCATGAAATTGTGAGGTATTTTGCGACATGTGATAGAGACCTTTGTTTGGCTTCTTCCACAGGTCTTCCATGTCTTGACTGGTCAGGAACTGGGTCAAACTTCCTTTAGTGGGTGTTCCGACACCTGCACCCAGCTCGGATCCAAACCCAAAAGATGATCCAAACCTCTTGGACGTCGGCTCTCTGTCATACCAATAGACTGGGGGAACCCAGTCGTAAGGACCTTCCATCTTCATTCCCGATGGACCGAGAAGCTTTGGATAACCACGCTTCGCAGCAGACGAGATGATAGGTACCTGCCAGCCAGCATCGCGTAAGCCATCGACGTAGATCTTGGTAGCTCTATCGTCCGGCCAGTAATCGCTCCCAACCAGGAAGGCAATGAGACTTGGGTGTGTTTGCATCATTGCTGCCTCATGCCTTATTGAAGCATTGGCGGTATCGTAATCAGCATCGTACCACTTGGGAGGAGGGTCTTGGGATAAGTCGTGATTGTACGGCCAACTCTCCCATCGATCGCAACACTCCCAGCCGGCCATCAGCAGGACTCCCAGTCTGTCTGCAATCTCATACAGCTCGGGCTGTTCCATCTTGCCTTCAAGTCGGATAGTGTTCATACCCATATCCAGAACATAGCGTACTATATGTTCAAAGCGCTTAGCGTCCCAGCGGAGGAACATGTCGGATGTATAACCTCCACCTCTGATCTGTATCGGATAACCATTGACTCTGAACAAAGTGTCATTGTGTGCATTCAACTCGGAGGTGACTTTTCGAATGCCGAATTTGGCGACATTGCTCGAGTCTGAAGTTTCAGATCCGATCGAATAGGTCAATTGGGCTGAATACAATGGCTGTTCACCCCACCCTGCCGGCCACCACACCTCGGGATCCTTGACTTTTGTAGAAAGCTCAACCATAATTGACTCTTCAGGTGCGAGTAGGACATGTTTAGTGAGGACCTTCAGACTTTTTCCGTTTGGAGTTTTGATCTTGGCTGTCGCGACAAGCTTGATTGGCTTCTTACTCAGGTTTCGAGCCTGGGCGCGGACTATAATTGCTGCTTGGTCGGTTTCGCCGTCATAGATGGGTTTATCAAGGCGTACGAGGACACTCATAGGACCCATGAATACATCGCCTGTCTGCTTAACAGTAATATCTCTCCATATGCCGGTGCCATTGTCGGGTGGGTAAGGGTTCCAGTCGACAAACCCAACAGCGAAATCATGTTGATAGTTCGTTGGATAGACTTTGACAACGAGCGCATTCTCCTTCTTAGCAAGGTTTGTGATATCGTATGTGTGGCCGCCGTAGGAACCTGATTGCGTGATGTTATCGGCGATCTGCTTGCCATTCAAGAACAAGTCTGCAGCGGGCGTAATTCCGTTGGTTTGTAAAAAGAAATGCCGGTTGGTCATTTCCTTCTCAGTCCCCAAATTGAATTGATTGCGATATATCCAAGGGACATGAAACATGCTGTCATCAAAATTTGCAAGGTTATCAGAGTACCAGAGACCATCTAAGCCATCCAATTCGTAGATGCCTTCATCCAGAAGACAGGCCATCAGCGTACATCGAGATGACGATGCATGGTGCCAGGATGAAGTATCAATGTTTGGCAGGGAGAGCGATTTGAGGTTCCCAGACACTTTGTTGATCTGCTGAATATCCCAGTTGGGAATTGCATCCTGTCGGCCAACAACAGACGCCAATGGTCCACGATGAACAGCGGCGTTAGCCGTAGCAAAGAGAATCAGGAAACAAGTAAGCATCATTCGGGCAGCCATTCCGTGCTACTCTACAGATAGTGTAGTAAAGAGACAGCAAAGCCGAGTGACAAGATCCTTTGTAATAAACGGGGGATATAATGGCCCAACTCTATCTATAGAAAGTGCTACGTTACTCCCGAATGCGCATGCTACGTTGCACCAAAGCCTCCTTTGTCTATATTGCTGGGTTACCTGTTGCACCAAACGATAATTCTCCATCTGCATACAGCATTAACGGAGAGACTCCCCGCACTTACCCAACCGGAACACAGCTGCCCGTGCCGCTTCTTCCCCCGCAGAAGATCGCCCGCCGATCCCTCCTCGTCACACCTCGTACGATTGTGTTAAAATTAGCTCACCTTCCGTCCCGTAGCGGAGACCTGCTTCGAGAAAGCCAGCCACCAACCCACGGACTCAAGAGGTTGTGACCTCGCGGTGCAAAGACAGTATCATCATTCATAAGACTCTTTCCTTTACTGATCTTGCTAGTAGATCAGATAATACAGTACTTTAAAAGCTTCTACATAGTCTATTTAGAGCTTCGCAGTAACCCTGGTGTCCTTGACAATAATGTTCCCATTGTCGCCGCTGCTTCCACCTTGTAGTTTCCGCCTGAGAATCTTGCCCGCTGGACTCTTCGGTATCGCAGCCACAATCTCAATCTCCTCAAGCCACTTGTGTCGTGCCGTTTCCTTCTTAACATGCTGGAATATCTCCTTTGCAGCTTCGACAGGTCTTGACGACTGCGACTGTACGAGAACCACAAATGCCTTGGGCCGTTCACCAGCAAGCTCATCAGGAATACCGCACACAGCAACGTCATCAACATGCGGATGTCCGAGCAGAACATTCTCAAGCTCTGCAGGGGCAACGCCAATTCCCTTGACCTTAATCAGCTCCTTTAGCCTATCGGTGATAGACAGGAATCCTTCCTCATCGATGTGTCCTATATCACCGGTATGTAAGAACCCATCCTTGTCAAATGTTTCTTCAGTTGCCATGGGGTTATCGAGATATCCCATCGCGACTTGCGGCCCACGAGCCCAGACTTCGCCCGCCTGATTGACCTCACAGTCTTTGCCAGTTTCAACATCCACGATTCGCAGTTCCGTTGATCCCACTAGCATGCCGACTCGACTGGCATATTTGTATGCATACTTGGTAGGTGGATGGGCGACAATAACTGAACATGACTCAGTCATTCCGTAGCCTTGCTTGAAGCCAGTTCCTGGGAAGGCTTTCTCAAGGAGATGCAAAACCTCTTTGGATAGCGGCGCAGCTCCAGACGAGAAGCGTTCAATGTGGGATAAGTCGTACTTTGCCGCTGTCTTTGGCTCGCGGACAAGTCGGATCAGGATTGGAGGGACCATGAGAACTTCTTTGATCCTGTTCTCGGAGATAGTCTGGAGTAGCGAGTCCAAGGTGAACTTGGACAGGACAAAGACATTTGCGTTGAGGTGGATTGGCAGGTGCAATTGATGTACTATGCCAGTGATGTGATAGAAGGGTAAAGCTGCCAGGAATCGGTCATGGCTAGGAAGAGTGAAATCGGTCACTTGGATGCATTGGGCGATGATGTTGGCGTGCGATATCATAACTGCTTTTGGAAGACCAGTAGTGCCACTGCTGAAGCAAAGGAATGTGCAGACGTCACGGTTCGTTTTGCCTTCAGGTATCTCAAATGCGGGTACTTCGCGGCCACCTGCAGAATGATCAAGGAGCATCTGTATGTTTTTGCTCTCCTTGGCTGACCCTTCCAGTAGGAGAACATTGTCTCGAGAGATCCCAACTTTGGCAGCGGCGGTGTATGCTTTATCGATGTTATCAACCGTTGCAAAGATTATCTTTGCTTTGCTGGTATTGAGGCTGTAAGTGAGCTCATCAACAGTGTATTCTGGCGATACTCCGCAAGCTACAGCACCGACACGAATTGTAGCAAGAGTGGCAATGGGATACCAGATGGAATTCTTGCCGTAGACGATAACGGTATCATTCTGCTGCAGTCCATACTTCGTCACAAGAACTGACGATAAGGATGTCGCGTAATCTTTGACCGTTCGGTAGTTGAGATGCTTTTTGGTGATAGCATCGGTGAAGCCTGGAGCATTGGGTTCAGATGAGAGTGGCTTGGATTCTAGGACCCACGACCACAAGGTCTGTTTGGGCGAGACTGTAAAGAGTTAATTGAGTGGCACATTAGCTCATGTGTCTGTCCTTACAAGAGATCTCTGGGTACTCTGACTGGTGTATCATGATCTTCTGATTTTTGCAAACGAACAGGTCACAGTTGAAGCGATGACGAACAAACGAAGCTGGAGCAGGATGCGGGGTGTGATTTATTGGCAATTGACCGGTAAAGCTACAGTGGAGCCCCCCGCAAAGTCAACTTGGCACTAGCACCGGCTCAAGATCCCCAGCAAATCAACTGCGGTTTTGGGATTTTACCGCCCTCGCTACTAAATTGCCTCGGTTCCGATATTACCTGTTCTGGCCTGTTTGGGACGATCAAACCAACTTCGAAAGTTTTCCAACAACCTGAGCCACGATCAAAGGCTTCTGGCGATATGGACGGGCGGTCTGAATGCAACCTGAGTGAGGACAAAGGTATTGCTCAATGTTCTGACGGGTTTCAAGAGGATGAGGGCTTTGTTCGCGCGCGACTGTTCTTGCAGCAACGTCAAAGCCCTAAGCCTGTGTAGGCCATGTTAAGATATAGTAAACGTGTTCAATTGGAACAGATCAGTTGTCCGATATCGCATAGACTGTTCCCGATGTTTTACGTTTGAGCCAAGGGTGCAGGCTACAACAAGCTGCTGTTGTTCTCTATTATTCATGTACTGTTAGATGGGATGTAGCTTTTGTTTCGACAATAGCTCCACCATACTCAGCTATCCAGACCTAAGAGACATGTATATATATCTTCTTCTTATGCCACCTGTGCCAATTAATTATCACAACAGCAATTAGAATGATCCACACAAGAAGCCTTTCTTTCCATCTGCGCCTTTGTTGATCTCATATCTGCAAAACCTGGAACACACATTCTATCATACAATACTCACTTCGTTACTTCACACAACAACATGGATTCCTCAGCGGTTGAATACTGGCATGAATGCCTGATGGAGAAGATTGAGTCCGAGCCGGAATCGGGCGACATCTCCCTCCAGATGCTCGATGATGAGTATGGCAAGGACCTGCCCCTCAGACGGTATGCTGAAGACAGGATCGGTCCTAGCGTGTCTAGACTGCAGGAGACAAGTTACGCAGAGTATGTCGCGTTTCTGGGCTGGAGACTCAGAGGATTTAACGCACTTCGTCTCGAACTGTACCTCAGAAAGTTTGGACCAGATTCGCCTAGCACCTCTCCCGACCAGGAAAGCTCGGATGATGCAGAGCTGCCTCAGTCGTCATCAGACCATGAGCGGCCAACACTGTACGAGCGGCGTAGAGGTGCCATCATCACAATGCTTGATGCCGCCAAGCTGCAATGGGTTCGCAAACTTGTAAAGGAAAAACACAAGAAGGCAACAAGGCCTGTCAAGCGACGAGAGGATGAGGTTTTTGATCTCTACCTAAAGGTCCTGGAGCTTGACTCAGACTCAGAACTCCACTCGAGCACGGAGGTCCCGCAAATCTTCAAAGACTTTGTATTTCTTAAGGAACGTGACTGATTGCTGACAGGCTACAGACTTCTAGATCGTTAGATCTTACTCTAGTCAGGATGGAATTGCATTCCACAGATGCTACCTCACAACGACTAATGGATAGCGAAGAAGGTAAGCAGTCGGTGCATGATTCAGTGCTAAGAATCTTAGATAGACTGACTTTTCAATACCACGAAACTTGAAACATTCCATTTCCGCGCATTGTATGTGAATAAAACATGGATTTCGCAATTTCCCAGAACTTCAAAATGCAATAACTACTTTTTTCCCAGCTGTCCCTGCTCGCACCTTATCCAGCCCTTCGGCAACATTGTCTAACCCGCCTTCCAAAACGTCAACTTCTGAACTCAACTTGTACTCTCCACTCTTGAATGCTTCACTCAAGTACGAAGCCAGTTTTCCTTCAGTATCCCATTCAATGATATCAGTCCCAAACACAAACTTGCTCTGAACACGACTGCTCAAAACCTTGAAACGGTTTGTTCCCGTCATCCAAACATACTTGGCAACGAACGGGATCATTGAGAGCTTGCTTGTCGGTTGCGATTCCGGCATATCGAGTGTAACTTGTGCCACGTTCTTCGCAGCCTCAGGAATTCTAGTGACAATGTCGATGCACTTCGCCAATGACCCCTGGCCAATAGCAACAGCGCCTGCACATTTCTTGTCCTGGAAGGCAGTGATTATATCTCTTGTGGCTGAAGGACTGCGGTAGTCAAAGACTGCGCGTGCACCGAGATCGCGGACTATACCCCAGTTCTCGGGCGATGCAGTGGCGATTACATCATAGCCGGCCGCAACAGCAAGCTGTACAGCATTCTTGCCCACACCTGTGCTTGCTCCCCAGATCAGAACTGTCTGGTCGGCTGGACTGGTCCTTGCCTTGACTTGGGGTAGTTGAAGCGCCAGTTGGTCTTTCTGGAAAAGTGCGCAAGCAGCTGTGACTGAGGTAAGGGGCAAAACACTTGCTTCGGTGTATGACATTCCCTGGGGAATATGAACAGCCAAGTGCTCTCGTAAGATGACAAAGTTCTGGAAAGCTCCTTCATCAGGTCTTCGGCCTCGTTTATCCATTCCTGCTGCAACACCAACAACCCTGTCGTCCTCCTTGAAACGGGTAACGCCTTGGCCTGTCTTCACGACTTGGCCAGCGACATCATAACCGAGTATCAAAGGATACGTCAGCCATTCGAACATCATGTTGCCCATTGACTGCTTGACTGCATCGACTGGGTTGATAGCAACCGCTTTTGTTTGAACAAGGAGTTCACCTGGGCCTGGTACTGGCATAGGTGCGGCTTTGACTTCGATGGTAGGCCCATTGGGGCTGATAAGGTAGGCGGCTTTGTTGGAGATTTCCATTGTCCTGGATATTGCGTTATGATAAAACAAAGACAAATTGAGTGTTGTTTCTAATCGTTCTTCTGGCTTTGGCGTGCTTATATATTGTCGCCTACTTGGACAATCATTCTCATTCGCTTCATCGCATTCTCATTCATCATCGCATTTTCAGTCAGATCAAAGCGAATCCGAGTTACTGCGAACAACTTACTGCTTTAGGACTAGACTGTATCGGTCCGATATCAGCAGTTCGCCTTTTCCCCGCAAGAACACCTGCTCCAATTGGATGGAGGTTCTCGGCCCGCGATGGCCTGAGACAGTGACCAATTGGAATGCCTGATCGGCGATGTTGTATTTAGCTTCCTGATCGACTTCCTACCCTGAAGATCTGTTTTTATGTCAACAAGTTGAGTAAGATAAGACACTGGACTGGTGATTGACAATACTGAACGCACGTAATTCCCAAATAACATGTGAGTAGTCTTTGGTTCTCACGGTGATCACCGCAGACATTTCGATTGGCAAAACATCTAAAGCAGAGCTCTCCCTAAACCGTTTCAAAGATCCCGCGCTGACTACTTCCCCCAACCTGTATGCTTGGAGTTCAGCGAAATATATATATACCATCGTAGAATATAGGAGACACAGGGCCTGTTGAGCGATTCTCTTGTATAGAAACCAAGGGTAACATAGTCCAATGGGTATGCTAGGCATAAAGCCGTTTTCTGTGCTCCATCTTTGTTGCTATTCTTGGCGAGAGCGACAACAGCGGAAGGGTTGCGCTCCCCTGCGGAAGTTCAGCTTTGTTCCTTTCGTGGTTGATACACTAACTGCATTTAGCCTAGGTTCTGGACAGAGGCTCCTGTTGGAGCCACTTTGTAGGGTAACTCAAGGCTGTAAGGTGTAGATGTCTCTCTACATGTGAAATATGTACCAAATAACAATAACTACATAGGATATCATAACTGCAATACAGGATCTCAGATAAGTTTAAAGAAGGGGTAGAAGATAACGAGTAAGGTTGTCGACTGGTAGCGAGAACGATGAAGACGTTAACGTTGTACGGACTTCAGGACCAGTCTAGCTGACTACCCAAATTCCAACAAAATCTTTCAAAATAAAGGGACTCTTTTATTGTATTCCTTTCACTCACAAATAACGGTAGCTGCATTCCGTTTCTCAGTAATAATATTAACCAATTACCTGGGACATGAATCGGTGTGTGCCCGCAGTACGTCACTACTCCTCATGACCTACTACAATCTCAACGTTGGATTTTCTAATGTGACAGTACTTTGTTGAATATTTCCAACTTACTCTTTCTGATAAACTGTTACCCTCCATAGTGTTCTGGCCCTATCGATTGATCTCAATGATAATTAGGCAGGTGATACTGCCAATGGCACAAATAAACGGGTCCGTGCAACGCGTCCCAAAGCCAAGCAGGTCCAGGCGTTCGTCCGAGTATTACCCCTCCGGCCCCTCACTGGATCGCACACTAAAAGCATCACTGGACCTGAGTCGGACCAACCATACGTGCAGCTTTGAATCGCAAACCTGGATTGAAACAAACAACGATATGTGCCTTATCAAAAATGGGAAGTATCTGCAGGATGAGTTCAAGAGACTGATCCGAAACTTTCTCCAGTTCAGCCCTAGTTTAGTATGGCAGTTCATGGCAGCGCCACTGCCTTGGCTGCTTGATGGCCAATTTGCATACCCTTCTGGAGTCGTGGAGTTTTAAGCGAACCATCACAGCCACAAATCCAGATTCTGCTATTCTTGACCTGCAGCGAGAACTTCGGACCGTCCGACATTTAAGACTCATGCAAAGACAAATGTTCTTAAATGTTTTTTTTACTATAATTGCATGCATAAAACAGGTTCTTTAACCGGACATTGTTACTAACTTAATTCTGTATTAACCCAAGTTCTTATCGCTAGCGGCAAGGGTGGCGACTTGGCATTCGATTAGGAAGGAAATAAAACTCTGGACGTACGTTGCAATCTGCATGTCACGTCATTCTGAACTACCGAATTGAGTTTGCAATTCCGGCAACGTGAGGAAGAGGCGAGGTGGGGACAGGGGATATCGACACATCAGGCTTAGCGTTACTATCCATAGCACGTGTTCAGGCCGGATATCCGCACATAAACTGTAGACAAAGTACCGGAGGAGAATGTTTTCCAGTCCATGCGACTCTCGGTTTATATCTCAAGTCTGATATAAGGGGCAAAATGGGGCAGGTCTCTGTCAAAGCGAGTGCAGTTCACAGGGGATCGATCGGAGCAAACCCTCAGTGGGACTAGTTAAAACGCCGAACTCAGGTAGGGTTACATCGGACGAGCCCCTGATGGGGAAAGTCCCCTGACTTAAGCATACCAAGCCGGATTTTACTGTCTCGCCCCTGGCAGAAAGACTGCGAAAGCGCGGCGTAAAAGACTCAACAGAGCAATCAATTAAACAAAACATATGCATGATACACTTATCCCATCCGATATGCATCTGTGATACCGTCCAGGTTACAGTCGGTCGGCCGGGGATGTTGCAGGTAGGACATAATGCAGAGTCCACTATAGAAACCTTGGCCGGCATAATGCTTGATAGACGAGAATCAAAGTTTCATTTAAAGTCACCCATTCCTTGCTTTGCTCACAGAATAGGATCTCGATCCTGTCCGAACTTTATTCCCATCAGTAGCAACGATTGAGTGACTGCGCTGTCCCACGATGGCGGCACAAATTGAGAACAGGGGCCCTGAGCTCATGGGAGTGAACATTGCCTTCTACTCCATGGCTTTAATTACGTGCATACTGCGATGCTATGTGCGATGCTTCATGGTCAATGCGTTCAGGATAGATGATTGGCTTATGGTGGTTGCCACGGTATGTTTATGCGTTTCATCTCATTGAGGGTTCTGCGACTGACCTCGGACGAACAGATATTCTTTACCTTGTATGCCACGTTCTCTACTCTTGGTGTCACCATCGGCACGGGCCGCCACCATGATGACCTGGAGACTGAGCAGGTTTATTCCGCCATGATGGTAAGAGACTCGATCCCAATTGATGCATCCCTCATCTAACCATGTGTTTAGTGCTGGTGGTTCTGTTACCTTTGGTATTGCCTCACCATGATTTCCTGCAAGCTTTCGATTGGATACTTCCTCCTACGAGTCACGACCGAGAAGATTCAACGCATCATCATTTACCTCGCCATGTTCTCGACCGCCTTGTCAGGCGCCATTTTCTTTTTCGTCACCGTTTTCCAATGTCATCCCGTTTCATTCTTCTGGGATAAGGGACAGGATGGTACATGCATTGATCCCACAGTGGTTATCGCACTCGCCGTCCTCTACAGTATTTTCGCTGTAGGATCTGACTTTGTTTTCGCACTTCTTCCTGGCTTCATTGTTTGGAACCTGCAATTGCGCAAGAAGACCAAGTATTGCCTGATACCTCTTCTCGCTATGGGTTGCGTGTAAGTTTAATAACGGGTTCGATTTGAAGATGGAGACTAATCACGAATGCAGTGCCAGCGCTGCCGTCATCGCACGTTTCCCTTACCTACCTCTCTTGAGAAAGCCCGACTTTCTTTGGAACACCACAGACATCGCAATCTGGTCAACTATCGAGCAAGGCTTGGCAATAACCGCCAGCAGCATGGCCACCCTGCGACCCCTTCTCAAACAAGCCGCCTTCCATCTCGGTCTCACCAGCAAGCCAATTTCCAACGGTCCCTCGGCCTACGGCTATGGCCGATCAGCACGTACTCCTGGACCCGGAACTCCGAAGGCCTTCTCTAGCCGTGACGCATACACCCTCTCATCAGTCAGCCGCCCCGGTGCTCATGATAAGAAGGGAAGCAGCTTCTTCCCAAGCGATCTTGAAGCTGGTATCAAGAAGGAAACAAAATGGGAAGTCAAAATCTCAAAGACAACAGCGACATCAGCGAGTGAAAGTCAGGAAGAGCTTCATTCGCCCAGGTCGTGGAAGGATAAAAATGTTTTGTTATAAAACAACGCTCCTTAATTAAATAATCTATCACTAATAATATCAATCTATATCATATGCCATCCAGTCTTTACACGTGATTCTTCCTGCCTGCGTTGTGGACTTGTGGATTTCTATTGTGAAGCTGTCAAGCACTCCCATTGCCTTCCACAAGAACCAAGTTACTCTTGTTAGCAGCATTGTGCTTGCAGACATTCTTCCCTCTGAAAGCCAGCTCGAAGAAAGAGTACAGCTCCACGAAGCTGTAGGCAATGATAGTTGGCAACATCAGAACCCAATGCAAAAGACCTCTTGACACCCCGTGAATACCTCGATTGTAGTCGTCTTTGTCATTGCCCGGGACCGGTAAACTCCAACGAGCAAGGATAGTGGCAACGAGGAAGAATGCATATTGCGACCCCAGGAAGATGAAGCAGATTGTTGTGAAAAGAGAATCGCTGATGAATCGTCGATCATGTTGGGCAGCCGCCATGTTGATAAGCTGCACAATGATGGGCGAAAAAACGGAGAAGATGGCACTGGCACAAAGAACAAGCCCGTAGTAGATGAAAAAGCGAGTTGCCCAACTCATCGACAGATAGAGACTAGGCATACGGTAAGTCTTGACGATAAAGTAGTGGAAGACTTCGCCAGCACCAATAGTCCATCGACGAATCTGAAGAGCCCATTCACGAATCTCATCTGCGTAGTTGCTACCGGAAGTTGGACCATTGATAGAGATGAGGTTCAGTGGTCGAATACGAATCTCTCGTTTCGTCATGATGGTATAGCGGATCAAGGCAATGATATCCTCCATCTGGTAGGCTGGATGAGTAAATGCACCTTCCTCAAGCAGCTTAACACTAAGAGAGTAATGTGACATGGGGTTGATGTTCCAAGGAATCAAAACACCCATGAAGAAGAAGGTCCGTAAGACACCCGTAATGTCGACGAAGAAAGGCATGGAGTCGCGTTTGTAGATGATGATAGATTGCCAGATAGAGGAGTGTCGGTCGGAAGTATCTAGCTTGCAGTATTCCGTCTCCAGTTCGAGCATGTATTCGGGATCGAAGACGGCATCGCAATCGCAGTTGGTAAAGATGTGTTCGTGCTCCCCGTAGTTGTAGTTGACATCTTGACGTAGGATTTGTAGGCCTTGACGGCATGCGTAGTTCATGTTGGAGCATTTGCCGGGGATTTCACCAGGAACGTCTGAGGGATGGAAGGTAACGATGAGACGAAGGAACTTGTTTTCGTACTTAGTGTAGATTTCGTCTCGTTTAGTTTCCTTGTCCGGTGTGCGAGATTCCATGCCGATGATAACACATAGACGAGTTCTGGCACAGTCCTGCTGCACAAGAGAGTCCAATGTAGTTGACAGTACACTCATAGGCTCTTTGTATAAGGTCATAGCAACGATATGATGTATATTTGAGTGGTCGTTGACCTTTTCGACCGCTGCTTCGACATCCTGAGCCTTCGTAGACTTGAGTATGTTTCGGGCATTAATAGCGAGTGCTCGACGGATGGCGCATATAGTAGCTATTAACCAGACCAGTTGGAAAAGCCCGATCATAACCACTATGACAACATTGGTAACCTTATTAACTTCAGGAACAAAGGGCATCCATATGGGGAAACAAAGGAAGATGAAGATCGTTGATAAAAATAATAAGTTCCATCGAAAATAGCGGTTGGCTGCCTCTAGTTTAGCGGCGTCAACGCCACAGTCCAGACTAGAGGAAGATGATAATGCTGATGGAAGCGACATTCTGGGAAATGTTCGTGCCGATCTCACGGAAAAATTGACGGGCAGAGGTGAATAAATATATGGATTAGTAGACCTCTCTGCTAAAATACCATTGCTAAACATAGATTGAGGTACATACATGCCGGTTATTAACTTACGTCTAGTTGTCAGTAGTTTGCAATTCAGCCAGCCCGGTGGTAATTAACAAGACAAGCAAAACTCGCTAGCCCAGTGTCAGGTAAACCCGCATGTGAAGACAAATGACGCACGGAGGCAGAGCAGCATCCTTCCGGGCTTTGCCTCTTTGAAAATGAGGCCAAGCACTAGGCGCTAGGGTCAGATCGTCCGGCAATTGGCCCGCTGTCTGACAATTGATAAGCCGAACCCACCAGCGCTTTGTTTACTTTACTTTTTTGTACGCCCTACATATGGGCCAAGACGGGCCCAGAGTAGCTGACGGAGACGTCGGGCCGCCGGACTGAAAGGGTATTCAATAATATCCGCTCATGAAGGATCCAACAAAAAGTTCCTTTGAAACGAGCGAGAATCTGGCAATGAGATTGCAAGGAATACGATAAGGAGGATAGACTCGTAATCTAAGCGCAAGCTTAACTTTGCCTAAATGACGTGGTCAGCAATGGGAATCTAAGATGTCGTGTACCATTCGATCTGGTTGCCACCTGTCTCTAAACTGTGTTTCTCAGCATCAACATCCAAGTAAGATCACTAGTCGATCAGCTCCAGCTACCTGGTTTCGAAGCTATCGACCAAGCGTGACATTCGTGGCGCGATAAGAGGCTGCGGTTGGACCTGTAATACAACAGGGACATGCCTGTTAGACTTTGTTAGTTAACAAGCTGAACGGTACTTATTCTCAGCCGCAGGTTCTGGAACCTGACTAAAAAGATGCCAATTCAATTTTTCCACCCTGGTAGCCTGGCAAATGTGGGAATTGGATCTGTTCTGACTTTAGCCGATCAAATAGTCTTCAGCTGTGGCGTATTAGAGTCAATAAAGACCCGCACTTCCAGCAAGCCACTGTCAATATGTCAGCCAAATCGGCGATTTCCAGCGTCTTGGTACCAATAACCTTTCGCATCTGTGATAAAAAAACGGTGAAAGAAGCCCACATGGCTTAACGCTCAGGGCGATTGACCCAGTCGTTTGGTTGACAAAAAACGTTCAGCTACTCAGGGTCTTCAGGCTTGCAACGTGTTCCACTTAAACAGGACAACAAGTCCGCAAGAGTGCCCCAACACATTATTTCCTTACCGCCCTTGTCGCTGTTGGGATTTTAAGTCCAAGTCCCAAACTGAAAACGTTTACGAACGCTGTCTCAATGGCGGTGGTGAGATCATGGAATGGGTTCAAGCTATCTTAGTATCTTGCCGGAGCTTATATAGTTCGAGCTGCTCTGCCAGTAGCAATATCTGAGGTGAACACCTTGTCATCATGTATAACCTTCAACCACTATCCCCGATTCAACAACAAGGCCGTATGGCTGTGGCCTTCACATCTTAGACTGAGCCACGACAAGCCACCTCCATCGGTCGATAAGGACATCGATATTGACATGTTCAATTGGCTGGAACAGAAACAAGATGAGGCTTCATTGAATCTCTCGGGATAGTTTACCGCTTCATACAGCATGATATCACACAAGCCCAAAAGTCACATCGCGACGTCGAAAGAAACTTAGCTGTTGGGGCATACGAGAAAACTCTGCGGGGATGATTTGAAAAATAGCCTGGCTCCGTTGATAGAATGGGTTTCTGGCAGTGGAATATTATATCCGCCGAGCGGGTGACAGGAGCGGTGACATGTGGCTTGAAAGGGATGCCGGGCGTGTTACCGTGCTGCTAGCTCCCCGATCATTTCTCTTCGTGATGACGAGCCTCCTCAGACTGGCCATGATTTTGCGTGCACAAACAGCACCAAGATACTGTCTAAGGATGATCTGCTTATAGGGCTTAACGAAACCATCTTGTGCTAATCAAAAACAGGTTAGGTAAAGTCCCAGAACTCAATCTGGGGTGGTATACTTTACCTCCCAGACCACAGCAGACATTTTAATAAACACATGCAGGAGAGCTTCATCATAGACCAAATTCTCTAGCTTAAGACAGATATATCAGCATTTAGTCAGTGAACTATAATACACTTTGCCTTTAGTTTCAACCCTTCACTAAATATAATCTGGATATTGATTGAGTAGGTATGCTAGGTTGGGCGTCCTTTCTGCCGTAGTCTGCAATAGATCAAAAGCTCGCTATGCTGCGCCTGTGAAGACCCTCAATCCAACTGTTTGTAAAGTGACACCCCGGCCCTTCAAGAGTACCAGGCGGTCATCTGATAAAGCTGGCCGTTGGCCTCCCAAGTTCCACTCATCTGCTTGCTGCCTCGAACACACTGGGTGATAATATCCCTGGAGTTGTCAGTAATAGTCGGTAGAACAATGTAACAACATACCCTGTGCCGTCCTAGCAATTAAAGTTAGCCTATGTTATAAAATGTTGAAGCGGTACTTACCCAGCAATCCTTGAAGCCCTTCTTATTGCCCGTGTTCTTTCGTGAAAGAGAGACGTTGACAGTCAATTTGATGAGTCCGTTTACCGTCTGAGAACCACTCGTGGTGCAGCTTTGCTGGAACCCACATTCCGAGTTGCCGCACATCTTTGAACGAGCGTCCCAGTAAGCGTTTTGGAATTGCTCGAGGCCATCTTGTCTGTTGCCGAAGCAGTCAGCTGCAAGAGCTGATGAGGCGAAGAGAGCGAGGGCGGAAAGGTTGATGAGCTGCATGTTGTATAGATGCGGGAAATCCTTGTAATTGGAATCAGAGATTGTTAGATACTTGAGATTGATTGAGATTTCTATTGATTAAGATTTCTGAAGCGATTCAGAGAAGCTTTAATACTTCGGTATTCGTGAGGCTGCGAGTTGGGAGGACCCGCATGTAAGCGGGTACCTGTTGTCAGCGGGCACCTCGGGCAAGTCAGCGGCAAGGCTATGCCGATGTCAGTGCACCAGTCTAGCTACAAGCTCTAGACAGCAAATAGCTTTTTGTAGTCATAAGACCGCGATGTGAGAACTAGTAAGGCTTGGAATCTTACAAAAGCAACTAGACGAAGCGGTGTAGTGTTCGCTATCTCCCTGGGTATAATGCGATGCTGATATAAACAGTAGTCTAAATAAAAAGAAAAAGCGCTAGTAAAGTTCAGGTCTTTCTTAATGAGAGGCAATCCTACGCACTCTCCCCCTTGACCTCATCCCTCTTTAACTCCTTCTTCTGTTCTTCTGGCAGTGACGCTGGCATCTCAATGGGTGTCATTGGCGTGGCATCCATCTCGTACATCGGCACATGATGGGATGACTGTAACTCGACTGGTGCGTTGGCTGTCCATTCAGGTTTAAACTCGGTTCCCCAACTTGGCGAGGTCTGTTGTCGTGGCGAGCTCGGTGGATTAGAGTCCAACTTATCTCCACCCTTCTTCCGTCGCTTTAACAAGAAGCAGACGAGTGCCCCAATCATTGTTCCTCCTCCTACGATAGCACCAACAGCTATCCCAGCTACGGCACCTGTTGGCAAGGCTGACGATGTTTCCGGTTCGGCTGTTGTGATATTCCTTCCTTCCATAGCTACTTGCTCGAATTCCGCTCGCGTCATGTTTACAGAAAGACGGTAATTCGAGCAATCCCACACTAACCCGGCATAGGTCGTGTTGATATCTTTTGGCGAGTCTCTGCCGACACATTTTGCGAACGAAATCAGGTATTCATTGTCGCTTTGGTCCTGCCCGCACATACAGGGCGTTTGCCACTCTACTTCTTTCTGGTAACACATCCCTATGTTCTCTGCAAAGCACCCTGTAATCCCGTCCTGATAATAAGGGTTTCCGTCGTCGTCTTCATCGTCGGCGGCGGCTGCAGTGACCCTCAGGCCAAGGAAGAGTAACGGAAGGAGCCATCTCGAGGCCATGTCGTTTGAGAGTAAGTAACCGTAGGGTATTCGTCGGACTGGTATTTTGCTTCGACTCGAGGTTTGGCTGATCAGCTGGTATCAATGGATCTTTGCCATGTGACGAGGATCGAAGGACTTCAGTGTGATGTTTATCTGTAGTTGGAGGAAATTAGGAGCAAAAAGAGTGAAAGATCAAGAAGGAACCCGACTGCCGAATTGCTTAGACCGTAGGGTTCTATCGTCCAATTTCATGTTCCTTTCCTTCATCCTTCTGCAGCGCTAATCCCATTCGAGCTTTCGCTACGCTTTAAAACGCTCGTTTGGAGGTTGTCCTTGTCAGTGACAATCAAGGTTAAGTCTTGGCTCACCAATCACGTTCCAGCAAAGCCTCGGAAACGACCCACTGCCTTCCTGGACTTTTTGAATTAACTCCATACCAAGTTCCAATTTGCATGGAATAATAAAACCAAGGCATCAATAGAATCCTTCGTGTTGGCTGTGTTTTTAATCAAGTTACTTCCATTTAAGCTTATCGATGATAAGGACTTGTAACGCTGCCCCGCCGTTAGTTCGTCATCATGAATGTTCTCGTTAGCATCGGCACTATTCATGCTGAATCCAGTTACGGATGTTAAGATTGTGCACAATCTATAAGAAACGCGTCAATAACATTCGCAAAAGCATACTTAACAAAACAGCATTATGGATCACTTGAGCTGCATAATACAATACTGGAACAAGACTCAGAATAGCTTACCGGAATTTAAATTATCCATCTCCTACTGTGCATAAGCACTAGCTGTTTAGTGGGGTAGTCAATCCCCTCGCCTTTGGTTTGTTTTCGTATAATTCTTAACTTGGAACTTCTTGACTCGACACAGTATTCACCTTTGTTTTAGTTGCCAGAGTTATGGGTGAGAACAGCTTTGTACTACGTTGGGGAGGAATTCTTTTCCTTACCTCGCTAAGCTACTTTATCTTCAGATTATATCAACAGCGCGCCTTTTTCCGAAAGAATGTCGACAAGTACAATCTCGTGAGTCGAAACGGCGCGCACCTGGACCTTGCTTTGAGATGGGAAGCCTAACAAATTGTTCATAGCCGACATTGCCGAATCATTCATGGCTCCTGGGCAATTTGATTGCCGTGGGAAAGATCATGGCAGCATACCCTGCAGACGTACACGGCCAACTAATGCCTGATTTTCTTGCCCGCGAGTACCCCGACATCGCTGAGCGCGGCGTGTGTTATATCGATCTATGGCCAATTTCCTGGCCTATGATGGCTACCTTCCACCCAGATATCGCAGCACAATTCACCCAGGAAACATCGCGTCCAAAGCATGAGATTATTCGAGGCCAGTTTAGACCATTCACTGGATTGAAGGACCTTGTTCTGGCAGAGGGTTCATTCTGGAAGAGGTGGCGCGCAATATTCAACCCTGGTTTCTCGACGCAAAACATATCGGCTCTTGTCCCAGAGTTTATTGAAGAGGCAACGACCTGGAAAAAGCAACTAGAGCAAGTTGCCAAAGATGACCGAGTTGTTCTTCTTGAAGACTCCGTGATGAAAGTGACGTGCGACGTCATTGGTCGTTCCGTCTTGGGTCGAAGCTTGGGAATCCAATCGGGCACACATGACAACATCTTTTCCACGCTCAAAGCCGCCATTGCGCTTCTTGTTACAGATTGGTCGCCGCCAAACTGGGGTCGTCTTCTGAATCCGCTCCGTCACAGGCGCCTTGCAAATCTCAACCAAAAGTTGCGAGACCAACTCAAACCTCTGATCGAGAGTCAACTGAAAAGTCATGAGGGCGGTAAAGGACCCAAGACTATCAATGGTCTTGCCATCAACACGTACATCAAAGAGACTGGAAGTGAAAGTATTGCCAATTCTGGTATCAATAATGAGTTCCTCGATGTAACCATTGAAAACCTCAAGATCTTTCTTTTTGCTGGCCATGATACTACTGCGTCAACCCTTTGTTTCGCTTACAACTACCTGCACCAACACCCACATGTCCTAGAGAAGCTTCGGAAAGAGCACGATGAGGTTCTGGGTCCTGATCCCACTTATGCAACAACGAGGATCTCCGAGACACCTACAATTTTGAACCAACTCGTGTATACAACTGCAATCATCAAGGAAACTCTTCGACTGGAACCGCCAATTGGCTCTTGTCGAGAAGGATCCCCTACATTCTTCCTGAGACATCCAGAAACAGGACAGCAGCTTCCTACTGATGGCTTCATGCTGTTTTCCGCAAGCAAAGCGGTCCATCGTAACCCGAGATTCTGGGCGGATCCTGACAAATTTATACCAGAGCGCTGGGTGCAGCCGGACTTCCATCGAACTGCCTACCGCCCATTTGAGTTGGGTCCTCGGGGCTGTATTGGACAGGAGCTTGCCTTGACAGAGCTAAGGTTGCTGCTTGCTATGACCGTCAGAGATTTGGAAATCATTCCAGCGTACGGAGACAGCAATGACAAGGTATATGGCTACCAAGCCTACCAAGCACATATGCCTGGCGAGCTTACGGCGCATCCAAGCAAGGGTATGCCTGTTAAAGTAAGACTGCAAAAGGCATAACATAGGATGTCAAAGAGCAGTGGAACAGACATGTACCACAGTTAATGCATCGGATATATGCTAGGATAATATCATCAGGCAAAGTGGATTAGTATTAAGCCAAGAGACTTAGCTATTAGTAAGACCCTGCTAGCTAAGTCTAACTGCTTAGAGAATTAAGATTGCATTAAATTAAAAACATTCCTTACCCCCTCAATCCCAAATAAAAGTTTTCATAAGATAAGGTAGTTTTACAATATAACTAGATTTTTTTGTAGAGAGTTGTATAGTATATCTATATAAAGAAAGTAAATAAATAATTCGCAAAGGTATATCCTTTAACAATGTGTGACACATAACCACTTTTATTCCCTATTACCTGTCCCAGCAGGGGGGGAAGAGGTATATCAATGCTGCTCTAAAGCCCGTAAGCCCAAGGGCTAGATTGAGTGCTTGCAAATTTAGGCACACGCGCCCACACCTTAGTATGTATAACAGAGGAGGTCGCTCTTGGTGTCCATGACATCCGAGACGGGGATATCCTTGGCACCAACCAAGCCCATGAAGGGCATGATATCAGTGATCTTAGCGCGAGGGTTAGGCATGTCCATGGTTGAGTTTCCGCCGGCTGTAGCGTTGCCGCTATTGGGTGACTCTAGACGCTCTCGGATACCGGAGTAGTCCTTGAGGCGGGCGTTGCGGTCCTGCTCTTGCCAGAGAGCCCACAGGCGGTCGACCTGAGTGTGGTGCATAAAGAAAACGGGATCTGTTTCATAGAGACCAAGTTAGTTATGATCAAAGACTCGAAAGAAGAGATGAACGTACCGTTGGGGGAAGAGGAGGGGCCCATGTCACCCATCTGGCCACCGACGGCGCTGTGGATGGAGCCGTGAGGAACGTTCTCCAGCTTAAACTCGAAGGCTTCGAAATCGGGAAGCTTGTTCATCTCGGCGATGAGCTCGGGTGTGTAGCCGGAACCACGCATGTTACCAGGACGGCTCTCGCCGTCGAAGAAGTCGCGAGACAAGCAGTGCTCGTTGGCAAGAACCTTGCTGTAAGCAGGGCGGATGTCCTTGAAAGGCCCGTCAACTAGACACTTCCACTCACGGCCGTCGCTGGTCTTCTCGGTCTTGTCACCGCCGTTGCCACCAACTCCGGTTTCAGCGTCCCAGAAATCGGACTTGGCGGTGTCCTTGGAATCCTTAACCCAGTCCCAGTATCTTTTTCTCGTGTCAGCTAGGCATTAATTCGAATTTGACAAGGAGGAATCTTACACCATGGGGCCGGTGTAGCCGCAATCCTGGAGCTGCTTGTGGTAGAGATGGACGAAGTATCTGTGCCAGGGCAGGAACTGCGCAACGTAGTGAACTGTTCAAGCGCGCGAGCGGTCAGCTGAGAAGCTCTCTACTAAACGCCTTGAGATGCGATACGTACTTTCGCTGTTGAGATGGGTGTGCACATAAGTGAAGTCATCGTACAAAGATGTCTTCAAGTTAATGCTTGAAGGCTTCTTTGTAAGGCACATGACGGCGTCGGTATATTCCTTGCGGAGGGTCTTATCCAGAGTACGGAACTCGACGCGCTTCACGGGGTTGGTGCAACCCTTGGAGTCCTGGCGAGGAATGGCAGTCGCGGCAACGAGACCGGTGAGCAACGGAAGAAGCGAAGCGAAATGCATTATAGCAAAAGTATTCAGTTGGTAATGTTGATAAAAGAACGTGGCGTACTGTAGATCGAGAACGACAGCCGAAAGAGGGAGCGTATAGGTTGGGAAATACAAGTAAGCGAAGGGTACGGTTGTCAGGAATGAACTTGCATACCGATGGCGGGAGTCAGTCCCTTAAATATTTCTGGATTAATAGTCTGTTAATTTCCTGAGTACTGTTATGAGCTCTATGTGTACCCTCCACTAATCCGCCCAGCTGTGATGACAGTAATGCCGAATTGTGATGCACTGGAGGTCCACTCTGCATTTTTGGAAGTTCGCTTAGACCTTCTTCATGACAGATGTATCCACCTGTCGTGTAGTTAAATGAGCTCGTGGGAATTATACGGGAAAGACAAGAGCAAAGATGGATGTGAGAACATCACAATAGAGATCTGCCGGGTACGCGAGACTAGCCCCTGCAGCCCCTGGGACTAAAATAGAAAAGAGTGGATAATACTCGGCAATACGAAGTAGTGACATTCATCTGTACGGTTGTTTTGATCCGAGCCAAGGGAGGAATGTGGAGTTTTCGGCTCATCTGAATAGGCGAACTTCCAAATGTAGCATGAACTACGCACGAGCCTCTTGAAGAATGCCGTTTCATATTCTAGGCGATACGTAAACTACCTCATTCGGGCCAATCCGATCGCTTCATGATTCATCGGAGAAACTCATTATCGTGTAGTCTGTAGCTCCATGACCATACCAAATCTATGAGCTAGGGTGACATCACAGCATGGACTGACTCACTGTCTTTGGGCTTCGGAAGCTCGATACGAAAGCTCAATAGGGGGCTTTGGGCCGCTTTACAATGACTCCTGCACAATATCAGTAGGTATCATGCTAAAGATAGAATAGACGAGTGGCATAACCCGCCTTTTCGCCCTCCTTCCATTCTCTAGAAGATTCATCTGTTGTGACAATTGCTTGACGTCAAGAAAATGATGCCTATTAAGTTGCTCATCAACCCTGTTAGAAGACAACTTACCCTGTCTCAATAATACAGAAACTCCTGTCTGTCTGATTCCTTTCGACACAAGATAAGCTATGGTGTCAAGTTGCCGTTGACAAAGGATTACGGAGGCATCTACTCCAGCAACGATCGATGCCGAGGAGTATCTTTGAAACCCAAAGATAGCTTGCTCAAGAAAAGCTCTAGACTCTTGGGCGGGAACTTGATGAAATCCTGCAGGGGATTCATTCTTTTTGTAACTTATATACGGAAGTATAACAAACTGCACAGTCAATCCATAGAAGCTGTTGCGTGTAAAGGCTCTGGCTGCGTCCGTGTTTGGTTGAATGTGGGCCACATTACGTCGGTTATGGAAGGGCTGGGATTCGACGAAAAAGTGTTTGATGCCGCTTGGTGAAGCTGGTCGACGGTTTCAACGAGCCTTTTGTCTAGAGTTGCGTTCCGGTCCACAAAGGATGCATAGAGAAGGGATCTCGTAATGCGATTCCAAAACTCATCACTGCCTGGAGATGTCTCGTCTTGCAAGTTTCCACCTTAATGATCTTAGCGTGGAGGAGATACATATAAGGGTCAAAGCCCTGGGGACTAATAGACCCAATCTGTTGCCAGACTCTAAGCCCGGGCCTTCATCTAACAGCACGGCTGCCTAATTTACAACAGCTAAAGGGAGACTGTTAAGGGGCAATTTCAATGCCAACATAACATATTGCAGATAATATTTTTGTTTATAGGTTGAGATGGCAGTCCTTTCCCGGAAGTGAAAACTCAAAAACCTTAGCATTACTATTCCCAGAACCCTCACTATACAAGCCTTACTGTCCTTCGCTCTAACATCTCGCTTGTGATCGTCCAGTTTAAAATTACATGTAATAAACCAATTCGCGTCCACTGCGTAATACCCTGAACCTCCGACTTCTCCTTTTGCAATACAAGCACTTTGCTTTTCCATGGTTCACCTAGCATAAGTCCTAGCCAAGACTCTTGAAGTAGCCTTTTTCGTAGACTTGAAGTTGCCTCTGTACAGGTGCTGTCTCTTTGGTCAAGATCGAAGGTCCCTGCCCAAATTTGATTCCCAATACAAACCGCGCCTTCCCACTGTAGACGCTTCGTATAGTAGTTGTGTCGCTCATGAAACTGAACCTTTACAGTGTTCGCCGTGATGTCAAGCTTGTGGTGCTGATAGAAGGTGAATCCTGACTGGCTGTGCGCCGTTGCCGCTTTTATCATCCGAACATAATACTCCTCCCAAGGCATGAGTGAAATACCGTCAGCTCCTATGAACGATAGTTCCACGTCAAAGCCTTGGGCAAAGGAGACTCTGACATTGAACCAGTGCCGTTCCACTACACCATCCCACCCTGTCCATGGCCAGCTGGGAAATCCGGAGCGACGGACGCCAGGAGACTTGAGAGACCAGCATAGACCACTGACAAAGCCAGCAAGGGCGACTCTTGTGCCATCAGCGTGTCCGTCGCCACTGACCGTAGAAATACCGAACTCGTTTTCAAAGTCACAAAGGATGGGCACACCACAGACGCTATAAACCGGGCTCGGCTTATGGCTAGCGTACACTTGGAGAATGCCTGACATTGCGTTGAGAGCGTCCGACTGATATGATAGTCTCCGTCCCGTGTACTCTGCCAGTCGATCGAATAGATCGACACCCCCCTTGTGCGAGGATATTATCCCTGACTTCCCATAGATCCACGAGGGTATGATTAAGCGACGTTTCAGATGGCTCATAAGTGTTTGTACCCTGGGAGGGATGCGAATAGCCTCACGGGCCACGAGATCACGACATTCAAACGACATCTCAGTCTACGAGAAGAAAATGCGGCGGCGAGACAGTAGCCCTTCCTGGTAAGTCCATCCTCGCGTCATCCATGTCGACTCTTTGATCTGAAGGGCAGGATCCGGTGGTATCAACGTGAGAACATGGTCCTTGATCCGTACGGAGTGCTGCGGTACTCTAGGGTGTCGAGTACTAACGCCCGGGAGGCCAGATGACGATGCTTGTTCAGCGGTTGCCACCAACGTCACATCAGCGTTCGCATACACCAAGTCCATACTTTGTAGTTGTTCTTGTTTCACCTTGCTATCCCCTCTCTGGATGATGCAATACCTGTCTACCCATAGGAATCCGTATCCGAGCTCCAAGGCCATTGTGATAGCATCTTCAACAACCGCTTCGACACTCTGTCCTAAGTTAAGGCAATCTTTGTCCATGTTGCTACCGCAAGCTTTTGGCTCGCTTGTCTCTTTCGAGGTGATAACAGGAGGAGGGCCCCACACGTAACTTAGGGCCACGTATGAAGGAACTTCATTGCCCTGCTGAACTATCCCCCTTGTTTTGCAATCAATGAGCCGGAAATGCGGTATGGGAGCCAGGTTTCGAAGGTTACACCGCTGCGAATGCTCTTCACGACAGCACTCAATCCAGCCCTTAGCAGCGGCAAAGTGAACCTTGTTATCCACCTGAGCAATAATGATGGCGTTTGTGCCATGCTCACAAGTAGAACCCAGTCGGCCGATAAAGCCAGCCCGAAAAATGAAAGAGTCGAAGTCTTCACTCCCCTGTACGGTCTTGTCTTCTCGAATTGATTCGGGAACAACACTAAGCAACATAGTATCGGTCCACCTGCTTGTAAAGTGTTGCCATGATTCCTCCTGGTCTTGGCAAAGCCACGTTCCTGTGCTGGATAGGGTGACAAGTATAAACTCATCAACATTTTTCTGCTCCATTTCGCCCTTGAACGCGTCGCCCCAGCGAGAACTCATCGCGATGAAAAGCCGACACATAAGACATTCCCTTAATTTCCAGGTCTCATCTATTCGTCCGAGGTGCGCTATGACCCGCCCCCGTCGTTTAGTTTCTCAGGCTGAAAAGACGTCCTCTAGGTCTATTGAATCGCATCTTTTGCACAGATATGCGTCATCAGCATGTTCCACGACAAGACCCTCTTGTTGTTTGCGCAAGGGCAGAAATATGTCTCTTTTCAACTCATCTCTGATCTCGCCTCTTACCCAAGACCCTAGCGACCTCACAGAGCTGTTAGATGACCCTTTCTGTTCTAGCTCAGCATGGGCATCAAGTGGCTCGGGATCTTCGGATGGCAATTTTCGAATCTCCATATCAAGCTCTTCATCGGGTGAGCTATACTCCATTTCAGGAACAGTCGTATGTACATCTCTGCCCTCGTCCTGAGCTGCTCTTCCGCGGAGCAGCGATGTAACTGTCATATCACCCATCTTTCCCGCCACTTCAATAGGGGTAAGTCCATCCCGGGTGATCTTCTGCACATCAAGGTCTTCCCGTTCGAGGAGGACTCGCACAAATTCATTACCATTACTGCCCTGGATAGCCCGAAGAAGAGGTGTGAGTCCCTCCGCGTCTTCACCGTTTTGGGTCTACTTCCTGAATCAGGAGAAGACGGCGCATGACCTCTATCCGCGTGGAAATATCTTTATCAATCCAATGGGTGTTTGAAGGGCCAATGACCCATGAGAGAGGGCTTCGCCCAGCATCATCCTTTGAATCTGGGTTGACACCATCGACGGCTAGGAGAACGTCAAGTGTCTCCAATCTGTCGGTCCCATGGTTTCCACAAAATACTGAGAGAGGTGTTATCCCTTGATCATCCGCAGGGTCTGGTTCGATGTTTTCTGCTCGGAGCAATGGCGCCACCGTTGCTTCAGAATCGTAAAGTTGCATGGCTATATGCAGTGGTATCTGACCATCCAGATTGCGAAAGTTCGGGTCCACTCCTTCAACCGCTAAGAGCCCCCCAACGATGTCTAGGTAACCTCCACTAGCGGCCATAGCTAACGGCGTTTGGCCCTTATTATTCGCATTACACGCGTCTATTCCGGACTGGGCAAGGATCAAGTCAACCACGTCCATGTTTCCGTACCTTGAGGCTATTG
The DNA here is from genome assembly GCA_004367055.1 of Fusarium sp. NRRL 66335. Classification (NCBI taxonomy): domain Eukaryota; kingdom Fungi; phylum Ascomycota; class Sordariomycetes; order Hypocreales; family Nectriaceae; genus Fusarium; species Fusarium sp. NRRL 66335. The sequence goes on from QHHG01000020.1 coordinate 80,075, forward strand.
AAAGTAGCGTCGCGCTAGAATCACCTCGTGAATACGCAAGAGGAGTGTTTATCCTGAACCGTCCTGTCTTCAGAAACGCTCCTACGACACCCACATGACCACAACGGGCAGCCATGGCAACCAGATGGAATGGTTTCAAGCGCCAACCGTATTCTGTGTACATATGTAGGCATTACGGGATTCTATTATTTGGCATACTGCAACTCCAAAACCGGATCATCGCTGGTGTCAATGCGGGGGAATGACTGGTGCCTCGTCGTCTTCAACGCCCATGTTTGCCTCGGGATCTTTTAAGATCAACTCCAAAAGGCTTGAGGCTCCCGACTCGGCCGCATAGCAGAGAAAAGTATTACCATTGCTATCCCTAGAGTTCGGATCAACACGAGGGTCAGCCAACAGGCTCATAACCACGCCATAGCATTTATGCCTCAGGTAATTCCAACCTGCGAAGTTGTATTCCACCACTTGAAAAATAGCTGACCTTCCCATGTAGTCTTTAATGTTTGGGTCAGCTTTCTCATTCATGAGTAGAGCCTGTACTACGGCTTCATGACCGTTTGATGCTGCAACTGAAAGGGCAGTTGTTCCATATTCGGTCTGCTTGTTGATATCTATCCTCCCGTTCGCAAGCAGCATTTTGACAATGTTAGCGTGTCCATGTGAGGCTGCTTCGAAGAGCGCCGCCGCACCTCCAGAGCTTCCATCTAGTCGAATGGAATCATGTTGAAGCAATAACTTTACTATGGCATCGTGCCCGTTTCCCGCTGCTGCCACAAGCGCTGTTGAACTTTCGAGTTCGTACCCGGAGTCGTTTGGATACGATATATCTGAGTCCACCCTGTGATTTGCTAGCAAACTATTGACAAGCCTCGTGCTGCCGATGGAAGCTGAATGAACAAGTAGCCCACCATCGGGTTCCTTGTGGTCAAAGCATGGGCCGATACCATACTTGGCGAGGAGTCTGAGCGCGATGTCTTCATGTCTGGTTTTGATGGCAAAGCCAAGCACTGTGTCATTATCACAGTCGGCCTGGGCGTGAGCGTCAATGCCCTCCATCTCTGCCAGCATCTCTGCGATATCCGTGAATCCATTCTTCAACGCACAAACCAGGGGTGTGGCTATTATGTGGTTGTAAACTAACTTGTTCAGACTTGAGTTCAACTCGGATAAATTCCCGTGGTCTAGTAGTTTTCTGACCGCATTTGCATGGCCGTATTGCACAGCATACCACAAAGGGAATCCCCCGTCACAATCCCTCAAGCTGGGGTTCGCATTTAGGTCGAGGAGTCGGCCCATGGCTAAGGCATGGCGGTTATCTGCTGCGTGAGATATCGGGGTCCAGCCTTTATAATCTCTTTTGTCAATTTCTAAAAGTGGGTGTGATAGGAGCACTTCTAGAATTTCGTTATTGGCCTGTGCTGCGTACGAGAGTGCTGTGTGACCATAATAGTCACGAGAGTTGAGAAACGAGGAGCAAGTGTCTTGTGCGAGCAACGCTGCACAATGCCGGTCGCCCCAGCACGCGTTGCAAGGTGAATTGTTTCTGATCTCACAGAATAATACGGACGGCCATCTGCACAAGGTTGCTCGAGACCCTTGCGTCTCATCTCCGCTATGGCATATTCGGCCTGCAAGGCTCCTTCCCATTTTGTCCGATCGCTAAGGAATGTTCGTATCGTTGAGTTAGACATGACTCCCTCGTTGGTAACTTGGACGTGATGCCCCCAGTGGCTCGCAGCGTACTCGTAGAATGGGTTCGACCGAAGCCGTTCCACAAGTTGTTCATTCGTCCTGCAAGCGCCGCCAGGTGATCTGTTGATGAGATATGTTACACAAGCTCTTCCTAGATCATCTTCCGCGCCAGAGAGATGTCGACGGAGGTAGCCTTCGATCGTTCCATCGCGCAACCGAATACAGGAAGTACCATTAATATTATCCAAGCGAGCGAGTTCGCTGCAATAGGAGATGACAGCTGAAATATCGACCGGGTCATCCATGAAGCTCGAATCGGCATTCTCGTCAATAAATACGGTCAAAGCATCTTGCAGTTCCACCACAGACAACGGTCGTTTGGTAAATGCAAGCCATGTGAGACAGCGTTTTGCCATGTGTGCCCGATTGGTAGCCTGCAAGGAAATCTTATCCATGATTCTGTGGTACAGGATATCATAGGTCGTGGGGCAAGTTGGCGTCGGCGATATGAGATTGAGGTTTTGGGGTGATGACGTGCATTCGAGGAGCTCAAGGAAGAGCTTAGCAAACAAATACCTAAAGCAGAATGTCAGCCTTAATTCCACAATGTCGTATCGGTGGTAAAATTGAGAGATCATACCTTCCATTGGCCACCGCGAGGATTTCGTCAATGATATGCCTCCTACTTTCAAGCTCTGGTGGAAGGTGATCAATCAAGTAGAGTTGCAACTCCTGCTGATTGGCGTGGACTTCAATCGCCCTGGTGTTCTCCAACAATCGTTCAATCTCACAAGCAGGGGCCCAACTCTTCCGCCATGTCAACAGCACGTTCAAGCGGCCATATTCTCTCTGTACCTCTGCAAGGACGGACAGCAATGGTACGCGGCAAGCTTCAGGACACTCATCCAGCGTATCAAAGATGATAAAGGCCGTTGGCCGCTGTGTGTGACACACAATCTGGTCTTTTAGATAGCGAGAAACGCTCACCTCAGTAGGCCTAAGAAAGTGCTGGTTAACAAAGTGCTGATTCTCCTTTTCCTTCCATGGCGGGGTCTTCGGCCTTTTTGATGGCAACCGGCTTGACACGAGCTGTTGCGAGATGCATAGGGCTATGTTATCATAGCTTTGCTCCTCCTCTCGGAGTGAGTCGAAGAAGATGTAGGCAATACTGCTGACTCCCTGTGGATTCTGTTCCTTGATGGAGTTGTCTCCTGATTCGCCCAGTCCGTATCGTCGGAACAAATCTTGGATCATACAAGCTACTGCGACCGACTTACCAGCCCCTGGCTCAGAAGAGATTCAAAGTGTTGGCGGGCTGGAGGCGAGCCACTTCTTGTAATCAGTTGATTCAAATAGCCCCTTAAGTGTTCCAGGGTGTCGCTTCCTGGCATACTCAGTCAGCTGGGCGGTGTAGTCGGTTTCAGTCAATCGGGAGCCGTATTTGGCTTCAGTAAGGCACTCTGAATCGGAGTCTAAATCCATTGAGACTGGTGAGGATTATATGAGGCGAATGCTGATGCTGGATCCTTTCACCACAATAGGAAGAATAGCGATGCGATTAACAGGGAGACACTCGGATCGCTGCATCAGTTTGTAGACCAAGCCAAGAGTATCCATGTTGGCCAGGCATGTCTTTACAGTTTTAAACATAGAATCAGCTAATACCAGGCGCCACATGCTTTGTACTCGATCTTGGCGGCTTATCTTGTCCAATACTTCTTACTACCCCGCTCAGCTTGAGCGCTTGAATCTAGATTTAATTGGTAACTGTGATCACTGGTGTATTACAGTTGAGTGAGAGCTGTAAGCCAGAGGCAGTTGCGGCTTCTTGCTGGGAGCCAGTATCACATCTTGCCACGTAGGACCCTGCAAGCCAACCATCAAGAGAACTCCGCGTGGCATTGCAGGTGACTGGCCAAGTGTTCTGCAGTCACTCCACCTTCCTTAGGTGCCCAATATTCAACTTGGTACCCAATACGGACTTGCATACCTGAAAGGTGTTATCTGGATAATACTGTACTGTACTAAATCCCAAACTAAGACAAGCAGATTTTCTTCATCGGATCCAAAGGGTTTGAAGTCGACCAAATTCAATTCTTCACTTTTTTAAAACTCCCGATGAGCCGGGATGCCATTTCAAAGCTGTCTAGTAATGTAAGCCTCTTAGCAGGCTCTATAAATTGCTAACTTAATCTCTATAACTGTATAGTAGATATTATACAGAGACAGACACCATAGGCTTTAGAGACAACCTGGCTGAGTAGTTGATCGCCTCCATTCTATAGAGTGAATTCAGCTCTACGAATGCTCTGACTCCCTTGAAATGGCCAAACACATTTGCCTTGATATCATCATGTGTCAGAAGATGCATTTACATCCCTGGGCTATCAGCAAAGGAGTCGCTGAACTGGGGCCACGATGGACGCGCAGCGCAAGAGTGTTTACTGCCTCCAGTTCAGCGGCTTATTGTGTACTCTTAAAACCTTCTACTCGGGGTCTGCTAGTGACTCATCTGGTGATGAAAATGCCCGCAATGCGTACTTAATATATCCACTACTATTTACCCGCTGCAGGTAAAGAACCCAAGAATGGTCCTGGAACTACAAAACTGTGTGTAAATACAATGGATAAAGCTATGTTATACTAGAGACAGCTTATCCAGAGCTACAAGAATGTAAAATTTGTGATCCCTCTTGCCAGGTTATCTTAAAACCCCGGCATACCATCTCTGTCGGACTTCTCCAAGTCGGTCAGCCAGATTGACAAGCCAGCGAGACGAAGAGAATCGGAGGGGTTCAGATAGGAGTGACGTCAACCCAGAATCGAGTGTCGTCAGACTCATACTTAGGGTCCGAGTCGATTTGGCTCTTGATCCACTCAACAGAGTCACGGTAGAAGTTGATGTCTTCAGTGTTGGGATGCTCCAAGCCCGTAGCACCATTGCGATGTCCGGCGAACCACCTTTCGTAGCCGTAGTGGTTCTGGCAGTCCCAACGAGAAGCGACATCAGCATAAATGTCAGAGCTGTGAGTTATTAGTTAGTGATTATAGGTGCTGGCTGGCTGATGTCGACTTACTTCAGCTTAGCGCCATTGTTCCATTCTTCTTCGCTCTGTCCTTTGAATCCAGCGCGAGACGCGCAAACGCGCAGCATACCCCAGTTAACCTTGAACAATCCGAAGTTGGCAGCATCGCGAGTCTTGCCGTCGCCTGAGGATAATATCAGCAAAGCCCAATTATGATAGAGAATTGCAGCATGAAGTGTATAAGACTTCTAATAGAGTAATGAACTGTCGGAGGGTTCATCCTGTGCAGGGAAGGAATTGAGATCAAAGTGACGATGTGATCGAGCGCCTGAAGGAGACCTGAAAGAGAGGCATACAGCATAGACTTATGCTGAGCCTTCGGAATCCCGGCGAGACACCTCATACCAGACTCCCATTGCTCATGTGGTTTCACTTACCATACTTGTAGTTGGTCTGCATGTGCTCATCCTCAAGCATAGAGATGGCGATATCCAGGGTATTTCCACCTGCTTTTAAAATGGCTTGTTTGCGGGCGCCCAGGCCAGAAACAGTGTAAGAGCCGCGGTCTCCGGGAGCTGCAACGGCAACAGCGGCAAGAGAGAGGGCGGTGAAAACACTGGCGAAATGCATGGCAAACTGGGAATTCAAGCTGATAGTGCCTAGCGAATGGATGTGAATATTGCGTAAAGATAGTTGGCACTTTATACTGGAATCTGTAATGGTTGGAAGTAAGAAATTCTGATGGTGGTAAGTGGTATCTTATATATCAAATCGGCTAGTCACTTGATCACATGGTAGGGGAGATGCCAGGGAAGTCTGCAGATGTTTGTATGGCTTCTATGCATCAGTTGCCAAGGGTAGATACCTCCGAAGTCAGACAGGTGTATTCCGTTAGTAACCCCTTAATCTAATAAAGGTCCGATACACCTAGGAAGGATGATTGCATTAACTCTCCTTAGGTCCCTGTTAAAGTGGGTAATGAGAGCGATTGCTTCCAGAAGCACATTGGAGCGCCTTTAGCTGTATACCTCGGGACTTAAGCCTCGGGAAAACTCAAAAATAGCACATTGGAGCTTGTAGATCCGGGGCAACGGAAGCCAGTTATGCTAAAGGAACCCCTGCCCCAATTTCCTAACGATGGGCCATCATAAAGACTTGGGATAATATCCAGAGACCAAAGGGGTTGATGGTTGATGGCGGAAAAGAGGCTTGTCATGATGTCGGGTCCATCCCTCATGTGGCTTTGCCACAATCTTCTTCCTCAACGACAGGCTACAAAAGGAGGGACTTGGATCACAACATTCTCTGTCGGTGCTTTTCTCAAGAAATGCACTTACGTGGAGGTAGAGCTAGGCTCGGCAAAAAAGGGCTCGACAAGGAACATATTCCTTCAACTGCACTAGCTTAGTTCAATTGAGAACCTGAAACGGCAGTATATTTCAAACCCGCCATTGGGTACAGGATGAATTTCAAGCCATTTCTGGTCCGGACGAACCTCGCCTGTGGCGTATTGTGATGTCGGACCGACGATTAATTATTGGAATATGATATCACATGTCAGCATCTATTCCCCTGTCCCATTCACGCACCTAGACGCAGACCGCACATCGTACGTTTTAGTAACTTGCGGGCTAGTCATCCAGCCGACGAGTCTAGACGTGCGCTTCCAAGCTTTCTTGCCACTGATATAATCTTTAGGGTTTAGAGAAGGTATAATCGAAGAATATCGTATATTTCAGTTACAATCTTATAAAATCGTATAGTATGAAGACAATACACCACTTCCCGTATGTAGTATAGACTCTTGTTCTTCCTGAGAAATGCGCTAGATCAGGGAGTAAGTCGGGGCCAAGGTTAGAGAAGGTTTAGAGCTTACCTGTTCGGTGCTGAGCCTCGGGGGCGGTGTATTAATCGGACGACCGTAATGCCCGAAGGAGGGATGTCCCAAGGTCGTGGTTGTTTGGGTATCCAGGTAACCCAATGACAATCAAGTACGCCACCGCAATTCCACTGCAACGAGGGTCTTGCCATGTTGTCCCGCAGGTTCCCGATGGAGACCAAGTGCACTCGCCACTCTGATAATGGCACTAACGTTAGCATTGGCCCTGTTCGTCGGTTACTGTAGAGAAGCTTTTAAGGGTTCTATTACTTAAGTATTAGAGACTGGACGTGATGAACAGAGCTATGGCCGGATATGGATATTGCCCTTTTCGAAGGCACAATATACTTGTGATGCTTGACGTAAATGTATCTTGACTGTGATCCCCTCCAGTCCTATTGGTCACAGGGCTATCTGCCGTTACATTGCATCTTGTGGCGCTTATATTCGACCTAAGCATGCAAATTTTTAATGGGCTGGCTTTTAGATGGCGTCCATCAGCGAGGCACCTCGGTACCCTGGACTTAAGACATCGATGGTTTGTTAGGGAGTCATTTCGATGCCTGGATGGTGTGGATAGCTAGATATATAGGTGTAGAACATTCTTACATAGCGAGTTATATAATCTGGTTGTCCTTGGTGAAAGCCTGAATACTCGAACATGTGGATACTGAATTATGACAAATAACAGCATGCAGAAAGTTACATTACATACAAAAGCAGTACGATGGATTGATCGACAGAGAGAGATGCGAATATGCAAGTGGTTACTTGCACGAAAGAGAGTGGTTTAGAGGGGAGGAGTATAATAAGTAAAAGGCAGGGGCAGTTAGAAACCTATAAGGGTAACTGATTGTTGTACAGATACCTGAGCCAGAGGAACATCTCTTAAAGGGGGGTCCCCAGAGTAAGAATCAGCAACCTGCATATATGATGTCATCATAAGTTCGCAATTAAGTAACGGAAAGTCCTGGGACGGAAGAGAGTGGCCGACATCCCACAAATTTGGAACAAAAGGATGAACGGCGCTAACGTCAGCAGGCACGGATATGAGGGATCCGAGCCTCTATCGGGATTAGCAGTTTTTGAAAAGACGGTCCCAACGAAAGGCATGGCAAAATTACCGCCGATCTAGTACCTTGCGGATGCAATAGCTCCCCAGATCGCATGTTAACATGGAGTTGCGCGTGCGGATCTCTTCGTGGAGGCGCTTGGGAGTTATACAGGGTGGGAAGCACGCATCGATGCAATTATCGTTGCCCAATGCCTCAGTGGGCGACGATAGCGCGCAGTTGCCTTTTCCTCCAATATCACAACTAGATATTACTCCAATCAGAGTCGTGACGCCACTTTGCACACGGTAAACTCCGGGTAGATCAACGGATCATGTTGATATAGTTGAAGAAGTCATAAGCAGGTATAGATAGGGGGAGTACTCCCAGTGTGTCAACTAAAATCAGTGAGGCATTTTGTGGCTTCTGCCAGGGGTCACTTCTAAGGCGGTCGAAGGACTCGGCCTTTAACATTAGCTAATCGGCGAGCCTGAAACGACAGGGCAATTTATCACCTACTTCAATATCGCAGCCTGAAACACAAATACGAGGAAAACACAAATACGAGGCGCTACCGGCTTTTAATAACAACAGTAGATAGAGATGGAATAAAATAAAATAAAAAACTCCGGAAGAACAGTCAACCTGCTGTATACGGAAGAAAAGGAGGGTTTTCCACCTATTGACGCAGTTCGTCTACTGCGAAACCAAGGGAAAGAAGTGTAAGAGGATTGAGACCATCGCTTCACCGTCTTAAGGTGGATATAAATAAAGCAAGTTCTTCGCCCAGAAATATTGTCAATCAGCCACGACATTGTTTACTTTGACTTCTTTCATTCTCTCTTTATTTGACCACAATGAAGCTTATAACAGTTCCTATTTTGGCTTTCGCTGGCGCAGCCATGGGGTTGGCTCACTCAATCAGGCCCTTCTCCAATTCGACTGTCAGCTACGCATCTACATCTGGTGGCCAGTTCACCATCGATGGAAAAACAGGCTATTTTCCAGGCACCAACTGCTATTGGTGCTCGTTCCTTAAGAAGCATGCCGACATCGATCTGACGTTGGACCGCATTGCCAACTCCGGACTTCGCATCTTGCGGGTTTGGGGCTTCAGCGATGTCACTGAGGTGCCCTCGGATGGCTCAGTGTGGTTTCAGCATTTATCAGCTGAAGGGTCTACTATCAATACGGGACCTGATGGCCTTCAGGTTCTCGACTACGTGGTAGAGGCGGCCGAGCAACGGGGTCTCAAGCTCGTCATCCCTCTCGTCAACTACTGGGGTGACTACGGCGGTATGAAGGCGTATTTGAAAGCCTTTGGTGGGGGAGACGTGACTACTTGGTACACCAATGAGGCCGCACAGGCTCAGTACCGCAAGTACGTCAAGACGATTGTCAACCGCTACCATGACTCTAAGGCAATCTTTGCGTGGGAGTTGGCCAATGAGCCTCGTTGTCCTGGGTGCAACACCGATGTTATCTATCAGTGGGCTGCCAACGTTTCTCGATATGTTAAGGAGCTCGATAAAAATCACATGGTGACCCTTGGAGATGAAGGAATGGGACTTAACGGAACGGATAATTCCTACCCGTACACATACGTCGAAGGCACCGATTTTGCCAAGTTCCTGACCATCGACACGCTGGACTTCGGCACCATTCATATGTACCCAAGCCATTGTAAGTTTCCCTCAGTCTGCTCGACCGAGTTCAGGAAGTCACGGTGAGAATAAGCTGACATTTTTGTCCAGGGGGTGTCGACTTTGACTGGGGTAATGGCTGGATCGAGTCCCATGCCAAAGCATGCGTGGAAGCAGGCAAGCCTTGCTTCCTGGAAGAATGTGAGTTGAGATCGCCTGTGGTGGAGCCTTACGGCGACTCCGTGATGAACAGCTGGCTAAGAAAAGTAATACAACAGACGGTGCAGAAAACGATCGCTGCTCGCGTGAATCCCCGTGGCAAGAGACCGCGCTAAAGGCAAAGGGCATGGGGGCAGATGCGTTTTGGCAATGGGGAGATACAATTTCTGGCGTTCAAACCCCTCACGACGAATTCTCCATCTATTACAAAACCGCTGATTGGGAGTGCTTGGTACAAGATCATGTTCGCGCAATCAACACCAGTTCTTGAGGAGATTACACCCTGCACGACTATGCGAATTGTTGCACAGACAAATAAGGGGTGTCTCCCCTCGGTTTCTTTCTTATTGTGTCTCCAAGTCGCTCGTTTAAGAAGGAACGTCTCATCAGGATGCTGGATATCCATCAGATGAGCGCGTTTCTGTTTCGCGAGACATTTAGCTGCTGATTTTATTTATCGTCTTGTTTATAGAACTCCATTTTTGTTTACATAGCCCCTCTCGTCTAGATGGTAGACTAAGTGAACGTCCTGACTGAAGGGGGTTTATATGTTTATCTAGTGTGGAATAAATTATTGGTGCTACGTTATTCAATTTGTAGTGGTGCTAAGTAGACAAATCCTCATTGAACTTTGTTATTCACCATTAAAATACACCTTCAGTTTATATCTCTAGCTAACTTCATATTAGGCTTAAAATCTAGGACTTTCAGATCAGTTATCTGAATTCTGAATGAAAGGGCGTCACTGGAGTCTCCAACATTGGCATCTGTAATATTACGTTATTCGCTTCGGAATTTCGCCAGCTCTCTCGGCGCACCTTTCTACTTCTTCAACAAATCCTATTGTAGCTCCCATCATGATAACATCGTGCGAGACGTTTTTCTCAACGTAAAAGTCTATTCCAGTCCCAGTACCTCAAAAAATCTTAACGAATCGCACAATGTCGTTATAAAACAGCTCTTTGCCGCAAGCTTGGACCCAGACTGGCACTTCGATGTGGAATGGGCTCCGCACTGGGGAAACGTAAGGATCCTCCGTTTATACCGCCCTAACGGTCAAGGCTTCCGCTCCCCAGTTGCCGAAGGAGCTATGTGGATAATCTGTAGAGTAATTGCTATGACTCTCCCTGTTGTGAGGGTCAAGGGCGGAGGCCACTTCGAACCATGGGGACCAAAGTAGGGCCACGATTGCTTTTGCCATCTCGACCTCGGCGACAGCATCGACCTGCTCGCCAACTAGTCCCTTCCCCGAGTAGAGTAGACAAAATTAGGGGAAATAAATTAGGCGTTCTAGGATCGCTAAAGATAGTTTCATAATTACCACGAAGGGTACTTATTTGTAATCTGATATACTGCTGAACTTAGCTCAGAATTTCCACCTCCTGCCTGGTCTGCAAGCAAAGTACATCCAACAAGTTAGGAACAACGACCGGGTGAAACGCCTTAAGAAGTAATAAATATAACAATAAACGATTTTTAATTTTTAATTTTTAATTTTAATAATTAAAAAGGTATTTGTACGTATACTATCTTCTTATTGGGCAAGAGCAGATAACCAATCCAATTACCCTGCAGTGCAACGTTGTGAAATCGATAAACGTAATTCCCTAATACCTATCCCTAGCTCTACCCCGCTTTTGAGCGCCCAGGATCCACAGAGGGATATAAATATATTAACTTCCACTATTCCGACCCCTAGACTCGGATTATTATCAACTGCTATAAGTAGATACTGCAATATTTACTTAAGCCTTTACGAAGAGGCCTATATCTAGTTTACACCCGACTTCAGGACTCCTTACACGTCTTTGGCCTTCGCAATGGGATTCCTCGCTAGCGCGTCTGAGCATCGAGACCTGCTGGTCTGCGCTCTTCTCGGCTTGTTCGTCATCAAGAAGTTGGTCGTCTACTCCAAGCTTCGTCAGTTCGGTGGCCCTCGTTGGACTGGCTTCAGTGATTGGCCTCATAGCTGGGCGATGCTGCAAGACCGTTGCCATGAGCTGTATGAGCAAGCCAATCTGAAATATGGTGAGATACTGGGTGTCTGTTGTTGACATATTCCGTTAAACATATGCACTGATTACGAAAAATCACTAGGTCCCATTGCGCGAGTAGCACCGAACATCTTGATTACGTCTTCTCCCGACCTCTGGATCCATGTCAATAACAATCCCGGATATAAGCGCTCCGACTGGTACTATAATGCATGCCGTATCGAATATCGGAGGGACAATGTCTTTAGCCAGACAGATAACCAAAAGCACGAGCAGCGAAGGAAGCAGATGGCCCCGGGGGTAAGCAAACAGGGCTGGCTTACCAGAGAACAAAATACTGACTAAAGTCTAGTACTCCGGGAGAGAAAACCCACATCTAGAGAGTTCCGTTGATGAGCGAGTCCAGGAATTTCTTGACCTTATCCGAAACAAGTATCTTTCATCAGAGACTCAAGTCATCCCAATAGATCTTGCTCAAAAGGTCCAGTACTTGACATTGGATATCATCAGCGACATTGGATTTGGGAAGACGTTCGGCATGGTGCAGAAAGACTCGGATGTTGACGAGTATCTCAAATCAAGCGAGGAGGGTCTAGCTATTGGCAACATTGCTCTTGCTCTGGGCTTTAGCTGGCTTGCCCATGCCCCCATTATCGGAAAACATATTGCCCCGTCGGCAAAAGATAATAACGGCTTCGGAAAGATGATTGCAGCATGCTACCGCGCCGTTGACGAGCGTGCAGCTAACCCCACTGATAAACGATCTGATATGCTAGCCTCCTTTATCCGTCACGGCTTATCAGGAGACGAACTGCGGTCAGAAGCTCTGGAGCAGCTTATTGCAGGTGCTGACACAACGTCGACTGGAATTCGCGGAGCCCTCTTGTACATCATGACCAATCCCCGTGTATATCAGAAGCTACAGCAAGAGGTTGACAATGCCATCCTAGAGGGCAAAGCCCCAGATTCTGGCAAGGGAATCATTACCCTGACACAAGCTAAGCAGCTTCCCTATCTCCAGGCCGTTATACGTGAGGCTTTGCGACTATGGCCACCCGCTGTCAATATCTTTTCGCGCGACACGCCCCCAGGTGGCGACACGGTCACCGTCAACGGTGAGAGTATATTCCTCCCAGGTGGTGTGTCCATTGGTTACTCAGCGCATGGGATGCACCATAGTAAGGAAGTCTTCGGTAAAGACGCGAAGGCCTTCAGGCCTGAGCGGTGGCTGAACTCTGATCCAGATAAGCTCGCCGCCATGATCCGCACAAACGAATTGGTCTTTGGGCACGGCAGATTCCAGTGTTTGGGCAGACCTGTGGCTCAGCTTGAACTAGGAAAGACTATATTCGAGGTATAGCTGAGTCATTTTCTTTTGTATCTGACATCTAGAAGCCTGGAGCTGACGATGTCACAGCTACTGCGCAATTTTGACATGGCGCTCATCAACCCGACCAAACCATGGGACGCTCGAAATCATCTTGGGCTCTTTGCCATTTCCGACATGTGGGTACAAATTATGGAACGAAACCGGTGATTTCTGGGGCCTTGAAGAGAGCAATTGCGGATATGAATGTTTGTTCTGGTAACCTTTGATCTACAGGTATCGTGTGTTTGGAGCCAGCTGTTGCAAGTGTAAGCTGTCTGCGTGACTCTGTTGGCTTCGGTCTTATAATTGAATTGTATATTCGTCCGCACAGTCACCGTACTTATTTTACTAGACATGTCGAGTCCTTTCTCAAAGTACTTGTTGACGCTCCATGTTGATATGAACGAAGTTCCAATATCTCTTGGACAAACGGTCACGACTTCCATTTTTACACACAAGATCGGTTGGATCAATGGAACATTCAACTAGCAGTGAGATTTGCAATATAGCGACTTGGTTACTTGGATAGATGATGTAATGTCCATCTTGTCCAAGGTCTGGCTATCACCCTAGGCATGACGCGTACCAAAATGTTCTCCCCTATTTATATTCCTCGGGCTTCTGCCCAAAGACGTTGGTCCTATCAAACGTCTCAGTATTTAGCAGACAGAGTTGTTGATACCGGAAGTCCGCCCGCCACTAGCAGGACGAAAGGAGGCAAGAGTAATACTCACATGAGATAGTATGGCCGGATCTTGCAGTCTCGGATAGCCTTGCGCATCTCCATGACAAACAGCTGCACCTCCTCGTATTCCCATTTCATTATCTCGCGTAGCATGAATAAGGCGAAGCCTTCTAAGCTCTCATCCATAAATGCTAGGTTGTATGCGCCAATCTTCTTCATCTGAGGGTCGCTACTCCAGGCACCGCATGGCACTTGGTACGTCTTTTCTACAACGTTGACAAAGCCAGCCTCGACCATGAGCTTGCGCTGGGTGCCATTCATGGCTATGCGCAGTGTCCTGTTGATCATGTCTGTTGCCTCCCAGAATACCTTTGCCCAGCGCTTGAAGATATGGTCGGGATCGTCTCTAACCTCGGGGGTGTCGCTGTACAAGTGGATATTGATCTCCATATTCTCAATCCACCCGCTTGGTTCCAATGACCGCAACGCCTGGCGATACAGCTCACCCCAATCACTGATGCTACCGTAGAGGGCGCGTATATGGACAAAGTCGAAGCTCTCGGGGCGATATGTCCACTCCAGCTGCGCGTCTTCAATGTGGAATTGGCAGTTTGGAGGCACCCAGGCTGGCTGGATGGGACTGATGTCAGTGCCGGTAATTTCGGCGAAGGGATACGCGTCCGCCATGTCGATGGCCCATATACCTGTACCAGTACCTACATCCAAGACCTTAAGTGGTCGAGTAATGGGCGCGTCGAACAACTTGTCGTCCTTGAGCATGACCATCATATGGTGTGCTATATCCAAGCCATTGTTCTGTCTCTCGTCATTTGGACCCCAATATTCCGTTGTTTTCGAGTTCTGAAACGTTCGGCCGTGGAGGCTCCGGTAGTCGAAGATACTCTCCGAGAGGGAGGCTGTCGACGATTCGATACTAAGTAACAGTAACAACGCGTTAGATTCCGTAGATGCCGCCATCAGGGTTCCCAACTAACCTTCCATCGTCGTCGTATGTAGAGTCCTGGTCGCCCGCATTGTCTTCATTCTATTCGGTCGTCAGAGTTAACACGACGAGTCGGCTTGAGTCTAACGGCAGTAATGATGATGTCATACATATGGGATCTGCGTATTCGTCGGCTGTTGCCCTGCGTCGATCGGGGGCGGCGCGTCTTGTGGGGATTTAGGTGACGCCGACGATCGCGTGGCACCCTGGTCGCTCTTGGGGGACTTGGGGCTGGACATGATGGTTCGGAGGCTAGGCAGGTCGATTGTAGGTGGGTATAGTAACAGCTCGCGGGTTGCACGTATATTCTGAGCTGAAAGAAAAGGAGGAATGCGAACCCCTCTCGAATGAAATGCAACCAACGGGTCACGTGTGAGACAACTAAGCTTGCCCGATTAACAATGTCAGATCTATTTAAGGTTTTTGAAGGTCAGTCAAGATTACGAGACCATTCAATGCTTTGCTACGGAGCTGCAATTGTCAATACAGTGAGTTGTCCCTCTTAGCATTTTTTATCGGCTAACTAGGCGCCATTACACGATCGAGCAAATGCACTAACAATTAGGATGTTACTGCTAGTAGACTTCCATAACCCTTATTTAGAAAACATAATTATTATAATTTATTAAAATAAGACTATTTAGTAGTATAAGCCTTTTCCTTATAGTATGTAAAAACTAGAGCTAAACTACTGTTACTAGACTGTTTAATGCAGCATCTACTTATATTTTGTATAAAATTAATTTAGTTGCCTTTAGCAAAGTTGCAGTTTATTAGTTTTATTGTCTCTGTAGATCTGATTGATGTTTTCTAACTGGGAGCATAAAGACCTGAGAAAGCGCAAGCCATAGTTACTCTTCCACGCTTATCTTAAAACAAGTAGTAAAATGGACGAGCGACACCAGCCAAGTCCATAAGCTTTAGCTAACTTCCAGTGGCCCGCCTGTGATAGTCTAACTACTGCTTGAAAACCATGTTGTGTTAACAAAGAAATATTTTATACGTAAGTTGCATGATAGATTGTAAACTTTATGTAAAGTATTCATAGCAATCAACGAATAGAACTAGTACATGTAATAGCCTGACTTAACGGTAATCTCGTACACTTGGCTCAATATCGCAGCTGTTTAGTTAATAGATGTAGTTTTTGAATCAACAGCCTTGTGTGTTTGGGCATCCCCTTCTTCTGTCGGATTGGTACTTTCTTCTGTCAGGTTACCACTTTCCTCTGAAAGAATCTGACCAGCTCTCTCTGCTTGGGGACTGCAAACTATTAGATATTGGATTGATATAAGGGGATTTTGACTTACTCTCGGTGTTTCAACCACAAATGAAGGGCATGCGTAGCAATGAGAAGACCAATCGCGCATCCCAAAGCGAATGGGTAACCTTTCGGAAACCGAGGGCCTTCAACCGTAGGGAAGACAAGCAAAGGAGTCCAAGCCGTTGTAGATTGGGAAATGGCGTTGATCAGGACCAATGTAAACGATCGTTCAGCTGGGGATGCTCGAAGTTGCGTATTGACCCAGCCATGAAGAACACTAGACAAAGCGACTGATGCGTAGATGGTTGAATATGCGAACCAAAGTGCTGACTCTGGAACATTCCATATAGTGAGAATAATAAGGCCAAGGGAGTTCCAGACAGTCGACACTGTGATAGCCCACGCAGGACCAAGGAACAGATCTGATGCAAAACAAACGAACAAAGTGTACAAGATACCAAGGGCCGGTGCGATAGTACCCAGCTCATTAACCTTTGCTTTCGAATAGCGTTGCAGACTCTTGATCCACAAGAGGAATGATCCAGAGCTGCTGTGGGTACCAGCGTTCCAAAAGAGTATATCAACAGCAATGATTCCCCAAAATTGAGGACTGAGAAGTACCTTCTTCAGATGAACCCATTGCATCTTGCCATGAGATTGGTGTCCTGCACGTTTGAGTCTTGTCTCTCCGACATCGATATCATGTTGATTCAGGACTCGACGGTTTGGTTGATCTGGCGTGCCAGGGATGATGAAAAAGCCCAAGAGGCCGACGGGGATGGTGATGAGTGAGCAGATGATGTACATCCAACGCCATCCTTCCAAACCATGCACACCATCCAGTCGAGCGGAAGCCCCAGCTTGGATAAGGCCAGCTGTAAGGGTTCCAAGAGATAGGCCAACATAGAAGATACCACCTCGTCGCGCGATTTCGTTTCCTTTATACCAAGAGCCGAAGAGGTAGTGCATGATTGGGAAGAAAGCTGCTTCAAACCATCCTACAAGGAAGCGATAAGCTGCTAGCTCAGCGAAGCTCGTGACTCGGTATTGCAAAAGAGTAAAGACGCCCCAGGCGACATCAAGAAATGGTAGGAGCCAGTGGATGGGGATGTATGTGAGAAGGAAAAAGAAGGGGATCTGGCCGGTAACAGCGCCGATGATGTAAAATGTCTGGAGTTGGACGAGTTCATTGCCTTTAAAACCGAGGTCCTCCTTGAGACCAGCGACATAGGCATTGTCTATGCATTGTTAGCGGATGAAGGTGGGTAAAGATAAGTCCTACCACATACTCAAGTTGGACTGATCGATATATTTGACCCAATATGCAATTACCGCGTAGGGGACAATGAGGAGATCAAGTTTGTTGATGAATTTGCGCTCCTCTGGGGTATCGGTGTCGGAGTACCATTGTATTTGATACCACTTCTTCTTGTTTTCAACGACAGGCATTTTGACAGAAGTGTTGGTGAAAACAATTGGACATGCTCGTAGGATTGGCAGGGTAGACACTTTAAAGATATTCGAACTGTAGCACGAGCCTGGAGAGACCCGTTTGAAACGCTACTACACTAGGTTTGCGTTCTTTATCGCCTCGCGTAGAACTAGTGCTACCTTGGCGTATTGCATGATTTGACGTTACGTTGATGCGACGGCCGATTTTAGGAAAGAATAGATAAGGAAGTGGTACCAATTAACAAATTACCTACACTACTTGTTAAACCTGGATTCACAATAGTTTCCTTAGCTTTTTCAGTTTACAAGTTACATTTAGAAGTGAAATTAACATTTTGAAGAATTTCCTTTGAAAGTAACTATAAAATATGATAAGAATAAACTTAATAGAGTAATATCTAAAGACGCTTGTTTTAGATGTAGGGGCTTGTTGAGCCCAGTACCGGAGTTGAGATATGCTCTAACAAGCGGGGTCGATTGCGTGCTGCTATGTCGCAAGTCAATCCTTGAGATTAGCAACCGTTCTGTCCCTCTATTTCCAAATTAAGACGTATCTTTCCGTCCCCCCTTGTGGATCGTCGGCCGTCGACTTTCCGCTAATCCTGTAAATATGACCGGCAGTCGAGCCGGTATGTAAACGGGCGGGAAATCGTTTCCCTGAAACGCCAAAAACAACAACGTTGGTTCGCCAGAAATCTTCAACATATAGTGGAGTTCATGTAGCATCTGAATTAAGCTCTAGTCGAGATGCGGCAACTATGCCTCCAGTGTAATATCCGTTATCGGGATCACGCAAGACTCTCAGAAACTGACTACACCAGCTTCCAGCTACTATTGAAGGCGTGATTGGTTTTGCGGGATACCACTCGCAAGATGTTGAGTCAGGCTGATTGATTTAATGTCTTAAAGCCGCGACTGTATTGATAAGAATTAAATTATTCATCTGGCCTGGAAAAACATCTACCATTATTGCTACTTTGCTAGATTTTGCAGATTCACAGAACAACATCATCTAGTACAATTAAGCTAACTAGCCAACAGCTATTATGGCGTCCGCTGAACCCGCAAACAGTAGTGCTGTCAATGCAAGCAACAATGAGCCCAAGAAGAAAATCATTATCAATGCATTTGACATGTCGACCATTGGACATCTTTCTCCAGGACAATGGAAGGCAAGTACTTTAAGAGAAGCTTAACAATACGCAACTAACTTTCTGCAGAACCCAGCAGATAAGTCAGCAACCAAGCGAGATCTTCAGTATTGGATCGACCTCGCTAAGCTGCTTGAAAAGGGAGGCATCAACGCCCTCTTTCTTGCAGACACATACGGCGGATATGACACTTATGAGGGAAAGCTCGATAACTGCATTCGTCGCGCTGCCCAATGGCCGATGACTGATCCAACTATCCCGATCAGTGCTATGGCAGCCGTGACGAAGAACTTGGGGTTTGCCATCACTGCTTCAACTTCATTTGAGCCGCCGTTCCTTCTTGCCAAACGCTTTTCGTCGCTTGATCATTTCACACGGGGAAGAATTGGTGAGTCTGACATTCCTACGGGTTGTTCCTGGTTCTGACAGTGACTTCAAGGCTGGAATATCGTTACGAGCTGGAAAAAAGCAGCTTTCAAAGCAATGGGACTGGACAGTCCCATCGCACACGATGAGAGATATGAGCAGGCTGATGAGTATCTTCGCGTTCTCTATAAGTGAGCATTCCTGGTTCCATGGCTGTTAACCGCCCACTGACCTGAATACAGACTCTGGGAAGGGTCTTGGGCTGACGACGCTATCTCCCCTGATCCAGAGAATGATAGCTACGCAGATCCGGATAAGATCCGAACTATCCATCACCATGGAAAGTTCTTCGACTTGGATACTCGACATATTGTCGACCCTTCGCCTCAACGAACGCCCTTCCTCTTTCAAGCTGGCACCTCGTCAGCTGGCCAGACCTTTGCTGCATCCCATGCCGAGGGTATCTTTGTCTCGTCCCATTCACCAGCAATTCTGAGGCCCAAGATCCAAGCCATTCGAGAACAGGCTGCTAAGCTAGGGAGAGATCCTCAGTCTCTCAAATTCTTTGCAACGTTCACGCCCATTGTCGGCCGTACCGATGAAGAAGCGCAGAAGAAAATGGAGGAGCTGAAGAAGTATGCCTCTACTATTGGCGGTTTGGTGCTCGTCAGCGGCTGGACAGGCATCGACCTGTCGCGAGTCCCGCTTGATCAGGAACTCACTTCTGCAGACTCACTTGAGCAGCATAGAGTCCAGAGCCTTCTCGATGCATTTACTGTGACGAGTCAGGATATTCCAAAATGGACACCTAGAGTGATCGCAGAGAAAGCAGCTATTGGAGGACTTGGACCAGTTGCGGTTGGAAATCCTCAGAAGATTGCTGATGAGATGGAGCGCTGGATCAAGGAGGGTGATCTGGATGGTTTCAATATTGGATATGTCACAACTCCTGGCACTTTTGAGGATCTTGTGGAGCTCTTAGTTCCTGAGCTTCGACGGAGAGGGTTGTATCATGAAGCCCCTAGTGGAGGGGAGTATACTTTGCGTGAGAGGGTATATGGCGCAGGTCAGGCTGGTTTGCTTAGTGATCACGTCGGTTCACAGTACAAGTATGACGTGTTTAAGGAAGAACAGCAATAAAAGGGGCCGGGGAACTGACCCAGCGCTGCAATAGTCTCTCAGTTACTATAATACAATCTTACTATAGGCTTAGTACCGACACTGCTAGCACTGGTAGGCTGTTCCTTTGTTTTTCTTTTTCCTCTTCCTTCCAACAACATCGACCACAGCTGGACAACTTCAACGAATACAACCATTATACACAATGAACCGGGTTGTACCATCTACATATATCCCAAGTGACTATTCCACCCACCTCTATCCTAGAATCGGTTGGAGGGGAGCCTGACAGGTTGCAGTTAGACACAAGCCCTTTCTAGAACGTTATTGGTAGGGGGACTGACCATTTGCCTCGCATCGTAATCACAACCCAGGGGTTACCCTCCTCGTCAATATCCTTTTCGACCTTGGTGCCAAAGCGGATAGCGCTCATAATACCATCACCGAATTTCTCATTAAGGATAGCCTTGTATGCATAGCCGTAATTCTGGACAACCTCGTATAGGCGGTAGATAAGCGGCTCAACAGGAGGCATAGGGCCAGAGTGACCACGGTTAGGGAACACAGCCATAGCCTTAGTTAGCATTGGAAGGGGTAGATCGAGGAGCTGGGAAAGTTTCCCGATGTCCTCATCCGTAGCAGTAGTTTGGGCATAGAACAGTGCGGCGCATGCTACTTCGCTACGCCCAAGGTGCTTGGCAATAGCCTCAAAAGTTAGGCCTTTTGTCTGCTTGGCCTCAAACAGCGTGACACAGTGAGATGGAACCCTCTCTGCGATGAGCGGCTAGCAACTAAGGTTAGAGTCTTCTTGCGCCGTCCGTCCACGGGATGAGGGAACATACGTCGAGAGTTGCGAGCCGTCCTTCGAAAGACATTGTAAAGGATGTAAAAGATATCGAGTGATAATTGTTTGCTTCTTGTAAAGTAGCAATGAAGAGCAGTTGACTGGTACAAGGCGTGTCAGGTATTTGTTGTGTTGGTTGTGATGATAGAGGCCTTGATGAGAGATAGGAGAACCGGATGATGCCTGGTATTTTATAGTCACTCGCAAGTCGCTTCTTGCGGCGACGCATGGTCTTATGTCATGCTGAGGCGACCGAGGATATGTGTGTGCGCTCCCAAATATACGAAACTTCAATGATGGTACACTATACGCAATGAATGAACTTTGTCGATGAAAGGGAACAACACCCCCCTTGCTCTGACTTGATCTCAGATACGGTCCCGAAGGTTCTCCGAGTCGGTGCCTGCGAGGATGAGGGAATGCTTTCTCCGCGGCCCCATGCTTTGTAGCATAAGCATCCTGATGCTGGCATCAGAATAACTCTTCTGATCACGAGGAAAAATCGCCCGCTGATCCGTTGTCTCGCTGTTTCAGCCCTGTTTCCGGTTAGTGTCGATGTCGAACATCTCGGTGGTAACAGAGGTGGAGATGTTGGACCCTTGCCCCACCGACTCCAGGCACATGGTCGAGAAATTTATCGCAGACACGAATGGCGACCGTAAGATCCGATGCGGCGCTTGCATCTTTAGAGAATTTAAGAGGCGCAGTTGCCGGGCTTCCGTCGACATCTCCGAAAGCCGACAGGAGCCTTGGCGGAGCGGCCGACGATATCGTCGCTTCCCGAGATCACTCAGTCGCGAGAAATAAGATGCAACTGCAAGCAATCCTTAGCACCGTGACTAACTAGTCAATCTAATTAGTTAGTCTGACTTAAGTCTGACTAAAAGGGTTACCCTGTAGTTGGAGTACCACTCTTAGTCTCTGTCAGGGATTTAGCTATCCAAGGAGAAACTTCATACGGCCCTGTAGGGATTATTCAGCTGCACTCTGCAGCAATACATTACATCGTTACTGTTTTCAAAAATGCAATTATGCTGAGAATAGCCGAGCTGCGTAATGATTGGTATGGGAGGAATAAAGGGCTCGTAGTCAGCAAAACTAGCGTAGAGTGGCCTCCACTTATTTCGCGCTCACATTCTTCCTAAGGATACCCAGCGTCTCCGACAAGGCGTAGCATAATTCAGTGTTGGGGGGGTGCCAATAAGTGGGACGGAGGAATCACTGAGATACTAAAACTGGACTGACGTTTGATCACCGAGTCTACAAATATAAATACCTCTCGGCTCGTCCGGAATCTGTTTACTCGGCCGATTCACACGCATCAAGTAGCACATTCAAGCAAAGACATCAAGTCACAGACATTGAGTCGGAGGCAGAATCAACAACAACTTCAAGATGAGCAACCAGGAGACCAGGCCACCTTGCCCCCCTTTCACCCTCGAAACAGCACACATTAAGGTCAAGGCTGCGCAAGACGGATGGAACAGCCAGTAAGTTAAGACTAAAGGACGCGAATGGTCCCTCACTTACGCTGGGTACAGAGATCCTGCAAAGGTTAAATTAGCGTACACGCCCGACTCTATCTGGCGTAATCGTGAATACTTCCTTCAGGGCCGCGATGCGATCCAAGAATTCCTGACAAAGAAGTGGGAGAAGGAGTCTAACTACAAGCTCCGAAAAGAGCTCTTTGCATTTACTGATAACAAGGCAAGTTTATAAAGTGCAGTGACTGCAGTGGTCTACCCGTTGGCGTGCAACATGAAGAGAATACTGTTCTGACGAGTCTACAGATTGCGGTGCAGTTCTGGTACGAATGGACTGATGCAGCTGGGCAATGGTGGAGGACCTACGGACTTGAGGACTGGACTTTTGCAGACAATGGGCTGATGCGAAAGAGGCAGATGAGTGGCAACGATGTGAAGATTACCGAGGGAGAGCGTTGGTTCGTTGATGGCGTCGATGTTAACACCGTTGAAATTGCAGAGAAGCATTGGTAGATGCGGTAAACGTGCAAATAGTATGATAAGTTGTGTTGAATTTCAGATTTTCTAACTTGTGCACGCCTGTTATTCCTTTTTATCTCTACTGATTTTAATTTAAGGTAAACTTATCCCTAAGTTCTCCTTTAATAATACTGTTAATAGCATTATTATTAAAAAAGATAAAAATAGTAGCAATTTTAAGGCTTATATCTTATTTAGTAATACAGCCTATAATATTACTAAGACTAATTTTTACAACACTATTAGTTAATTTAACCTAGATAGGGGCTTTAAGCTCTCTATACTTGGTAACTATAATAGCAATAGTTAAGGTAACTATTATAGCTTGTTTACTTGCTATTGCAGCTGAAGCTGTAGCTGTGGCCAGGGCTACTCTTATGGTTGCTTCACTTGCGGCTGCAGCCAATGAGGACCTGGGTAAGTGCGAACATTAGCCCTTACAGCTTGTCGCGAACACAGTTAGGCCACAGAGAATAATAGCTTCTTTCAATTCGATGCCTCGGGTAATCCATGGCGCAGTAAGATGGAATGTAGACGATCCATGATCCCTACGTTACTTCTTAACTTCGGATTATCTTTACTCGCCGTATAAGAGATACTCTATTATAGTGGGAGGCGGTGAGCGATTTGTTCCACTAAGGAGGTTCTTAGCTAACCAGATGCTCGGCCAATTATTGCACCTCGTTTGCTCAGTTGTCCTACGGATTAGGATAGTCTCTGATACGGACTAATACAACTCTAATTCTAAGCTTATTGTTAGTGGTTGTTGAGTTTAGGGCTTCCTTTTTCGCCTTCCTAACAGTTTAGGTCTTCCTCATTTCTTCTTATCGGGGAAATGCCCAGGAAGGAAACTAGAGACACCTGGGTCTTTGCCGCGATGGCGCAT
This sequence comes from Fusarium sp. NRRL 66335, assembly GCA_004367055.1. Classification (NCBI taxonomy): domain Eukaryota; kingdom Fungi; phylum Ascomycota; class Sordariomycetes; order Hypocreales; family Nectriaceae; genus Fusarium; species Fusarium sp. NRRL 66335. Next base: position 103,722 of record QHHG01000020.1, read on the forward strand.
CGGGAAGACCTCAGAAATTGCGGCAATTGTTCGATCTAACTCGGACTTTCTACTGCTGGACAACCTATCCGTATCTTTTAGTTACATAGAAGGATCTCTTCCTCCACGGCGTAGTTTACGCGGCGTAGTATCCAATATGGGATATAGTGGATTTTGCACACATGTAGGAACTCCATCCCAGGTCTATACCTTCTTTAACTGGATAATCTAGTCCTTGGCTACATGGGTAGGTCAGTTTCTGTACGGCAAAGGCTTACTTCACGTAGTGTCCAACGTGGGATTCGGTGGATTGTTTGCAACTGTCGGAACTCCATCCTAGGCTTATACCTTCCTCTACTGGGATTTTAGTTCTCGGCTACAGAGGTGGATTCAATATACACTTTGCTTAGACACAGGACGTGGTAAAATGTTGGATTTCGATCCCAGTCCCGGAACTTCTAATAGTGGGCAATCTAGCTCTTGGCTTCACAGATAGACTTGCGTCTATGCGGCAATTAGCACCGAGCAGCGCGTCTTGATATGGAATCTTTTACAGCTAGTAGAAGCGAAAAAGTCTATAAATTTGGCCTGATCTCCCACTCTGTTCTGCTTTCATCGCAAATAAACTACACAGCCATCGGTCAACAGTCTCTCAATAACCTGATCTCTCTTCTCGCTCTTCAACTCAAAATCAAACATCATGCGTTCTGCCGTTGCCATTGTTTTGGCTCTCGCCAACTTTGTGAGTACCCATTGGAGCCCGAAGTGTTTGCTTACAGCTGACCTTGTTTCGTTATCAGTCTCTTGTCTCTGCTGCTCCAGCAACCAAGACTTATGATGAAAGTGTGTTTGATAACGCAGAAACCCCTACTTGGAAGATCGCCGTTGTGGATGGCGAAGCCCCCGTCGAGTTCAAGGGTACCGTTCAAGATGTTATGAAGCAGCTCAAAGTCGACTACCCTGAGTATGCCTGCAAAGCTCAGGAGGAGATCGAAGCTGCGATTAAAGCTGAAGATGAGTCGGGGGCTAACGAACCTCCGTCTCCTGAGGCTCAGGCTCTCGATCGTTTACAGAAGCGTGATAGCAACATCTGTTGGAACTTCCCTGTCGCCAGGGAGAAGCCTATCCGCACAGGGATCAATTACTTACGCGGCGTTCGTGGCCCCTTGACCGTTCGCGCTGGTCCTGGAGCCTGCGACAGAGTCAGCTGTAGCGACGATGCGGCCATCTTTATTTGCAATGATGTAAGTTGTTCATATGCGTATTATGTGATTGATAGCTGACCACGATGCTTAGAACCGCACTCCATTTCACATCCCGACTTGGGGTCACGTCGCCAATGCAGCTGCGGCCTGCAACAATGAGTGCCGTGAATTCTGTTTTGGTTGCGGTATCGATACTGCTTGGTACACCGCTGGACAGCGCTTCCATGACGCCAACTTTAATGTTATCGTCCGCAAGCACGGATGCTAGATGGGGAATTAAAGGATACTAAGTATTAGCTGCTCTAATATTTACGTTTCTTAGATAGCTAGGCGATCGAGGGTTAACCTAAGCTCAAGAGTTATCGCAGAACCTGTTCTACTCGGGGTCTGCTAGTGACTTATCTGGTGATAAAGATACCCGCAATGCATACTTAATAAAACAACACTTCTAATTACACAAACTGTCATTTAACAGTTATCTTTTCTAATAAACCTTATCCTCAATAAGGTCCGAACCAAGGCTATCATAAGTCATCTAGGACAACGACACAATGTATAAAAAAGCTGCCCTTCTTCTACGCTGTTAGCAGTCAAAAACTTCCTCCTCCTCATCGAAAAACAAACAACACAACACAACACAAGATGGCATCAGTCAGGCAGAACCTGTTCAATTCCTTTATAACTACAATTGAAGCCTACATTACATACAATACATTCATTCAATACTTACCCCAAACACTGAGTGGCAGATTCAATTGAGCTGAATTAAAAATAAAATGCAAGATAGTGCTAGTATGTACCATACTTAATTATGACATTTCATAGAATAAGTGCTATAAAGATCTATTAGTCTGACAACCTGTTTGTGGTGCCAGGTAGCTGAGCTTTAACCAATGGGTCATTGACAATTTTACCATTAGTAATGCCCTGTTCAAGGATTGCTTTAATTACAACTGAGTCCTGCTTCACCGAGTTGCTGATCATGTACCGGATGGGGCGGTTTATTAGAGGTAATGCGGCCTGTCCTGTCGGATCAGCAACCTCCGCTAGCCTCCTTAACTTAGCATACAGCTAGTGAGCTCAGCTCTGACAAGTTGTAGATCACCTCCCTCATTCAGTTTCTCACGTAAGCACTACGACATATCAGACGTGGGCTGTGCCGTGCCAGCGATAACCCAATTAATAAGCGAAAATGGACATCACCCATTCACCAATTCTTTGAGACTTTAGTGTATCAGCCAGCCTTTTGCATGCTAATATCTCTCTTCAGGATATCTGTATGCTAAAAACAGTATCAGCGGACAAGGTCAGACTTCATGCAACGTCCCATAAAGATACGCAACACTACCATTATTGAGATAGGATCCGAAAAGAAGATGCGTACTATACGTTCCAAGGTCAAGATATGCAGGCAGCACACAAATGTGGAGAGCTGAAAGATACGATGATGTCACCTCACAGCATTGAAGTCAAAGCACACATCACGTCTTAGACCGAACACCATCCCAGCTATGTGATTGGACGGTTCTTCTGATAGTTAAAATCTGCACTGAGACAACGAGATATGACGATGCCCTTTTTCGTAGCCATAAAATTGGAGGCTGCCGCGATATTAATTTGCAGTGCAGCAATCGCATTCTTCGTACCCCTATATCACAATATTCAGATCACCAAGCCTTTTCAGCCCTAGGAATTCATCATGAGCGGTGAAATCAGAACTATCGCCCGTGCCCTTCGCTCTGCGAGCCTCAACAACCTTCCCAACGGTGACTTGACTTTCCTCGAGATTCAAGGCCGTCGTCTGGTTGAGAAGGTCTATGACGGAGATGAGCTCAAGGACCAGCGGATGGTTGCCACTGGATTGAGGGAGGGCTCGACTGCAGCTTATGCCATAGCCAAAGACTGGGTGAGTTCTGTGGTAACCCAGGTGTTAGGCACGACTCTAATATGTGACAAAAAGGCTTTCGCTGTGTACATTGGTGATGATGGTATTATCAAGGCTAGTGAGTTTGATGAGGACTCTGAGGAGTGGGACGACGCCGAGCTCGAAGGCCTCGGTGATGTCTCTGTCCATGATGAAAGTCATATCGCTGTCGCAGGTCTCCCCACCATGAACTTGGTCCTGTATCAGGCTCCTGATGGTGATATCAAGACCATCAAGCACGAAAAGGAGTCCGGTATGTGGACGGAGGAATTTGACGTCCCTGGATCAGCGGCAACTGGAACTCCCATGGCTGGATTTTCGACCGATGATGCTCTAGTTGTGTGTTTCTTTGGAGAAGACAATGAGCTGCACGCTCATAGTCGCAACTTTGGAACCGGCGACTGGACTGGTAAGTACGGATTGAGGTTGTCTTTGGTATCAGTCAATCTAACATCAAGCAGAGGAAGTTATCCCCGAGTCTTCCTTTGACGATACCGTTGATAGCATCATCGTTGGAAAGGACAAGGACAACGGCAATTTTGAGGCTTATGTCTTGTCCAACAATACAGTCTACAACATCACCAAGACCAGCTCTCGCGACACCGTTGGCCAATTCAACCGAGATGAAGACTTTGTGCCTTTCACCAAATCTGAGTCTGGGAACGTGTTCAGCAACAACTGGGGAAATTATTGCGGCTTGTTCACTTGCTATAGCGGCTGTAGCTGTGGTTGTGGCCAGGGCTACCCTTGTGGTTGCTACAGTTGCGGTTGCAGCTGCCCTCGCCCCTCTCGAAACCCTCAGTGGTGATGGTAGTTGGACAGACCGGTATGGATGCGTCGCATTAAGACACGCGCTTCCTTTTTAGCAATATACCTCTTGAACTTAAATTTACTTATAGATCCTAGAGATCAATTAGTTAGTTGAACCTGCTAGCAAGGGCTCAGATAACGAATAACTTAAAACAAGTACCTTAACTTTATATACTGCTTAATATAAAAAGGCTATAATCTATTTATATCTTAAATCTCTACGTTATAGGTTTTAAAACTTCATACTGAAGAAATTTTAAATGTTTAAAAGTTAAAGAGATTACATCCTTATCAGGCTTATATGCTTACGGCAGTTAACACCGTGACCTATTAAACGGCGTAGCATTTTCAACGTTACACATCGGGCGAGATCACGATTTACCCCGCAATTGAGTTGGCGCAGCCTCTCTTGCTTTTATCATCAATTCTCAGAGGATCTCTCGTGTGAGGTCCGTATGAATCTAGTCCATGGCCCGCATAAGCATTATCCCTCCACTCTCAGTGTCACCAGGGGCCAGTGATGTTGTAGAATGGCACTTTTCTCCTGACCTAGAATCCGAGATATCGACATTGGCCACCTCATGCCATGTGCAGCAACAGCAGAGAGAGCCTATTGTCCAATCTGTCCAGCAGGATGAGGATGGAACACTGGATTTGATGGATGATGGAGAGTGCACTAAACCCTTTTCTACACTAACTTTAGACAATGACGCTGATATGAAGAGAGGGTTTCTTGACAGACTCGCAGAGTTACTATGCTTCGATAAGAAACCTGATCTGATCACTAGCACCGCCTTGGTATCCGATCGCAAGGACAATATCATTCTGTGTGCGCGCAACTCGTCTCCCAGAGGGAACACATGGACTACCGAAGACGTCAACATGCTTGAACATCTTGCGGGAGTTCTTGAAAAGACATCATCTGGCGGTTCGTGGCCACTTTCTTTGTTTATAGCAACCTTTCGGACGGCTTACCTGTTACATAGAGCCTTCGATTTTGACCCACTTCCAGAACTGCAGAAAGTTCTGGTGGAATATTACAGGCAGCGAATTGTGCACCACGCCAAACAACTTATGTCTCTAGAACAAGGAATAACAGGAATGGCGTTCTTCAAAAACGAGGGATGTAGCGCAATTGCTTCTGGCCGTGTTTCCATTCATCAGTTTGCCGAACAAATCGAGGTTTTGTATTACAGCACTGATTTCTTTCGCATCCTGAAAACCAAACTATCACCGACAAGGCTCCGCCAAGTTCTGGATGAACTGGCATTTATCAGACGGCCGATGCAAGGAGCTATTGAGTTTTTATTAATCGCTCAGAAATGCACCTGGTTTCGGAACCTGCAAATTCACTTACTAAAAAGTCTTCCGTCAAGGAAAGTTAGGGCATGGAAGCTTCCACAAGCAGAGATCAACCTGAACCCTAAGCAGCAAGTGACATTCAAGAGCGAAATCAGAAAGCGCCGGAACATTCATGCGGAAATGATGCTAATGTATTACATCTTCAGCATATGCATCATGGATTGGTCGTGTTCCCATACCTTGGGGTCAGCAAGAAGACATGCCTGCTTTGCGGCCACCTGCTGAGAGAGATGGTTCAATTCGACACTAGAGGAAACCATGGCAAGTGTTACTCTCAATGGACACTCCCGCCGGTTTTGAAGGCCATCCCTAGCGTCACTGAAAGACTAGATAAGGCCGTTGTTAGCTTACGAGATATCCTCCGAGAAGAGGCAAAAAAGGAGACGGCTCATATGGATGCAGAAAAGGAGTCATTGATAGCAACTGTGATTCCACCGAAGCATAAGAAGGAGGGCGATATTTTTAACGAAGTGGGTAAGGACCCTAGACTGTTATTGAGAGAAGCTGAATGGCTTTCCTCATTTCAAAGGTTTGCCACCTAATCTTATTACTTGACTCCTTCATGGGCGCTGACAATTCAAGATCGGCCGTTGCAAATACAGGGCTCGATTTCGCCACTACCTCAGAGCAGGGTAGCACTGATGTACCGAGGCATGATGCTGAGAGATCTAAGCCATCTGATCCAACCAGCTGCCCTTCCTGCAGAGAACCTGGCGAGCTTACTTACAGGTGTCCAAGGTGCAAGGGTACCACCTACTGCGATATGAAATGCTACCGTGCAGACTGGTATCAACACAAATTCTCTTGTGCGTTAGGAAGGCCAATCGACGCTACAGATCATCTAGTGCTCGCCTGTCACAAGAACATGTTTCCCGAGGAAGAAGATGTAGCCAGAAGATTCGGCTTTATGTCCTTTGTCTCTGGGACAGATCGTTCGAGGCTTTTTGAGTTATATCTTCAGCTCATAGTCAATTGGAAGCTTGACGAGGACGAACTTCGTGCTGCCTTAGAGCAAAGAAAGCTCAAGGAGATGCTCGCCTTTCGATGCGGCCAGACGAACGATCCATCTATGCTCAGTGATAAGGATTGGCTCAAGACCGAAGAGAGATTCGAAGTTGATGGAAGGCACGGGGGGCTCATCACTCTCTTCGAAGCGGCTCAAGAGGAGCTGCTAAGTGCCGATGACAGAAACCTGCCATTGGCTAAGCTTCAACCCCGTGAGAAACAACAAGCGCTTCTCTTCTACGTGCAAAGTCGCAATAGCTTTAAGCCAGACGCAGATGAGGACAATTGGATATCCTTGGGGCTCTGCACGGCCCCAGACGCTGTGTTAGAAACACAACTCTGTTTGGCTTATGCATTACTCATTCAGCATTGCACCTTTGATGAGTTCTGGAGCTGCATGGCAAAGTCGAGCATCGTGGAATTGTTTGAAAAATACGGGCTTGCGAAAACAATTTTGCATATGCGAAATTTCAATGATCACATGGCCCATGTAAAGAAAGGCTATCCAAGTGTATGGGAGCTGAAACGATTCACGCGAATGCAGCAGGCTGATCCTTTCCGAGCTGTTATTGTCGACTATGGTTTCAAGAATTGCACGGACGCTCGTCAACGCATGCAGCTCCGAGAGACATATCAGCGGTATTTCAACGAGGGACATGATGAGATGAGTCTCCACAAGGCGTGTATCGCGGGGCAATTGGCAAGCTTCCTCGAGTCGGTTCTTGGTGCTCCTTCGGTGCCATCCCAGCTTTTGAACAATCCCTACCCGTTAGAGAACTACCCTCTCATGGGGATGGTGGTGCATTCTGTCGTGGTATGCCCCGAATCTGCACTAGACCTGGTCAGAGAGTCGCTTGGAGTCAGTGAGAACGAACCGACCATAATCACTATTCCCGATCCCGAGCACGAAGACCATATCCAGATACTCTACGAAAGAGCTGCGTTCCTAGGTTCAGGACTAAGAAAACGGTACTACTCCCAAGCAGATGGTGGATGTATTCTAGAATTAAAAACACAGTAGGAATCCATAAGTAGAGTTTTAAGTGTTTTCTGTATACTGAACTGGAGTATTTCGTGATAGATCAAACGCGAAAATATGTAACTAACGGTATTGTAATACTGGCCTAAGTTTTCTTTACTGTTTCACTGTACCCCTACACTGCCGCTACTAATATACTTTTACTGGCGTTGCTTACGTCCACTCCGCAGCGAACTTAAATTTTGAACAATCTCCGCACTATGGTCTAAACATCTCCGCTCTCCGCAGTGTAGAATGTGGATTCATTTAAGTTGTTGGCATTCCCACAAACTGTTCTCCTAACTATACATTTTCTCCTTTCGACTTCAATTATATTCAACCATCCTATCATGGCCCAACAAAGCCGACTCAAGGTTGTCATCGGTGGTGCGTCCGGCGAAACGGGCACATCTATCGTCAACGCGCTGCTGGCTTCGCCAGACCAGTTCGAAGTCACCGCCCTTGTGCGTCCCGAGTCGGCATCTAAACTTGTCTACAAAGACCTTGCAAAGCGCAATGTTGCCATCAAACACGTCAACTTCAAGGACATCAAAGCTGTCACTCCTCTCCTTGTTGGAGTAGACGTGGTTATATCGTGCTTGACTATTTTGCAAAAGGCCGAGGAGGATGCCCTTATCGATGCCTCCCACGCAGCTGGCGTCGGGCGATTCGTTCCCAGTTTCTTCGCTACAGTTTGTCCGCGCGGCGGCATATTGCTTTTGCGCGATATGAAAGAAGAGGTTCTTGATAAATGCAAGAGGCTATACCTTCCATATACTGTTATCGACGTCGGTGTATGGTTCCAGTTCAGCCTGCCTGCGGTTCCTTCTGGCGCACTTGATCAGAAACTTTCAATGCGTGACACGGTCTTTGGGGCTGATGGCAATACACCCTTTGCTGTAATTAACCTGGCTGATGTCGGCAAGTATGTTGCCCGCATCATAGCCGACCCACGAACCCTGAACAAGATGGTTCTTGCCTACGGCGAGATGACTACACAAAACAAGGCCTGCGGTTATGTTGAGGAGTGTACGGGCGAGAAAATTCCCAAGAAGTATCTTTCGAAGGACGAAGCCGAGGAGACAATTGCCGCCCTGAAGAAGGCCATCGCCGAGAACCCTGCTGACTTCTCACTGAAGATCAAGCTTATCAATGTGAGCTATAAGTATAACTGGGGGATCCGGGGCGATAACACGCCTGATTATGCCAAGTATCTCGGCTATCTGGATGCTAAGGAACTGTATCCGGATGTTCAGTGCGATTCGCTTCGAGAGTTCACCAAGGAGGTTTTTAAAGGCACTAAGAGTGCCACTCCCTATCAAGGTCGTCCTGATCATCCGCTCAACAAGAAGAGCGACTAGATATACATTGGTCAATTACCAATATTGGAATGAAGCGGCATCTGGTATCCTGTAACTAATGTTGTATTTAAAAACAGTTACAATTAGCATAGAGACATTACAGAAGAATACCATAAGCTCTTAGATTAAATAGTGATCTTAGTGAAGATTAACGAAAGGGAGGCTTCCAGAACCAAAGCTCTAGCATTGGTTAGATAATGGATACCATACTGGCAAACAAGAAACCTCCCAACTCCAGCCTGCAGGACCACAATTCACACTCCGCTATTTAGGGTTTGACGGTAACACATCTGGAGATTCCCGCAATGCGTACTTAAACTCCGCTCCGCTATCAGGGACAAATCTTAACTTTTAGCTACCTTCAATAATATATGGACTCCACAGTAGGATGTATCATTGAGAGAGTATGCAGTTCAAGAGTACTACGGTCATCGCTGGCTAGCATTGCTCTGTATTGAAGCACTCATAACTCTTGAAAGCGGCTAATCAACGCTCTTCTATGATTACGCATTAGACTTATGGATGGAACACTCTAAAACAGCGGACTCTGGCATTGCATTGGATTCTGACATTGTTGAATTTCTCTGCTAAGGCCAATTTAGCGACTGGGGCGATTATAGTGCGTTTACTCTCTGGATGACTTTTTTAGAGAAGACGAAAAAGAACTTTCGTCGCAAAACCAATTACACTTGTAGAGCGTTCATCCAAACTCTTATATTTGGCCGAAATTATTTCACAACCTAGCTCATCGATGCCAGTCTGCACCACATCAAGCATCCGCACGGCCACATTATTCCGATTGTCGTCGCAGTAATTCAGCGCTCATCAACGTCAATTATAAGAACGTTAATCGAAAAAGGCAATAATGTTGAGGAAGTGAGATATGGCTGTCTGACAGCTTTGACACGTGCTGTGGAGATGGAGGACAGGGAGCTGATGACTGTGCTACTTGACCATGGCGCCGACATGCACCGGGTTGTCAACGGATACCAAGTATAGACTCCGCCTTCAATTAGTCTCTCCTCAATAGAACACTAGATATCGTGGCTTTTTTGACAATGGAAGGTGACAGGGTCCATGAGCCTGTCAGTCTTATTACTAAAGGTTTACAAATATTTATCCTTGCATTTAACTGGCTTAGTAATTACAGGGCTGTCATAACCCTAACGAGACTAGCATACAGCAATGCGGTATAAAACAGCTACTAAGGGTAAATAAAGTATTTATTATAATTACCGGCAGTGTTACATGTCTACCAAGCATAAATTGTCGCTCTTTTTCCAAACAAGATGAAGCTCCAACTCTTATTGCTTGGTTTGGAAGCTTCCTTTGCCTTTAAGTCTGTACATGCGGCGAGTAATAGTGACGCGACTCCTTATCTTCCCATTCCAACCAACGCGCCCAAGACATGGGTTCATCCAGGAGTTTTCGTCTCCGGACCACAGCTCGACTACATTGCCAAGAGGGTCAAGGCTAGGGAGAATCCTTGGACGGAGGCATTGGATTCCTTGCGCAACACATCGTACATCTCGCCTACGCGAACGGCTGAGCCATATGAGACAGTCGAGTGCGGACCGACATCGACGCCCAACATTGGGTGTTATCAGGAGCGCGAGGATTCCATGGCGGCATACATGAACGCATTGGCATGGTGGATTACGAAGGACAAGCGCTATGCTAAGAAATCCATCCATTATATGGATGCCTGGTCTGGCACGATCCAAGGTCACAACAACAGCAACGCACCACTGCAGGCGGCCTGGTCGGCCGCTAATTGGGTACGTGCAGGTGAAATCATGCGCTCAAGCTATAAACAGTGGCCGAAGAAGAGTATCGAGACCTTTTCCCGCATGCTACGAAACGCCTACCTACCCATGATCGAGAACGGCGCCCCGAAGAAGAATGGAAACTGGGAACTAGGTAGGTCGACTTCTTGTGTGTTACTGTCACTAGCGGCTCTGCTTACGCTTCGTAGTTATGCTTGAGTCTACTATAGGAGCCGCCGTTTTCCTTGAAGATGCAGCTCTATACGAAAAGTCCTTAGACTTGTTCTCCGCCCGGGTTCCTGCGTACATTTACTTGACCTCCGATGGGAAGTATCCCGTGCAAGGCCGTGGCGGGATCAATACCCCCGCGGAGATTATCAAATACTGGTACAATCAAGACACCTTCCCAATTAGTGGCATCACGCAGGAGACCTGCCGAGACTTTGCCCATACTAGCTTTGGCATCTCATCCATTTCGCACATCGCCGAGACACTCCGTATACAAGGCATGGACGTGTGGAAATCCACGGACGTTGGTGCGCGCGTGGAGGCGGCCCTCGAGTTACACACTGCACTGGATTCAAAACAGAAACCCATCCCTAAGTGGCTGTGCAATGGCACTATTCCCGACATTATGAGTCCAAGTTAGTACCTATACTATTATTAAAACTATTAACTAGCCCGCTAACTTCAGCAGTTTTGGAGCCAGCTTACAATGCACTAGCCTTCAATCTGGGTCACAGAATGCCTTTTACTAAGAACGTATTACTGAGTCAGCGTCCAGCGGGGATTTGGGAACCTCCACTATTTATTGGATCAGAGACACTGACAAATGCTGAAACGCCATTCTCCTGAGGGGTAACGCGGTAGAAGTCATGAGTGGAAGCATGTATATCCCTTGAGCAAAGTCTTCACAGACGAAAAACCAAGACTTTCTTCTAATCGATGGTGTTTGGATTTACATACGGTGCAAACCTACTTCAACAGTACCAATTACAAATATTTTAATATGGCTAGGAATCATATTGTGCAACTGTTGCCATTCAGTAGATAATTACTGTTAGATACCTCTATCAATTTTCAGCTCATTCCCTCTCTTTTACAGTTACTTGATCTCTGTCCTGTCAATGTATGTCGGTTGATTCTCCGATTCCTCAACTGTCGCATCCCGACCTCGACCTTTGGACAATCTTAGCAGTGCACAGGTAATAACCACAGCACCAGCTAGAGAACTCTAAATGCAGACTAGTAAACCCAAGGGAGGTATTATACAACTCTAAGTTAAATACCCGCAGTTTGCAGTCCGAACTCCGCTCCGCAGTCTATAGCCTGTAGCTCTCAGGGAGCTTAGCCTAGTCTCCTGCTATTTAAACTGACTTCACCTTAAATTGTTTCATTCCAGTTTACATCTATCAACTGTTGAATTATTAGGCACATTTGCTGTATTCTGTTACAATATTTCTGGGTGTAAGGCTTTACGTTTTACTACAACAAGATGAAGGTCGCGATCGTCGGTGCAACTGGTGAGACGGGCACGTCAATTGTCAACGGCCTCCTCAACTCAACAGAGCCGCGATATGTAAGTTGGCTGTCTTCCCTTACGTAAGAGAATTACTAATTTGCCTGATTCGTAGGAGATCACTGCATTGATCCGGCAATCCTCATTCAAAAAGCCTGAGGTCCTTGCTCTCCAGGAGAAGGGCATTAAGGTAGTACCTGCAGATCTAAGTGCTCCCGAAAATGAGCTGGCGCAACTCCTCCATGGTATGGATACGGTCATTTCAGCTATCAGTGCTTCTGGTCTTTCCGCGCAGATTTCCCTCGCCAACGCTGCTAAAATCGCCGGCGTAAAGCGCTTCTTACCTTGCTGCTACGCCACGGTTATGCCTCCGGAGGGAATTTTAACTCTAAGAGACACTGTATGTTCTTCTTGAGTATTACACAGCGGCTACAGCTAACAGTTGACGTAGAAAGAGCATGTGATAAACCACGTGAAGAAACTTCATCTTCCTTACACCATCATTGATGTCGGCTTCTGGTATCAACTAATGTTGCCTCGCCTTCCCTCTGGTCGCATTGACTATGCGCTGCCAATCACTTTAGGTGGCATTGCAGGGGATGGAAATACCCCATGTGCTTTTACAGACCTGCACGATGTTGGAAAACGGGTTGCTCGCATTATTGCTGATCCTCGAACGCTGAACAAGATGATCTTCGCGTATAACGCAGTCCTTACAACGAACCAAGTCTACGACACATTGGAAGTGGCCAGTGGCGAGAAGGTGGACCGTAACTATGTAAGTCTTTTATCTGAAAGAGTCAAAGAGATGTACTAATCGGCTTTGGAACGGTAGATTGCGGAGGCGTCAATCAAGGCCGGTGTAGAAAGAGCAGAGACTGATATCCCGTCTCCGGAATCATTCGACTACTTTGAGGTAGTGAAGTACCAATACCTCAACTCGATGGGACTCCGGGGTGATAATACACCAGAGTATGCGCGTTACTTGGGGTACCTAGATGCGACGGAACTTTATCCCGAGATGAAGCTCACTACCCCTGAGGCCTACTGCGAGCAGCTGTTGAGTGGCAAAGCTACGACTATCTATCAGAGACTTCAATCTGCCGCTCAGTAGGGGGAGGAATAATAAGAAAAGATAGCAATTGACCTCCAGTTACCGTCCGGAAATTATGTACTTAGATCTTAAGACTTATATACTTTCCCCTGTTACTACTGATTGTCGTTCTTAATAACAAGGGATCAACACAAGATTTAGCTGCAGTTGGTACTGTTAAGGACCAACCATCAGACGTCCCAATTGTCTTGTCCATTGTCAATTTTGAGATACTGGTTAACGGATAAATGAATTTCCGGGTTTCTGACACCTGGCACGCAGGGAATCGTTAGTCCTGGTGGAAAGTGAGGCTGAAGCCCCCTTCCCCTCATTTTCGCGTGTCCTTATCGCACCAAAAAAGCTTGTCTCGGGACAAAACAGCACCATGAGATCACCTACAGCGTGCTCAAGGTGTAGAAACAGGCGCAAAAAGTGCATCCGAACAAAACCCACGGGTCCCTGTGATGCATGCGCCAAGAATCGCATTCATCAATGCTCACTCGTCAAGATTTCCCCACAGCAGCGACGTATCTCTCCTCGTCAGAACTCAAAGGCCCAATACAATGACATGAACCCACAATTCTTTATCTCACATGACCTTATCGAAGAACTTGTGGAGAATTACATTCACTACATACTTGACAGACCTCACACACTGTTCCATCTACCTTCTTTGCGAAGCGCGGTGAAAGAAGATCGGTTGGGAGATGCTTTGCTCTTCGCTCTACTGGCATTTGGCTGCCGATTCCATTCTAAGCCTGAAGTATCTTCCCTTGGACCTACTTTCATGGAAAAGTCCAAACAATTACTGAAGGAAGATATGGAGAACATCTGCATTGAGAATATCCAGACCTGCGTCCTGCTCGCAAATTTATCATCTTCATCAAAGAATCCAGAGTCAGAAGCTATCTTCGTTACTCTTGGCGTCCGTATGGCAGAGATCCTTGGTCTAGACCGTCCGGATCCTGCAGACTCTGAGTTGTTACGTGAGACAAAATGCAGGATATGGTGGACTTTATTTATGGCAGACCGCTGGAGTTCTATAGGTCGTAACCTCCGTCGCGCTATGCCAGATTTTGACCTGGACACTCCTCTACCAATGGATGAAGACGTCTTCCATAACATGGATGTTGACCCAGGTAGTGACACACCTCCCACACGTCCACGTACACTGGGACTTTGGGCATACAATGTCATGCTTGCAAAACAGTTGGGACCTATCCAAAACTTGAACAAGCAGTGGGCACAAGAGGATCTCTCTGAAGAATACGTTATGCGACGCGTTGCGGAGCTAGCAGAAGGTCTAACAAGTTGGGAAGCGAGTCTCCCCGAGGACAAGAAAGCGACAGAGGAGAACCTTCGGGTACACAGTGCCAAGGGCCACGGAGGGCCATTTCTCGCCATACACACAGGCTACCACCAACACTTCGTACTGTTACTTTTCAGATTCCTAGATCTCAATCGGCCTCAGACACCAAGGACAATTGAATATGCTGAGGCTTGCAAAGAACACGCAAGTGCCATTAGTCATCTCGTCCAACTTTCTCGCCAGGTTCCCCATTGTGAATTGGTCTTTGGGGGAGTGGGCTACATGACAGTGACCTCTTCTGCAGTACTGCTGCATCAGCTCATATTTGACCAACACGAGGACACGACTGCCATCCGAGCCCAATTGGCGTCCAACTTTGAAGCCATCTTTGAGCTTCAGAAATACTGGCCCTCGGTTTCAAATTCAGTGAGTAGAGAGAACTTACCTGTCTTGGTGATCAAGTTCTAACGCAGATACAGGTAAAACGGCTTGAACTATTCCAAAAGACTTGTACAAGGCCCGACGCAATGCAAACCTTCAAGTTCGACAAGTGGATGGTGAGGTTTTTGGTCGAACACCATCTGCCACTGGAAGAGCCCGAGGGGAACCCTTCGACTGATGAAGTGCAAGATGATATTATGTAAATAAAAGAAGCCAAATGTTACGTTACGTTCCAGGGTAAAGCTTTGCGCTGAGGGTTACCTACACAGAGATGGTTTTCAGGACTGTTTTGTATAAGTATCTTCCCTGATTTCTTTTCTTCTTCTTCTGTTTCTTCTTCCTCCTTTCTTCTTTTGTTGAATTGATCCCTACTGTTAGCTCCTTGGGAGGTGAGATGTGAGACAGCTGGAGTGTCTGAGCCTGTTGCAGGGTGTTAAAGAGGGTATCTTATATTCTTAAATTGTACCTGGCAAGTTAGATTCATATTGGACATGAGAAATCAGATAGTGCATTCCGTGTCGTCGAAACATTTGCGCATATTCATGAAGTAAGTTGAGGTCTTGGTTGAGCTCGATATGCCTCAGTCTGGAGGAACAGTCCACAGCTCGGTCCATGATCCGCGCCAAGGTCTGTCAGTATAACGCTAAGCCAAAGATCACCAGTCGCGTAGCATTTTGTCCGGGTGTCCCCATAAATGTAAGCGGCGATTACAGGGGTATCAGTTCATGCATTTACGCGTATGGGGTCGACGTCGGGAAATGCGTCTTACTCCGACAGTGGGGTAAAGCGTCGGAAAATACTTCAAAGCCGCAGCATCTGTGCCTGTAGAGGTTGACGTCGGGATTTATTTGCTTAGTCCGACAGTTGAGAAGCGTCGGGAAAGACCTCAATACCGAAGTATCTGTAATTACGGGACGACATGTGAGGACTTACCCGCCGCAATGGGGTTGGGTTACGTTTCACTTGATGGCTGCAGTTGAACCAGCTCGACATAGAATGACGGTACGTCCTGTCTTCAACCCCAGACAATCCATCCATCCTTGGCAAAACTGCTGTCAGATCGTATCCACACTGTGTACTCGACGTGAGTACAGGGAAATGACAGAACTACCCAACTTCAGGTACCAGCCTTTTTTAAGTGGGAAGGTAAAGTGGGTTTGGAGTAGGTGAGTTACAAGTCCGAAAGAGGCATCGGCAATGGCAGGCTATTTTTTATCGGCCGAGCCATGCGTGATAGGCATCTGGACAGACGTGAAGAATTGTAAGCTACCTACAGCATTGTAAAATAGGATAGTCTGTACCACCAGTTGCTCTCAGCGAGGTAGGTGATAACGACACTTTAATGTGCTAACAGATCAGAGACACTGTAAGTGCTAATTGAGGCTCCGAAGATTGCCTCATTTGCTTCTTCTCAATCCCACTGCATACCAAGACCTGTTCATCTACCGGTGTGTTCCACGTAAATACCAGCATGTCTTAGTATATGTATGCAGGAGTGCGGCAAACCATATTTTCGCAACGAAAACCCATCACTTTCGGTACATACCGACAGTCTAGATCATGTCGCTTCGCTCATCACTACCCTAAATCGTCTAGATTGGTCTGTCGGGAGGTCCATCTCTTGACAGGTCCAAATTGCGTCAGTATCAGCCCAGGATAGCCTACATGGTTGAAGGAAAGATTAAGCGGGGAGTCATTGGCTAGCCCATTCCATCCTCCGAATTGTTATCTCAAACATCTGACCCCCCTGTCCTAGAGCGAGATGATGAGCGCTCTTTTTGTGGCGTATGACTTCTCAAGTCCCACCAATTACCGGCTTCGGGGCACTTGCGTCCCGAGTCAAGAAACACAAATAGGCTAGCAGCTTCTGACAGCGCTACAACCTGAAATTTAAGGACAAAACAAGAAGGATCAACTTCTCGTATCACCTATATATTAAATATCACTCTTTCCTTCTCGATTATGTCAGGAGTCTATTTCTCTTGATCATATTGGCTTTAACATCTGCAAGCTTTATCCAATCCGATTGATTATTGCGAAATCTCTATTCAACCTGCCCAGCTCAAGGTATGTGTTTATGTGTAGGACCTGAATCTGGATCCCTTGAGACCAACCTTTCCATTCATAGAACTGACATCTGCTAGATCTAACGTCTGAGGTCAGACGTATATCAAGCGCAAGGAGCCACTATGCACTCTTCACGCAAACCTATCAACCTCCGCTCTGCAGCATCCTTACCAGTCTCTGCTATTTCAAAGGGGCCGAGGAAGGCTTGCAGGGCTTGTGAAAGGTGCACGCGTACAAAGAAGAAATGCGACAAGGCGTTGCCCAACTGTTCGCGCTGTAAAAGGTATGCAATAGCGTTTCCAGCTAAAAGCCAACTCCAGCGTGCCTGTTACTGTGACTGACTTTTTAGGCTTAAGGGCACGTGCTGTTATGACTTTATATATACGCCCTTAGTCACTGTTATTACACGGCCCGAGAACCTGGCAGAATCTCCATCCGACTCCCTTGATTTCTCGGTCAGGCAAGAAGCTCGAATGGAATCCCCAGAGAGTATACAAACGCAGGGGATGTTTAAGCCATTCCTCGACATTTCCAGTTCTATGATTTTGAGCTTCCTTTACTCACGCAATACCACTCCGAGTCACTCTATAAAACACTACATGGAGACTATAAATCCCTATCTTACTATAGTTCACCCAGAACTCTTCACCCTACGCACCAATAGGAATGGATTCGACTGTATTTCCGATCAGGACCTTCAAGACCCTGCTACTGCCCTTTTGGTTGTATGCATGCATCTCTTCGCTCACCAGGATGACTCAGTAAAGTCAATGAGTGAAGAAGGTGTTAATATGCCAACCTATCGGGCTGTCAAGCAAATCTTAAGTATCCTGAGAACGCTCAATACCCCAAGTATAGAGCTTATTCAGTGTTCGCTTCTTCTCGCATTCTACGAGTATAGCCATGGGGATCTTGGACGTGCTTACATCAGCATTGGAGATGCTAATACTATGGCCCTGGTCCTACACGTGGGCCCTGGAAAATACCTTGAAACGGAGTGGGATGCGTATGTCCCTTACGAGGAGGAGGAATGCCGCTGTGTTTACTGGAGTCTCTTTGTGCTCGATTGCCTGATCCATACGGATTATTCTCTTCTTCATATGCCACATCAGATACCACCTCCAGTTGTATCTCCTCCCATGGCTGATGACCTTCTACCGACAAACCACTTACTTCGCTACGACGACGACCAGGCGCCCTACTACGTTACTCAGAGATACCCCGCAGATACTGCCTTCTCGGTCCCTGTCGGCATCTTTCAGAGGAATTGCCAATGCGCAATGCTCTATACCCGAACATCCTTCCCTCAATACCATCTAGGTCTATCCGCCTTCAAGTTGGCCAGTCCTACTGCCACCTCTTTACCTTTTAGACGATATGATTCGATCATGAAGTGGTCCAGTTCCTTTTCCCCATTACTATTCGAGACCAATGTATCAACATGGGAACCTGATGGCGCAGAGCTCTTCAGTCCATACGGCGAAGGGATACCGACGCCCGAGAGTACAAGCGATATTACTGAATCTCTGTTATCGTTTCAAAAAGACATTGACGACTTGGTGTTACAGAATGAGACTGAAGCCGCACGTACGGCATTCAAGAGAACAAATCATGTTGTTTAATTACTGTTTTATATTATATTTTGTACACAAGATAGTAATTAGTCCTAAATAGCCAGCGATGAGATAATGCAGGAAAAGCTTTTAGAGAGTCTTAATGCACCACATAATTCAATACACTGACACAATCGTATCTGATTTTATTTACTAGATTACCTGTAACAACAGAGAGCTTCATGGCCTCTTCTCTTCAACTAGCATTTTCCTATTAACAACCAGTAAAGCCAATTGCCCAAGAAAACACTAACAGTAAATTTAGAACAGTCTCATACACGTCCCATGATATCTACTCCATAGCTTATCGCCACTACGAAGTCACAACTGCCAAGCCGGATACCTGCCAGCGCATAACACACGCATCTGTTGTCATCAATTAATCTTCAAAAGCCCGAGGGTCCCTCACATTTCGCCCCCAAAAAAGCGAAAGAATCCTATGCTGTATCAGCCAAGCGAACGCCATAGAAGGGGCGCAGCAATAAGGGTTGTTACCCTTCAAAAGCGATCGAAAGCTGAAATGCAGCTATCCACAAAGTGGGCAATCAGAGGCCAGAAAGTGGCAAC
The DNA here is from genome assembly GCA_004367055.1 of Fusarium sp. NRRL 66335. NCBI lineage: Eukaryota > Fungi > Ascomycota > Sordariomycetes > Hypocreales > Nectriaceae > Fusarium > Fusarium sp. NRRL 66335. The sequence goes on from QHHG01000020.1 coordinate 122,761, forward strand.
AAGGTTGTGCAACGTCTTCTTTAGCAAGGCAACTAAGCTCTATTCGCTCTAGTTATGATAGGTTAAATCGGGAGGCGGGAAATAAATGAAGGGTTTGACTGCAGATGTCGGGCATGACATGCACTGATTGGCTGATTCTCCGACGACTGAAGAGGTCTGTTCCAAAACCAGGGTATGCCGATTATCCGACGCTTCTTCGTGTGGCTTGAGGGTCTCGCCAGGGTCACCTTGGGTGATTGGCTCTTCCTCCGACGCTTAACAGCAACCCCGCAAGTAGAAGATGTAAGCATTCGGCACGGGTTGGGATGAGCAAGGTAGGTGAACGGAGAATGTGCCGGCGGGATGCAGTCTATTACTATGCATAGGCAATGTGGGATGATTGATCTCTCTATGTATCGATGAGGCGCAGTGAAGAACTGTCGCAATGTCAATACCGACCTCGTCTTTATTTGCAAAAAGCTTGTACTGGCGGCACCAACCGATTGGGTGTCAAGACACTACTAACCACTCTCGGGTCGCTAAAAAATGTGCAATGCTTCTAGACCCGGCTAAAATTCTACATCCCACCCGTTGGCATACATAAAATAAATGGTGGAGCCTTGCTTATTCGTCGACTTTACTCTTTTCAACACCACTCTTGCTATGAGCTCATTGTTCTTTGCGCTATCTTAAGCAGATTGCCTACCATGCTCTTTAATTCGAAGAAGGCGAACCTCTGGTTTTGCTGCCTTGTTGCTTGCACTTGCATGGCGGTAAACGGATATGATTCGTCTACTTTCAACGCAGCGCAGGGATCAGTTCATTTCATGAACTACTTTGGTAATCCCGTATGTTTCTTCCTTCGGGCCGTTTGCTCCCTGACGTAGACTGATCAATTGCCTAGTCTCCATCTACCATCGGCTCGGTCAATACCGCCATGGGTGTGGCCGGTATCGTCGCAGGTAATGATCTATCATTTCGAGCCATTGGCTTTATTCTGATCTTGTGCGTCTTCCAGGCGTTTTCTTCTCCGCTTTAATTTCGGACGGATTTGGTCGTAAGTGGACGATGTGGGCTGGTGCCACATTCGTTATCATCTCGACCTTTGTTTCGACATTCACACCTCCTACCATTGGTGGCTTCATCGCCGGTCGTGCCATCACAGGTTTTGGCCAGGGACTGATGATGCCGGCTGGACCAGTTTACATCAATGAACTAGCACCGGCCAAACTGCGGGGTACTATCATGAGTTTCTGGCAGCTCTTCTTCGCCCTGGGATCTTTTGTCGCATATTGGATCAATTACGCGTGTTCCAAGAATACGGAGAGACTCGGAGACTGGGACTGGAAGATCGTTATGCTATTCCAAATCTTCTGCCCCATCGTTATCATATCGGGACTTTTCTTCTGTCCTGAGACTCCAAGATGGTATGCTATTAGGCACCCCACTGGCTGAGGCAGATGGAATGCTATTATGAACGCAATGCTCATCAATCTATAGGTACATCCAGAATGAAAGATTCCAAGACGCTCACAAAGTCCTCTCGGAAATTCGCGATGACCCAGACCTTATCGCCCAAGAGATGGAAGAGATACGACAAGCAATTGCGTTTGAGAAGAAACAGACAAACACTACTTGGGACCGGTACAAGTTGCTGTGGACGGATAAATCAGTGAGAAAGCGCATGCGTAAGTCTTCTTGGCTACCGTTAATAGTCATTATCTAACTTGGCCAGTCCTCGCGGCTGCCATCAATATTGGACAACAGCTTACCGGAAACAACTCCCTCGCAAGCTACTCCACCATCATTTACAAAAAGGTCTTTACTTCAAACAGCCAGATCCAGCTCATCAACGCTTTAGGTGGAACCTTTAACATTCTCTTCACTTTGAACGCTATTTGGATGGCGGACTTGGTGGGACGAAGACCTATCCTCCTCATTGGCGTTGCCGGTCTGGCAGTCTGCATGTTTTCCGCTGCAGCTGTAGTTACCGAGACGCCGACTCTCGAGGATGGATCCAAGCCTCCTAGTGTGGGTATTGCAACTGTCTTCTTGATGTTCCTGTTTGCCCTGTTCTTCAAGCCTTCTTGGGGTGCGACAGTATGGATCTGGACTTCAGAAATCTTTTCGATGAATGTTCGTGCGCAAGCCGTTGCCATGACCACTCAATGCCAGTCTATCGCAAGCATCATTCTCCGTAAGCATTTCTCTCCCACTTTAATATACATGGTACTTAACAAATGCTGCAGAACAAATTTTCCCCATCTTTCTCAGTGCAAAGGGGTTGTAAGTTACTCGAATCCTGTCTGAAATGTCGATACTAACCTTTTTGGAAGCTACGCTATGTATATGTTTGGTGCTATCAATGTGGTTCTCTTCGTCTTCGTTTGGTACTGCATCCCAGAAACCAAGGGTGTGGCTCTGGAGCACATGGATGCACTGTTTGGTGGCGTGGATCATGCAGATGTGGGAGCCGCCATCGTCAGGGAGGAAACTCATGATGATGAAAAGGCCCCCGTCCGCCACAAGGCCCATCCTGTTGCTGTGTAAGCCAATGTCGATGAAAGTTAGGCGCAGAACAAAGGTGACATGTCTTTCTTTAACACATGTCTTCATCAGAGCAGAAGAAAGATACTATTAATTAAACTCATGAAATTGGAAACGCCCTGTATCTATAGATACAATTTATTCAATCTTGGCCTATAATTAGTCGAGATTAGGACAAAGATTTAACAAAAGCGCTAAAAAGGCCCTTTTACATTGAAAGATGTGTCCATGCGTATTCCTCATCTCATGAGTTTCTACGGTACCTGCGGTAATGGGCACTTTGCATTGATTATTTAATCCTATTTTCAACATGGCCTAAGTACATCAGTTTGCGTCAATAGCAATAGCATCATCAATATCAAACTACAGACTCTTGTATCATGCTATCGATGGGATAACTGCCTTCTTAACTCTGATAACTGTATAGCTGACTTGCAAATCCGTCAGTGAAGAGATGTTATATCCAGTTCCAGTGAGTTAGTGGTAATCAGAGCTCTAAAGCAATGACAACTCAGATTCTGTCGGCCCAATCTGTGACCTGCCAATTCATACGGGCTCCATGGCTAAATCCACACCATGCATCCCCATAAGACCGCATTCGAGATCTCCCGTCATAAATCTTCGCAAAGCCCCGGATCAGGCTGCCATGCACAATATTGTAGATATCTGCGTTTCCAATACCATTCCCAGGCGCTCCCAAAGTAGACACCTTTTGCGCCCGGATACGACCGTTGCAGCCGGTATTGGTCCCTGCTACCACAAGCGTGCGCCATGGATTACCTGAGGCATCGAAGTGGAAGCGGCCATTATTCTCTGTGGCCTAATTTTGTTAGCAACAAGCTGTAAGGACTGATGTTTGTACTTGCCCAGGTCCTCAGTTGCTCTAGACCTCCGGTGCAGGGAGCGCCAGGGCCTGTGTCATCATTATAGACGTAGGATTTGCATTGTTCTACAGCCCAGCCATTTGAGTGACTATAATTGTCGATGATTTTAACGGCACGTTTTGGTATCGCCGGATTTTCTTCAGGTCCAAGCGTCTCTTCAAAGCTGTTGTCAACCCAGATGGTCACGTCTTCCTCGCCACGCCGTTTAACCATAGAGTGCTTGAACACTTAGATTTTGTTAGACTGTAATACCTCGAGGTAAAAGGTGTAGAATACGTACTTTCAGTAGTGTTTACCCCATGCTTCCCAGCGACGATGAGGTCGTCAGGCGTGAGAGGAGCATCTCGTTTGAAAACATGTACCTCTTCCTCTCCACGCTTGAAGATAGACGAAGCCTGAGGGTAAGGACTGGCTGTAACAACGGTCGCCAGAGAAAGGATCAAGGCGATGCAGGTTGGAGGTTGCATCTTAACGTCTCAAGATAAATGTACTGATACGAGCGTTAAACAAGTGATAGACAATTGCTATTAGGGATGAGAAGCTAATTGAATGAGTGCATACTGAGCAATATATATGCTTTAAAATTGCCTGTTATCCCGTTATCTAGAAGATGATGAAAAGAGCTATCCAGCGCACGTAAGCTCAGCAGCTTTAACTTGGCAGCTTATATACTCCCCTTGGCGGCTTACACTATTTCCTAGATAAGATTAAGAAGTAAGACCAAGATAATCAGACACAAGGTATCTCATGCACTTAAGCCCAATTAACATTCATATCGTAAGCTACTTTGATCTAGTTCTACTGCTTATGCCTTCCAGTGGTTCTTGGCACAGGCTAGTTTCCCTGTGTGGAGATCTTGGCATCTGGTAATTGAAATCCGCGGATAAGCCCGTAGAGACAGAAAAGCCCGCGGAATGGTCCGTATGTGAAATGACTGTAAGTCCAAGGGCGGAACAGGCTGACGTTAGCGGGAGGGACCGAGGGTGGTTGAGGCCCCGGCTGGTAGAGGATGTCCACTGTACGGTTGGGACTTGCAAGGTGATTCGCCGTCGAGTCGACACATTACCAGAAGCCGAAGAGTAAAGACTTGTGCTATGTTAAGCAACTAACAGCCATAACAGTACTAAAAGCCTGAGAAAGAAGAAACGAAAAACAACAGTGCTCTTAACAAATAATACTTGCTTTTATTATAGAGTGCTAAGCACCGTAATGAACGTATGGCGCCCACAAACTAGCATCTCGATCGTAACGGATTTTCAACGTAGCATTACGTAGAGCTTCCGCTATCGACCGATTTGTGATAGTGCTGCCCTGTCTATCTCTGGCTAGGTACTCATAGAAGAATTTTGGCATTTGCACGCATGTGTCATCATTGGCTGACCACAACGATCCTACTACGTGCCCGAAACCCGCTACCTGGAACGCACTGACGATGTGGAGAGCCTCGTCAGCGAACTGGCCAGCTTTGACCTCAGTTGTCGAGCAGGCTGAAAGGTAGGCGATTTGTGCTTTTCCAAATGCTTGGCTTTCAGAGATATTTTGGACTGTCAGCTTGCCCACCAAAGAATCCGGTTCATCTGATGGTAGTTCTGATATATCAGACGCATCCGGTAGCGTTGTACCTTGCAGCAGGAGGTGGCTTCTTGAGGGATCTATGCGATCCGACGACCCGTGACAAGCAAAGTGAACGATATCTGAGTTTTCCATTCCTCTCAATACTTCAGACACGGATGGCTGCTCCAGTACATTGACTGTTAAGGTGTCTCTTAGAGCTCGCTCAACAGCTGATCTCTCTTTAGCCACTCCAGGAAGAGACTGTGGGCCAGGCGTTTCCGACATCGTGACAACTAGGACAAGAATGTAGAACTGTATCGCGTCTCTTCACATGTATCAACTATTATGTCCCGACCATGGTACCTATGGGTTTCATTCACCATTCTATACCTTTTCAGGTCCTGAGCGAGGAGAGAAGTTTTGGCTGAGGTCATAGTGGGGAGTTCAATCGCCTTGATACCATCGCGAGAAAGGATGAGGGCGTCACTGCTGATATCTGTGACATTGACAATGACGATCGGTCCTTCTTTGGCCACCTGGATGAGTGAATCTACCTCTGGTTGTAAGAAAAAGCGATCGAAGCTGTCTTTCTTACGGATTCGATCGAGGCAGTCATCTAGTCGATCTGCTGCTTCATTGCGATTCTGTATCATACGTTCCCGAATAGCAGGTGTTTCCTTCGCGCTGATAAGTCTAGATACTAAGAGCCGTAGCCTCTCCAATTCTTCCGCCAAGTCAGGATGACTTTGTCTCAAAACGGAAATATCGCTTCGGGTATCAATGAGGTAACCGAGAATGACGCCACGTCCAAACTCCACTTGCCGTAGGGCTTGTTCAACATGACCAGCTCGGAGAGAGAAAGAGCATGCATCAGCGGCGAGTCCTGATGTCTGCAGCATGGCGTACTGCTGGTCTTGCCAATTCAACCATCGGCCGCAAACCTTAGGTAGGAGATCCACTGCTTTTTGGGATAGTTGGCTACCCCATTCCCACATCTCTAGCCCCTTCAGAATTTGAAGAGCACGCCGAGCAGAGGATACTCGAACTAGAGGTATGGCACTGGAACACTGGGTAGCGGTCTCATAACCGCTTAGGGCGTTTCTGGCGTCTTCTATATCTCCAGTCACCTTGACACGTTCTGACAACATGTTGGAAAGGTTGCTGAGGCTCGCTGCCCAATCAGGATGGTCCTTGGGTATAAATGAAACAGCTTTCTGTGCATTTGAGATCGCGTCCTCGAGGTCAGCCATATCTCCTGTCTGTTCATATCGAGTGGCCAGCTTTCTCCCAAGGTTACCCAGCATTTCCACCCGGTAAGACTCTTCTTCCGGTGTGGTGGAAATAGCATGCCGTAAGTTCTGGATCGAGCGATGGGGGTCATCCATTTTTCCCGAGAGCTTGAACCGACTAAATAACCTGTTGCTGAAGTTGTTCAACACCTTTGTCAGGGTAGTGTGATCTCGAGAAATAGCAGAAACGGCTTGCTCTGAATGTAATGTCGCGGTCTCAAGGTCATCAGAACTTCCTGTCCGCTCATGTCGGTGCCATAGTGCAGTCCCAAGATCATCTATTATCAGTGGTCGCGCGGGATCACCTTCAGGTATGATAGACAAAGCCTGCTTGCTTTCGAGTAACTCGATGACCTATTCACCGGCAAATACTAGTGGGCCAACACTGCTAGGATCACCTTGGCGTTGAAATACCTGCGTGATGATCGCAGATCCGAGCGTCTCCACGTCCCTTGCATTAGCCCAAAGCGTGGCCCTTGTGAGTTTGGCAAACAGCTCAACAATCTGCTTTCTCATGCCATCGTGTTGTCCATCAACACCGCCGATTGCAATGCCAACCTTGCTGATGTTCCTCTCCAGCAAGCTCAAACTATGTTCAGGGCGCATCCAGCGAAAGATGACATCCGTGGCAAACCGACTACGAAAACCACGGTTGCTGTGCATGAGTTTGTTGATTTCTTCCTCGTACCCAGCGAGTACGATTACAAGCTTACGCTCAAATCGCTTTTTGGTCAAACAATCAACTAATTCGCCGACGGCCTCTCGTGTGTACGCTTCGTCGTGGCCTTCTCCAGCTGCCAAACGGTATGCTTCATCGATGAACAAAACCTTTCCCAGGGCGCGCTCAAAAAGCTTGATCACTTTGGGACCCGTATGGTTTACCGCACGGAAGGCATCCCTGGTCTTTACCGTGGAGTAAGTGCTGCGATGGTCCGGACGGGTTTCGGTAGTTCCGTTCAGCTGCCTGTCTACTTCTTCACTAAGCGAAAACTACAAGAAACTGCTAGTTTGGAAGAGGGATTACTTTTGCATCTTGGTAGTAGCGCTATAAGCGGTTTCGCTGTTTGTTGTTTTATGCATCCACCAGGTGAGTTCATCTTGATTTTGCCATATTGCAGAGCCAGAACTAAGACTGAAAACTTAAGACACCATCATGTCTCGCCTCTACAATCAGAACGGTAATCTATACACAAGCATGTTCGACTGTGTCTCAAAAACCATACGAACGGAAGGTCTTTTCGCCATTTATAAGGGCTTTCTACCCCATCTCGCCCGCGTTTTGCCGCACACTGTTCTTACACTATCACTGGCGGAACAAACAACCAAGATCATAAGAAGGATTAACTACCACGCTGACTCCCCATGGGTTGCAAATGCAGACTCTATGTAAAACAACCATATTACAACACCTATGGGCCATGTAAATATATATAATCTTAGAGTACATATATATTGTGGGTATGGGAACATTAATGAACTTCGCAGAATCTTCAATGGCTGATGATGTGATTGGCATAGGCAAGAAGCCAAACTCTGGGTTGTTTTAATATGATTTGACGCATAATACACGCCAGCAGAAGTAATTACAATACAACCTAAACCAAAACCTGGAGCGAAATGATGCATTACTATTACGTGGCTGTACTTTACGCTGAATACTGCTTGCCTCAAATATCTTCGTGGGCAACGGATCCCTTTGGGATGACCCGTTTAAAGCCACGCCCTGTAACAACACCAAAAAGCAATGGTCAGTCTTGTACAAACCTCGGATATCCCTGAAACCTCGCCGTCTGGGTTATACTCTAGCTACGGGTAATGTAATCCAGCCACTTGTGAATACCCTCAATTAGTCGATCTCCAATAACAGAATCAATCAAACCATCTTGCCAGCTAACATCAATGCAGAGGTCATTGCCCTTGGTAGTGATGACACTGATGTTGAACATTGGTGAGATGACTCCAGCAGCCAAAGAGAACTTGGTTCTCTGGATAGACCAGCATGACTTGTCTTCCGACTTGCAAACTCCATCAATTTCGCCCAAGTTAGTGATCAGCCACGAGGCAGCTCTGGGCTTTGCCATTTCGTCCTTCATGTACTTTTCCCAGTCTCCAACCACCGCCATTAGACCGACGAGGTCATTCTTTAATCCAAGGTCAAGTTTGGCTTGTATTTCTTGGCGAACAAGAACAGCCGCGGCCCACATGTCTTTCTCTAGGATAGTGAACCGTTCCTCCACATCACCACTTTGAGTCAGCCTCCAGATCTTGTTGACCAAGTCTTTCCCGAAATCGTGCTCCATTTTCGTCACATAATTACCGATCAACCTTTTGGGGTCGATCAGAGGTGAGGTCTCGGCTTCGGGCTTGATAAAACGTCTCAGGCTGAGCGGGGTTTCCGCCATGATTGAAGCAATATTGCTCACGGGTAATTGACCGACAAGACACACAAGTGTTATTCCGTGCAAGAGACCTGTCAACGTCGTCTTGTGACTTCGACAAGCCGTCAAAAGCTTTTGAAGGGTGGCTTGTCTGATGGTCAAGGTTCTGAGTTCCGTCTTGCAGGGGGTTCTGGTTATGTCCGCCCAGGATACATAGGTGGACTTTGAAACGAACATTGGGGGTTTCAACTCATGCCAGACGCTATTGAGGGCAAATTTGGGAGTGATACGATACTTGGCAATAACCTCCTGTGGGGGCAACATGTTCTGTGCTGAAGCTGTAGTCTGATAAATATGGTTCTCGAGTGAGATTTGGCTTGCGCCAGTCGTCACCGAGTTCAGAGATTGTAGCAAAGACTCGTGAAATATCTTGCCTCCGGTTCCATCACAATTAGTATGGCACCAGACGAACATGATTTCAAGTAGGTTTTGTTCCTCGAGTTTCAAGACCACCAACCGCCATCCTGGGCGGGTTGCACGATTTTCGAACTTGGTGTCCAGATGCCGTTGAGTAAGCTCTTTTAACGTATCCTGGTAATTGTCGAGTTGATTGACAAGCTGCCACTCGATATGGTCTGCCAGGTTCACCTGGTCTATTCGACTCCAAGCGACGCGCTTGCTTCTTTCGTTGACAAGCCCAACCTGCAGCAGGGGATGCTGGTCGATGGTGTCTGCTACGGCGAGTTCCACCGTTTGTACTAGATCATCATGACAAGTAGGATTTTGAAGGCTTTCGGGAATGTTGTAAAGACAAGTGATACTGGTGCCGCGATATAAGTCCATCGTCTGCAATGCATTCTGCATACGCTCGCTGAGGGGATCAGTTAGTGTCAGAAAGCTTGCAACTATCATAGGTTAGGGTCGGTCGTAGACCTACAAATGACCAAGCCGCCGAATGATGGGCCGTTCCGTTTTTCGAGACTTTGAAAACGACATGGTGTTTATTCTGTTATGGGGTCAATAATCTGATTTTCAATTAAGAAGCTGGAATACAAAGGCTCAACATTAACGGAGCTGAAGAAAACTGTAGAAGAATTTAGCTTGGCGGCAGGTAGCCCTCAGCCTCTTATATGTATACTTTCACTGCCTTCTCCCTTAATCTTACGTTGAGTACAGGTCAATGGGTCCCGGGAAATTGGACCAGTGAGAAAATAGGATGAAAAAAAGAAAACAAACAAAACAAAAAACCACAAGGAAACTTCGCTAGCTGATCCTCCTATTTTAATTTAAATGCCGGCCCTTCCTCGATCTGGACCTAATAATAAGACTTTTTCTCCGGTCAATATCATAAATTATATCCGGCTATCCCCATCTGACTATGCTTGCAAAATGTCGTATAAACGTCCCAACGGGGAAAGACCTAGCTTCAATTAGCAGGGATATGAATCCAGTACATATTGCACGTAGTGATTCGGTCTAACTTAACTTATATTGGTAAAGCTTGAAGGATGCGCAGCCTGGTAGCCTCGGATTGTTCGGATATTAGGCCACTTGGCTGTGGTAAGCCTTTTGACGCTGTGGCTTACAGGCCCAGGCGACATGAATAAAAGGCAAGTAGCTGTGATTGATTTACTTATGCGACATTCAGCTGAACTGTAATTTCAAACCAGTAATCCCTCTTTCTAAGCTTTTGCCTACCTTACATTCTGACTTGGGTTGTTATATAGCCCAATAACCTTCTCCCAGCTACGCCACTTCCATCTGAATGTGATATCCTTGTCAACTTCGCCCTCCTGAGGCGGATCGGTACATGCCAATACGAGACATGCATCATGTTGCCCGTGGACTATGCGTCGTCTACTCATCGCCTCGTTAATCTGCCCATCATCTGTTATAACTCGAGATCTCAAGTCAAGACACACAAGTGCAGCGCCACTCTCCGTCAGCACCTCCAAAATAATTAACCCACTGACGAATAGAGTACCCATCTTAGGTTTGACATCGACAGAAAAGCCTTCAGACTCAGCATTGGCGAAGACGCTGTTATAGGGGCCCCGAAACTTCAACGGTAGCTCATTTTCCGATGATAACAAGTGCATAATAAAACCTTGCTCGTCAAGGTTCGTTACGCTTGCGAGCTCACTAACGACCCGACATGTGACGCGTCCTTTCAGAAAGTCCCTCCAGGTCCATTCAGCAACACGAAGGCTTTGGCACACAACGATGATGAATGCAGCAATGATCCAAGCGAACATTGTCAGATTGAAAGGATCAACACCGTCAATTCTAGACCCGACAAAGAATCCTGCCATTAACCCTCCCAGAACTAGTACGGCACAGCCTGTCATAACTGATATTGTGTATCTCAGACAGCTGACGCTGATGGCCTGCTCTTCCACTGCCCATCCACGAGCCGAGGCTGAGATTCGCCTTCTCATTGATTCGGATGTATGCAGTTCTTTTTGGGCGATAGCATTGAAATTCCAACTCCAGGGTGTATTCTCACGGTCTCTCAGATCGGAAAACATGCGACTGCCACTGTGTAAGATAAACGACTTGGATAAGGGCCGACTGGCTTGGAGTGGCGGTCGATTGGTCTGGATTGGGATATTGCGCAGACTCGCAAAAGATGCATAACCCTCCACTGTACTGTAAACTGCTGGGATAACAGTTTAGCAATCAAGACTGGATGGTTCAAAATAGAGAATGCCTGTCGTCTCGCGTTGTCCTTTGGACTCGGTTATGGCTGGATTGATACTTGCTGCATTGACAAGTCAAGTAGCGCCGAGCTCCAAGAGGCAATCAACTCCATGTTCAGGTGGTACGAACTGGCAAATATATGTTTTGCCTACTTATCCGATGTTTCCGTGTCAGAGGATCTTTGTATGGAAAGGTCCTCCTTTCGGCGCTACCGTTGGTTCAAAAGAGGCTGGACGTTGCAGGAGCTACCTGCTCCAATTGAAGTTGCTTTCTACGATAAAGATTGGAAAACAATGTCTACGAGAGGAAAGATAACAGACCTGATTGGAGCTATCACTGGTATCAGGCCACTCTATCTGTCCAACGCATATCGATATGAAGGCATATGCCACACACTCTCCAAAGCCAGCGTTGCTGAAAGAATGTCCTGGATGGACAGACGAGAGACAACAAGGCCCGAGGATTCAGCGTACTGTCTGCTTGGCATATTTGACATCAATATGCCTATGCTCTATGGCGAAGGTTCCAAGGCCTTCCAAAGATTACAAGAGGAGATCATGAAGAAGAGTGATGATAATACCCTGCTCAGTTGGGGTTATCAGGAGCTATGCAGTAATTGGCGTTTGGAAGAAGAATCTCTTCTTGCACCACACCCCTCTTCTTTCAGAGGTTGCAGGAATATTGAACCCTGTTCGATGAGGGGTTTCAACGCTGCTTCGTTCTCGATGAATCAGAGGGGTCTACAATTGAAAGTTCCCATACGTTTCGACTTAACTCACCAACTACTCGCATACATGATACTGAGTTGTTCCCCTCGTTTGGGGACAGAATGCTTTCAGAAGAGAGTACCCCTAAAACCTTCATCGCGATACCATTGATCTCGGTAAGTGCCTGCAAGGAATTCCAACAAGGTCAGGGGACTCAGAAGGGAGAGTACTTACGTTCCAAATAGTACAAGCCTACTCTTGTCTCAGAGGAATTCTTAAGTCGAGCGAAGTCAATCAGCATAGTTGTTCGAAGATGCCCAGAGCGACTCCGCATATTCAAAGACTTGCCCCTTTCAATCGCAATCCCCCCAGTCCCAATTCCACAAGGCTGCATCATACTAGGAACTTATCCACCTCGGCCGATCGGAAGCCAATTGATTTCTCTTAAAGCTGCCTCATCTCAGAGTTTACCAGACTCGGCAGCAGATATCCCACCACCACCTGATGTCCAAAAGAAGATTCCGTTGTCGATGGTCTATTCTGAAGATCATCAAACAATGATTCGAATAGGAGTGCCTACACTTGGTACCTTGGTAGTCGTCTTGGGGTATCAGGCAGTGGCTTGGCGTATGATCCAAGGCATAAATGTCTGGCGGTGCCTTAATATCAATTGCCGTGTTTTCAGGTCCCCGGACAATTTCGATTTGGAAGCCTTACACAGCTTATCTATCACTCAAGAGTTCACTTGTCTAACGGATGTTGACTCCAACTTTCGGGGAGATCGCTACATTTTCAACATTGGCAAGCGGGCCGATGCATACCTCGTGATCAGACTCACGAAAGACGAGAAGCTGTCGGGGATTACGGATATATATATTAGCGTTGTTCACCCCTTGGGCAACTGTCACGAGCAGGAAGAAGTTGAAAGGCAAGAGGGATATGTTATTGACATGTCAGATTGGGAACAGGACCTGAAGAGAAGAACCCAGTTTCACAAGAAGGCGTCTCCGAGGCTTCTGAATTGTGTGAACGAGCAGCTGATAAGGAGTTTTCCAACGGATTGTACTGCGCACAGTTAAATCGAATAAATTGAACTTCTTTTTAACTGTTACTCGGGGTCTGCTAGTAACAAATCTAGTAATAAAGATACCTGCAATACATACTTAATAAAACCACTTTAACTGTAAAGAAGTATTCTATATAGGCTTTAAGGGTTTAAGAGTATACTAAGAATAGAAATATATAAGCTAGGGTATAATAAGGTTAACTTTCCTTCTCTCTTATCTTAGTAGGAAATACTACATTAACTACATTTCTTATACTAGACTTTCTTAAGAAAGGGATGCTTGTCTAGTTGTCCAATCAGTGTATTAACTTGTAAATTCTGTTTGTAATGCGAAAGTGTTTCTCAAGTATCGGATCTGCATTTATTTATTGTATAATGCTTCTCACTTTACTTCCCTTCTCGCCAAGGCCTGATCCAAATTATCTTGAATAGATTGAAAGGATTCAGCATATAGTATTGTGACTTTGTGTTCCTCACCAAGAAGGCAGAGAAATCGGTCCTTTGTCTCCCTCCAAACGTCCACGGCGTCGCGATACTTGGCCGCTTCAACAAGGCATGTTCCTAGCATAAGCATTATCTCTATTTTCTCTGTCGTCTCCCCTTCGGATATGCTGTCCAGAAGATTAAGCAAGGAACGTATTTTCTCTCCAGCTTCTTGATATTTACCAGCTGCAAAAAGTACATCGACCAATACAGTAAGACTATTCCGAATACGCCAAGTCTTTGTTCCCATGGTCCTTGCTGTTATGAGATAAGCTCGTCGAGCTAAGTGCTCTGCTTCCTCGTACAGGCCTTGACGGAGAAGAGCTTTTGAAAGTTGCAGCATAGTAGGTGTGGTTGTTATGTGTTCTTCGCCGTGGTATTTTTGCTCTACGTTCAGTACTTGCCGAGCTATTTCTTCCGCTTCTGTGTATTTAGAAAGGACGATAAGAAAGTTAGCTAAAAGCCGCTTGGTTGCAAGTGTGTCTTCATGGTCTTCGCCGAGAATATGTCTTTGTTTCTGCAATATTTGCTGAAATATCCTTTCTGCTTCTGCAGGGTTAGAGTCACGAATTATATATCCATAACCCACAGCGTAGCGCAAAGTTTGAGGATGTTCTTCGCCAGCAGTTTCCTGGCTTAGTTGTAGGTTCCTTTGTACGATCTTCTTTGCTTCAGAAACCTGTCCCAATTTTCCGAGCATGTCAGCCAGATGATGTCTCGCGGTCATCAGCTCAGTATGACTTTCGTGAAAAAGATTCCTTCCTATCCTTTCCGCCTCTTGCAAACACCTAACAACAGCTACTTCATCATTGTGCACCCAGCGTAGGACATAAGAAAACCAGAAAAGTATACTGAATCGAGCTAAGAGATCATTAGAGCGATTGTTGTTACTCACTACACTTCGAGCGTGGGGAATAAGTTTCATCCATCGATTGTGGTCTTCCGTCTTGAAGTCCTTGAGGAGGTCTGTTAGTCGCAACAGGACTGGGTCGTATGCTTGCACGAAACGTCCAGTTTCTTCAAGCCAATTACGGGTAGCGAGGCGAACTAGTCTATGCACGTCGAGAAACTGTCCGTCTTCTCTGGTTGTAATGAAGGCATATGACTGAAGAACACCAATAGCCTCATTTAGCTCCAAGTTCTCATACTCTGGAGGTAGGATAGAGAGTGGGATGTCCTTCTCAGCTAAGAAGCACAGGAATTCCAGAATATCGCCGGCCATTGGGTTGAGTCGATGAACATGCTTGAACGAGATAAGCCATGTTTTAGCCACTGCGGTTTCGGCCTGGCGTCCATAGTCCGAGTCTTGACTGAGGGTCTTGTCCATGAATTCCTTGGTAAGCAGTTTGAGAAGACTCTCATCGCTCGATTGGCACAAGTGTAGATATCCGGTGGGCGTTTCCTTGGTCTTCTGCATGTACGATGCAGCCTGTTTCAAGGACAATGGAAGATAGGCAAGGGTTTCGAAGAGACAATCAAGGCTATGCGTTTCTTCCATCTGCGATGCTGAAAGCTTGGTACACATAAGGGCTGTGGCTTCTTCCTTACTCATGGCATCGATTATAAAGGTCCCAGCTGAAGGTGCGTCAAGTTGAGTTGTGATCGCGGAGGTTCTGGTTGTGAAGAGAATTGAACCGGAAGGACTCGATGGTAGATGGGATGCCAAGCATCCTAGATTGAACAGAAGTTTCGGATCATCTGCATTGTCGATAATAAGAAGCCATTCGCCCGCATCTTCATTGCTGAGAGCGTCTCTGACTTTTTCTGTGATTCTAGCATTCTGGCTACTGGGAGTCAGTATGCCCATGCGGTTTGCTATGCGTTTGTATGCGTTTTCAAATCCAATCGCATCGATAGCAGGAACCCAAAACACGGAGCAGCTAGGGTTCAACTTCCGTAGTCGAAAAGCAGCTTCGAGAGCGATTTGAGTCTTCCCAACACTACCAAGGCCTTCAACTACAGTCTGCTGACATGTATCTCGGAATTCACCTGGTGGTATTCTGTGAAGAATGTCGCGCATAATGTCTTCGCGCCCAACGAAGCTCTCATTGCGTTCGAAAGGGACCATCCAATGACCTTTCGACGGAGGCTCATCACCAGGGACTTGTCTGTTAACAACCGTGCTTTCATTCTTGCACATCTTCTCTATCACAGCGGAGACACTCAGGTATGATCGGTCCTGAGGGCCCCAGTACTTATTCAGATTTATGTGGTCGGTTTGAAGCTGTAGACGTTCGCTCCCAGATACGCAGGCTGATTCCTCGACGACGACCTATCTCTACGTTAGCTGATAGCCTTGACACCGTAGAACGACAACCTACAAATCCCTTGCAGAAGCTCGATAGAAACCCGGAATTTATAAACATTGTTTGAATGACCTCGAAAAAGCAAACAATGGGGAATGGGTAGACCTCTCTACTAAGACGTCCGAGACTTTGTGCCTTGTCTCGAAGCTGGGGGCTGTCATAAACCAACAATGACAGGTTATCTTGGCGAGAACCCCAGAGGCTCATGAGACGAGCAACCATTTGGGCAATCCAGTACATGCGTGTCCCTCTAAAGGGTGTTCCAAGCGTCACAAGGCCAGCGGTGTTTTTGACGATGTACTGGAACTCTCGCTCGCGATCAGCAAAGATGAGGCCATCCTGGACGACTAGGCCGCCAAAGCTATGGGCCACAAATACCACGGGACGATCGCAATGCCCTCTAAGATTGTGCATACTACGGATCAAGTCTTCGCCGCACAATTCAACGCGCGTTCTAGGAGCGTCGGACATCCATGTAGAATCGTAATTGAACACCATTATCCGCGCGGTAGGGACAATGTTCGGGAGCATATTGGCATCTTTGAGCCAGTGAACTGGCTCTTCGGATTGTCGCCATGTCCATGTCCTGTCGACATTGGACCCCAAGCCATGCACGGCAATAATACTAGGAATCTTTTAGCAGCTATATTTGTCGTAGCAGAGACTGGCGCTTACTCGACCGTTGCTGGTTTCGCGATTTTCGGATCGTCTTCGGGATCGTATAGGACATCGAAGGGACTTCGGTTCCGTGGGCTCTGGCGAAGCGGTCAGTATTGCACGTAAACACATCGGCTGCTCATACCGTGATCTGCTCTGTGCGTGTACCAGCGAAGTGATGGTTGAGCCAGATTAAGGTGATGAAAAGGGTTGTAAACAACAGAATGAATTGCTGGGTGCTAATATCGACGTCCATCTCGACAAACCACAGTAGATGAAGAAAGAAAAGATTGTTTCAATCGAAACTGCCGGTGCCTTACTTTTCACTTTTCGCGTCAGCATGAAGCAGGGATGATCACTCAGCTGCAGAATACAAGGGACCCTGACCAATGATATTTTTGTAATTCGAGCAGAACCAACAGTCCAGAGCCTGATTTTGGATACGTGAAACAATGTGGCTTAAACATTTCGCATTTGCTAGACCGCCTTATCTAACGCCTCGATCACCGGACTGACTGTAGTCCAAAATGGAACTCAATTGAATCTCACTGGTGTACACCCCGACGTCCAAAATGAAACTCCCGCCTCCTCATCTGAGAAATAGTATGTGACGTATCAAACACCAACATAATCGCAAAAACAACAACAATCAACCCCGCACAAATCAAAGGTCCTAAAATAGAGAACACAGTAAACCCATAAGACGCAGTCTGGAAAGCACGATTCCCACCCAGAACTTCCGTAGCAAGTCCTACCTGCATAGACGTAAGCACAACGACTATATACACTGTCGTAGCGGCCAACCATCCAAGGTTTGCATGGAAGAACGTTGAGTATCGGTCCCACCGTCTTACGAAGCCCCCTGGGCTGAATTGAGTGAAGAAGTAGATATGGTTCAGCCTGCTTAGGCGTAGTTCTTTGTGGTGGAAGCGGGGATTGATGTCTGCGTAGATGTGTTCTGTGTTGAGTTCTTTCACAAAGGCAATCCAGTCAAACCAGGACATTTCGGTATTCGGAAGGAGGTATCTGTCTTTTGCGAGGCGAAAGTCACTCTCGTGTCGTAGAAGAGCGGCGTAAGAGTAGAGAAATCCAAGGGCGATTTTGTAGAGCTTTCTCTGTTCGCATTCCACAGGGGCAGACGGGTCTGTGATAGAACACTCACAGTTGTCTCTGCAGCAGAGAAACCGAGTCCAGACCGTAGGCTCAAGCAGAAACCGCGGAAGAGGCTTGATGTAGATAATCCCTGTTGTCCAAACGATGTGCATATCCATCGCCTCCGTGATGACGACCTCTCGGCCTTTGGAAAGCTGTTCATGCAGTGGTCGAGGGGGTACCGCGGTGCCTGCTACCCAGAGCCATCGGTGTATCTTGTTTAGACGCTGAACGTCAAGTTCTGACGCGATCCATGCTAGGTAATCTTGACTGGGTGGTACTAGATCATAGGACTCTGTGCGATATGCCGCTGGGCAAAGACTCAGAAACGGGTCGGGATTGTTGTTTGCCTGATTCTGGTTTCCGTGGTTCAAGAGTTGGATAGTAAAGGGCACATCCTGGAAGTTGTCAGTTTAGTCTTAGTCTGGATGCTGCATGTTCGCGAGATAAAGACCTGGCTCTTTTCTCTTCTCACTCCGTTGAGAGCCTGCGCCATGCTACAGTTGTTGTGATCTCAGCGCAGAATTGAGGATGCAAACGGCAGACACAATTTTGCCAGCTACAGCAGCCTCACGGCAATCACACTAGGCAAGACATGCACAGGCCTTTTTAGCGGCGGTAGTGCTGTGAGAGAGAGACGAGAGCGCTAACTTCATTGCGAGCGCCCATGGCAGCGCCTTTTGTGACAGCGGCATAAGTGAGCCAGTAAACTTTAAGATCAACTTGCTGCCAATATTTGCCCTCTTCCAGAAAAAGCAACTTGCGTTTCGTCTAGACTAGACTTATGGTGGGCTGATCATGTCAATGCATCGTCTCGTCTCAACATCACAGTGGGCTGCGCTGAGACATCCGCCCGCTACAGGGCATCTCGATCTCTGCCTGAGTACATTCATCTTCGACCTTCGTAATTGAGGGTACTTATTCTACTCTATGTCTTCAAGGGTCCTTACTAGCCAGCGCAACATGCTGCCAAGTCATTTCAATTAAAAAAGCCCAGTTTTATTCCAGTTGTCAATCAATCTTGGTTCTGGCGGTGTCGTCATACCGTTAATGACTTGTTCGGGCACCAAACAGCCCGGGCGCAAGGCGGGAAGCTGGCTTGCAGATAGCCTATAATTATAGTGGGCTGTCCGTGCTGACGTCCCTGAAAATTCTCACTGACGGCAATCAGTCCTTCCTTTCTATTTAATCCAGTTTACATTTATAGCATAAGCGAATAAGCTGTAATACTAATAATAGAAAGTAACACGGGGTCTTTAAAACACTTGACACTGTATCTGGATTTTAATTTCTAATTTATGTGATTGTAACGTGCTTAAATGTCTTGCTTTGGAACCAACAACTCAACTCAACCGAGCGGGGTCATGTTTCAGAAGTAAACAAGCGGTCGCGGTAATCAAGTAAACCCTCAATTAAAGTCAGATAGCCGAGAAGCAAGTGATTCAAATATACAAGATCCTCTACTTCATTACTTCAGAAAACAGACATTCTCTCTTTACAATGAATTTAATTTAGAAGTTATTGTAAAGTATACCTGGGTATAATATAGCTTTAATATTCAGTTATCTTATTTCCAGCCACACTTGATGAGTCACAGTGTCACATTCTTAGAAAGTGACTACTCTAATTGGCCAGTCTCCCCACCTTGAAGCTACGTAAGCCTGAAAATCCCCATTTCTCTTTTCTCTTCAGAAGCTCCATCGCCAACACATCACGCATTAACTTCCCTTCTCAGCCCATCCCGGTCTTGGTTCCTTGTCCTTGTCCATGTCAATCTAAAAATTCTCCATCCAGCAATGATTCCTGTTTAATTTTGTTCTTGTTCCCCTTCTCATCACACACAACAAGCGATGACATACGGCCTTTAACGAAATAATCCATGGCCTCTATATTTTTTAAATCCTCCCAAAGCTCATCAATCAATAAACCCTCATGAGCTCCTTCTACCGCCCCTCGAATAAAACCGCGGCCCAGGCCAACTCGGCCAAGCTCACGCGCTCGGAGCGCGAGGCCCTGGAAGAAAACAACCTCAACATCCTGCGCGCCAGCATCGAGCGCACACTATGGTGTCTCGAACCGAGCAGCCCTTTGGCAGCCACCCTCCGCAACACCCAGCAGGAAATCACTCGACATTCTCTATCGTCGCTTATGCGAGAGAAGAAGCCTCTCCAAGTACAAGAAGACTCGGAAGATGAAGAAGACGACGACGACAATCTCCTCCCGGACGAAATCTTCGTCCAAAGCTCGCCGCTCATTCCCCGCAGCAAAAGAAATTCGGCCCGTCTAATAACCAAACTTCCCGACCGACGACGCCCGATGCCCCGCGAGCAAATCCTACCCAGCATTGAAAAGACATCCGACAGAACGTCCGAGTCAATTACTGTGGCGTCTGCGGTATTCGACTCGCCCATCAAAGAGAACAGCGCGACCACGGCTGCGACGAGCGTCGTGGAGGAGGAGACCAAGCCTGAGTTCAAGACGCCGGCCAGAAAGAGAGCTGCCGATGATGACTGCGAGCCGCCGGCCAAGAAGAGGGCCGCTGATGATGACTACGAACCTTCGCCTGCTTCCAAGAGGGTCAGGACGTGGTTGGGCACTATTAGCAATCTTACCAATCTCATGGGAGGATCCATGGAGTAATGACGCGTTTTTCGCGATGTTTATTACTGGTGTTTATTTATTACTGGGAGTGTTTGTTGACGATGGTTTGGCCGCGTCACGACACAGAACGATACCTGTTTGTATGAGATGGACGGGCTCAGAAGGTGTTATTACTCAAGGCGTTACGGAAGGAAAGGCTGTGAAGCACGACAAACGTGTATCAGCTGTCTGGAGTTCTGGCAATTCGGTCGGTCGGTTGATTCCCCTCATGACGGAGTTCTTGTATTTATTTCATTTGTCAATTACGATATATCGACCCAAAAGATGGTCATTTTCTTGTGTACTACAGTATCTGTCGCTTGATCGTGAAATTGAGGATGTGCGACACAGAAGCACTCCATTCAACGCGCGCCATTCTTCCTCTCCATGTTTCCGTGAACAGCGAGGTGCTCATCAATACAGGCTCTTCACGCACACTTTAGCGTAATTAGTTTTGCCAGACCGCTCATGTGATTGATGTCGCCAACTGCATCCTCCCGATAACAATCCAGCATGTCACCAGCCGTTCAAGCCATCCAGCCTCACGGTCTGGTGAATAAGGTCCCGCCCAATAGGTCTTTCGTCGCGTTATCTCAACAGCGCCTCAATCAGCCGCCTCTTCTCTCCCCCTCATTTTCTTCGGTCATTCAGCGCATGGGACAGGCATTACAATGATTATCTACCGTTAAATGTAATCTTATTAGAACGCGCCGTCAATTCGCTATTCCCCAGCTTAAAATAATTTTCCGAGACTCCCGCTCAGTGGGCGGTGTTTAAATTTTTGCCCACTAATTTTAGTGGTCTCTGTCGCGTGGTCTGGGGAGCTGTGCCTGGCGATAAGGTAAGATAATCAGTACTTGCTATCACTGCACGTGGTCGTGCGCTAGAGTGTTCCTACCTAACACAGAGTAGCGCGTGTCAACTCTGGTCGGCACTTACCCTATGGCCATCTGCTTGCAAGGAAAACCACCACTTTATTCTTACTATGCATAGAGATACAGGGTCTAAAGTTAATTTTTCTAATAAGAGATTTTCTCTTTTTTAAGATCTTGGCAGTTTTTAATTATTTTCTGGTGGTACTGGGTAAGCAAAAGCTGGATAACTGTTTCTCAGCTTAAATAATTCTCGTTGTAGAAAAAGCCCCTCCACGGATGAAAGCTGGTTGAACCAGAGGAACATTTATTGAAATCGCAACTCTTGACATCAGTGATCCTTTTTTGGGCGGATAGTGACACAAATCCCGTGGACCATTTCGTCTTTACATAGAGATACGATCTAGCACTTGCAGACAAGTAAAAACTACAGCAAAGCATGCACGCAGAAATGAACAACAACCCATTCAGTCGCGACATTCATTCACTCTGCACAAAAAAAAACAACACACAGCGCTTGATGGAAAACGGCAAAAAAAGAATGCCACGATGTTAGAAATCGTTTTATAGGAACAGCCCGATGCGGGGGTCGAACCCGCAACCTTGAGATCGCGTACTCGTAAGAGTCTCACGCTCTACCGATTGAGCTAACCGGGCGTGGCTCTTTATTGTTGAAAGAAGTGATGCAGAAGGGGTTTGTGAGTGGCCAATTCATTCATTCCCCTCCTATTAGCTGGAAAGATCGATCATGGTTGGGGTATTGGGGCCTGGTAGAGAGAGGGAGAGGGCGGTTGTATGTCATATGTTCATCTTGGAGTCTTGTAGACTGCCAGTCCAATTGCGCGCATGCAAGGCTGCGATGCAGGTGATGGATGGATGGTACTCCCATGCCGTGGTCAGGGGTCGCCGCTATCACGATGGAACAAACTCACGCATCGTGATGGACAGTCGCATTGCCGATGCATCTTGAGCACTGTATCACGACGTAAATTATTCACCGAGGAGACAGCAACGACAAATGCAAAGACCAGAAGACAAGCAGATCATAGAAGATGTTGAAGAGACAGTTGCAATAAGGGAAGATGACAAGTGGAGGAACAGCAGGATGCGGGGGACGTCTCCTGAACTGGCGGGGGACCCAACTCCACTAAAGAGCTGTATCCATTCCCTGACAAGCCCAGATTGCATGCAGCATGTTCAGTCGATATCACATATAGTCACAGCATGTATGATCTCAAGTGTAATAAATTGTTATTGTTATTTATAGAATGTTGGAGCAATATTAATTGTGTATCTCTAGAGAAGCAGCGCTTCAAATGATTGCAGTTCCAGACCTATATCTTCAAATTGTTAGCTAATTGTTTCCATAAGAATATCTCAAAAACAATAGGTAAAGACATGTCCGTCATACAGTGTGTTGGTGTCAACAGAAAATTCAGGGTTAAAAAGCTCTTGAACAGTTTATATAATCTTCCGGAATGTGAAAATGAAGGAGATTGTGCAACTAACCTTGTAAATATTGACTGTAGCGATGCGCTGAAGTGTTAGTATCGGTGTAGCAATGACGCGTGTCAGACGCGTTACTCTGCTGCGATTTGGCTTGCAGGTAACCACCGTCTCCGCAAGTCTTCAATTCACCCGGATGGGATTCAACGAGACACACAGAGACAGCATTGCGCGCGCACGCTGTTGTCGTTTGTGGCAGTATTGCTAACTCTGAGGGTGAGAAGGTTGAAGAGACTGAAGAAAAAAAAAACATGATGAATAAATAGTGGAATTTCGATATCTTATCGCTAGCGCGCGGGATGGACCCGCGAATCCAAGTGTCCCATTGGCCGTCTACCTCCATGGCCAGTCCTGTTCTTTCTACCACACATGTGCAATGCTTGCTTGGGGTTCACTGCCCAGCGTCTGCCTGTCTCTTCCCTTTTTCCCTGCACAATCGATCGCTATTGTGGAGGTGAAGCAGAATGCAAAAATGAAGGTTGCCATCTGCAAAGAGTGCAAAAGGAAAGGTAACTCCGGTACAGGGAATCGAACCCTGGGCTCCGCGGTACTGATCTCTCAAGTGATGATGAGAGCGCGAAATGTTAGCCACTACACCATACCGGACGCTAATTGGTTGAGAGAAGCGGCCAGTGTTACAGACCAAGAACGCCAATGCATAGACTGGGAGAGAACAGACAGCAATGACTAGCAGCTTATGTATTGACTTCCTCTTTTAATGTCTCAATGACAAACCACCGTTTGAACTCCGATAATACAACTCGAGGTCAGGTATGAGCTATTGACTCACTATGGTGAGATTCTTGACTGATTTGTGTATGCACTAATAACAGTTGGAGAAAGTTGTTGCTTGCTTGGCTCTGAACCTGTCTCATTCCACCCCAATAAGCCCAGCTCTTGCGAATCTAAGTAAACGATACACTAGGAGGATGGGTTGGATATGCATCATAACTCATTAGCTGTCAGTCTTCGTAGCAATTGCTCTTATCTAGTAGTGTTTGTCTAATCGGAAACGCAATTGAGGCCCCTAGACAACCCAACGGGCTTACAGCATGCCGGTCAAACTACATGACCTTGTACAACACCTGTCCCAAGCACATACGACCATACCTACCAGAAAATACGGGATCCCGTCCGCTCTCCCATAGTCAAGCTGGTAAGGGGCGGATTAGTAGTTGGGTCGGTGACGACCAGCGAATCCCCGCTGTTGTATGTAACCTTTCTTTTTGGTCCACTATGGATCTTGGTCTTTTTATACATTGGCTCGGTGGCTTCTTTAAAGATGCACTGTCAGGCTTTGAAGAGGTGAGCGCAATGCAATAGCTGGTAATCTTTTACTCCGGGACGAGTAGTCCTTCAGAGTGAACTTGAAATGAATACGCTATCTTGAGGTAAAGCTCACATCCCCACTAACACTCCCAGCCCTCACTACAAGAAGAATGCAAACATCAGGTTTGCCCAGGTAACAGCCACTATCGAAACCACAAGTTTCCCAGCATTACTAGCCGCAGTCTCCGTAGCTGATGCTGTAGCGTCCGTGGTCCTCGTCTGTGTGGTCGCTGTCGGACGAATGTCTGTTGAGGCTGGCTTCGTTGCTTCGACCTGGATACCCGACACAACACTCGTAGCTGCGCGCACGTAGGAAGTTGACGAAAATGAACACTGCTTCATCATCTTTTCCACATCTTTAACATATTTGTTAGCCTTGCTTTCTAATCAGATAGTGTCTGGGCTCATACCTTCTGCATCATCGCTGTTCTGCTGCATACAGCTTGCGCATAGTGCCATTACAGACTCTACATCAAAGCTTTTGTTTGTGCAAATGCAGTTTGCCTCGATGGCCTCTTCCTCTTTGCTTCTTGCCACAAGGAAGAAATCGCCTCTCTTGTCATGTATTCTGCTCTCTTTGGGATCGATGTCGCATGTATTGCTGAGGTCGACAATGGGCTGGCAGATCGTCTTGCATGCAGAGGGTACGTCTTCGGCGTTGAGCTCTTCTGCCATGGAGACGGGAAGGATGGCAGCGAAGCCGGTGAGAAGGATAGCGAATCTCATGATGAGAGGATTTGGTAGCGATTATGGAGAGATTGAGGTTGTTGTTGATCAAAGTCGCAGTTGATGATGAAAGCAGATATCTCTACTATCGGAGCTTATGGCTCTTTAATAGTCAAGATACAGCGAGTCAATTGATGCCCCGGAAACAGAAACACTATTAATAGGCACCATCAACCAGGGAGAATTATTTAGTAACACAAGAGTCTATACAATGTTGAGGCAATCAATTATTCCTTCTTTGCCAAGCGCGAAACATTATGGGGATCTAAAAATATGTCAAACACCCCCAGCACTAAGAAAAGAACGGATAAACCCAAGAATGTTTCCTAAGAAGTGTTGGACCGGCAATGGTCAATCAAGGCTGCGGTAAATCTTGAGACGGATAGCGAGGGTTACATGTTTTGGAACCATGTCTGTTTGGACGCAGCCAATGGTAGGTCCTCGGTTTCTCACTGGGAGGTTGTTTGTGTCGCACTAAAACCCCACGAATAACATGAAACGACTAATATGCCGCCTATTAACTGCAACATGTCGCTCAATTACTGTATTTTGGACCTGGGGGCTACGGGGATAGTTTTGAATGAGTTGGAGAACCTAAAAATGGAAAATAAACAGGATGGTTGGGATTGAGGTTCGAACACGGAACCTTGAGATTTGCAATTGACTCCAATACGTGAAAGCGTGATCTGCCATGCATAAACTGTATCGGAGATATCCGCGCGACTTGAATGGACACACAGAAAGAAAAGACAGGTGCAGTGACCATTTTGAGGGACATAGCGTGTGGCACAGAAAGCTCTTGATCGATTCAAGCCTCACGTCATGGAAACAAGCTTCTTCGATCGATTCTCTCTATCCAATCAGATGGCGTAATGCCCTGAATGATCGGTTTACAGACAGATTGTTCCCACATGCTGTCGCGAGAGTGTCATAACCAGCCCCGCAGAATAAACGACAGCATTCCATTGGAGGAAGAACAACAGTAGCCGAGGTTGAGGTCATAACCAGTGACTCAAATTCATGTGCAAAACTTGAAACTTTGAAGCTAGGATCAATGAAGAAACTCAGAAGGAGAGCTAACGCCACAGGGCCCGTCTAATTGGCTTCCAACGGTTCTGCACTAACCTTACGTAGAGGCTACATCACTGTGGCGTACCTCAATCGCGATCGCCATTCAAATGCAGGGAATGACAGAACCGGGAAAATATTAGCTGACACAATACAAGGATTGATTACAATTGATTGGAAAATTAAACTTATTTGCTTCTAATTCTTGTCGTCATAGATCTCAGTTGGGGAATAATAGTGACGAACGATGACAGCATAAGCCACAATTGCTGCCAAGGCCTGTGGCATGAGCTCATCATTCTGCAACAGCTTCTATGTCTATTAAGATAGCTGTAAGAAGCTTCTCTAGCTGTAGCTGTTCCTGCAATTATTTACTTCCATCTAACAAATACCATCATATTCATATTATTACACAATGGCTTCTGATCTTCCCCCCAACGCTCTCGGCAAGCTTGCCTCTTCCGTCAAGAACATCGTCACAGGTGTTCCTTTGGAAGAGCAAAGCGAAACCCAAGTCGCTACCAACACCAAGGCCGACAAGACCAAGTCCCTTGACAAGACTGTTGACAAGACCGTCGAGGTCACAGATGATGCCACAATCCACAAGGAAAAGACAGCACCGGTCGTGCACGAAGATGTCAAGTCCCACCAACACGAAAAGGTCGACACAGAGGTTGACCACGAGGTCCACCAAGATCACTACCACACCACCATCCAGCCAGTAAAGGACAAGAATGTCCTTCCTACCAAGCATGTCTACCAAGAGAATGAGGTCGAGGAGGAGATTGACCATCGTGATAACGAGGCTAAGATGAAGGCCAAGGAGGAAGCTGCTAAAATCCACAATGAGAAGCATGTCGAGGGCACTACTCACTCGAAAGAGTATGTGCCTGCCAAGGAGAATGAGCATGTTCACCAGTAAGTATACGATGAGCTACCCTATGAACGCAGCTAATATTTGACAGTCACATTCACGAAACAATCCAGCCCGTCATCGAGCGCGAGACAGTCCAACAAAAGGTCGTCCATACCAAGAACAAGATCCACGAGAAGGAGTACTTGAACGACGAACATCACAAGGCCAGCGTCGCACCAGCTATTTCCATGTCCGAGTTCGAAGAGGGCGGTGGCATCGCCGAGGGTGTCTCCAAGACCAAGGACATTGAGTTCCCCGTGTCCAGCGTCAAGACTGCCAAGAAGAGAGAGGCTCTGACTGGTGATGTTGACGAGGAGGGTGCCAAAGTTGGTAAGTAATACGCCCTTGGATTCCAAGTTTGGTTGATAACAGGTTACTTAGAATCTATCTAGTGAAAAAGAAGAGAGGATCTTCTTGTACTGTTACGGGTTGTAGATGTTCTTGTCACATTGACGATCCTGTCTTGTAATAATACTCTATGTTACTGGGGCGTTTTGGTGTAGATGAAGGGTGGAAGTTGGTATGGATTATGACAAACTATTTGTACAAATATAATTGAAACACCTTGACAAGTAATTTCGGCACATGATCTTAGCCCCGCGAATCTTTTTTTAAAGAAGACTGAAGAACTTTCTCCACTCCCATGCCAATCACGACTTTAACAATACTATGAGACAAAGCTGGTAGAACAATATAGCCCCGGCAAAATGCCGATGTCAGGAGATAGTGCAGCTTCAATCCTGTCTAGACCTTAAGATTTTCAATACGGGGAATCACTGAATTAATTAAAGGTTGCCTTAGAGTCATGAACCTCTTTGGGCAGGCAATTTATGTTCACCCGTCTTATCCGTTTGACTTACTCGTACCTTATTAGAGCTCCAGTTAGCTAAAGCTACTTGCAGATCATATTAGCCCTTGAGATCTTCAATTAATCTAGTAATTCTCTATATTGAAGGTTGCTCTAGTGTCACAAAGCTAAGCTCTTTGGGCATGCATTCTATGTCAACCTGTCTTATCTGTTAACTTACTCGTACCTTATCAGAGCTTTAGTTAGCTGGAGCTGTTTGCAGATCATACTAGCTTCCCTGGCTGTCATTATGATCGCTGTAGGTTAGTAAGTCTCTTCTAGTCTATTGTCTAAATGCAATAATAGTAGATCATATCAAGCCCGATTGCGGAAGGGGAGGTGTTATGTCTCCCTGTTAACCGGAATGCTGTGCTAACCAACCATTGGAACTCATGAAATCAGGCACGTCTCGTAGGCCTCTTGTTCGGTGGGTAATCGCTATCTTAGACTAAATATCAGATTCTTAAGTGTCGCTCTACCAATAAAGGGGTTCCAAACGTTAAAAAGGTATCCACGAGGCGTGCCCGATTTCATGAGTTCCTGCGGTACATTTTATGCTAACCTACACTTTGTGTCGACCTCCACTGTTGGGCTTCTGATTTAAGCTAACCCTGTTTGAACCCTATCTTATCAGACAAGTTTAGCCGAACCGGCCCCGAGTTCCAGTTAGTCAAAACGCCTTGCGGGTCAAGTTAACCACTTTTGTGTTATAATCTTCATCAGCGCAGCGGGCCAACGGAAGTCAGTGCGAAGCCAATGTTGCAGGGCTACAGGGCTGATGGGTCTTAGCTAAAGCTAACCTCGTTCGTGCAACAACACAGGGGAACCCTCAACACACTAACCTTCGGGGAGAGACAATGGCTTCCAAGCTAGCTAAAATTGTCTCCTGTATCCATAGGCTGTGTCTTCTTGATTGATCTTGTCAGGGCTGATAGTTGCGCTTACAAAGAAAGATCAAAGCGCTGCAGATTTACGGAGTAGTCTCGGTGGTTATCACGGTCTTGTCTTGGCTATCTGACGTTGGTGGCTATCGCGCTTGAGGGGGAAATACATACCCGGCCGCGGCAATTACGCCAGAAAGAGATCGACGAACTTAGTATGAGACGGAGTCATGTTTTTCGTTCCCCGTCCACTCACGGAGATAATGGTTGATGTTTACCTCCACCAAGGAAACAGGGCATTTGTTATCCACGTGTTCACCCCTAGTCTACGGTGGAATATTCCCTGTTGCCGTAGGGGGCTGGCGAACGTAAGCTCTAGATTAGAGTTTCTAATTGCAAGGACCCCTAGACTAGATAAAACTTTGTCATGCGTGGTACAGCACAGACACTGTAATGATTCAGTACAGATAATGATAGCCTTGAGAGAACACTACTTTTACAAGTGGCGGCGAGGGTGATCCACCCGGCAGTAGGTTGCTCCCACCTGGCACCACCATTGTTTCTACTATCAACTACTCCGTATATCCGTAATTGAGTCTCAAAATATGATATTAGAGAGGCTATCAATTGACTAGTTTTTACTGGCGCTGATGGAACAGTGGAATTCTTCCCTCCTCTTGTCGCTCTCCATGGTGATAATAGAAGGTCAACTGCACTACTGCTATATCTAGCTGCAGATCTAGCGTGACAAGGTAGGCTCTTCATGGTCTTCTGTATGATTCAGTGCAGATAATGAGAGCCTGGCAAGCACACTACTTTGACAAGTGGCGGCAAGGAGCGGCAGTAGGGCTCTGTCAGAGTCCCACCATCACTCCTTCTACTAACAGCTGGCTCCGTATATCCGTAACTGTGTACGAAAATGTAATGTGACACAGGCTATTGATTGACTAATTTACACTGGCTCTGATTGAAGAGTGGGCATTTCTCCTTCCCGTTGTCGCTCTTTATGGTCTGATGTACGATTCAGTACCAATAATGAGAACCTAGAGATGACGATGTTCCCGCAGTAAATGGCAACGAGAGAGACTCATTCAGCAATATGTTGCTCATAATAATATTCTGTATACTAATAAAGATAGTTGAGTCCAAAAAGAAAAAATGACATGATAAAGAGAGACTATTAATTAACTAATTTAGACTGGAAACTCTGATGGAACTGTGGGCTTCCTTCCCTCCCACTGTCGATCCTCAAAGTCTTTTTGCTCCACATCAGTTAGCTCTATTACTGACGAATCATCTTGCCTGGAGTACCCCGACAGGTGCGCTCCGACCCCGTTGCTCAGGTTTGGCAGACCCTTGAAGTCCTGGATGTGAGATCTCGGCAATTGCCCAGTGTTGTGCGAGACGTTGGCGTACGCCTCACTGCTCTTGTTGGTCGTGCCGAACGCCCTGGGGAAGACCGTGCCGAATAGTGAGCGAATGGCTGGCATGCAGGCGCAAATGATGCCTACGGGAACTTCAATTGTGCTCCAGTAGCCAACTTCCACATAATCCTCTGCACAATTGTTAGAATGTGTCGCGTTGATGCGATATAAAAGCACTTACGAGTTGCGTTGTCTGTAGTAGCATAGCTTGCCAAGGACTGAAGACGAACAGCACTAACGACCGTAACACTGCAGGCTTGTCAGCATGGTTCAAAATTGGTGATGAATAAGGACTTACAAAATTCCAATACTGAACATCAGCATGAGTTGGACCTTCTTCTTGCCAGACAGTGATAGCCTGTAAAGCTCCTTCAGTGGAATAACCAGTGTGCCTACGTCCAGAAAGATGTTGATGACTGCGGCCGCCCAACCTTGCATGTTGACGTTGTTGCACTTTGCAGGGTATTCTTTATCCCATGCCTTCCAAGCACCATCAATTGGACTGCACTGGAAAATTGAGACGAGCTCAAAGGCGATAAAGTAGGCGACGTTGAGACCAATAAAAATCCAGCACGCCCTTCGGATGTTTCGTCCTGGGAATACCTTGAGGTAGAATAGAAGAATAGATATCTTGGTTATGGGTAGTACACCAAGATACAGCAGGCAATCCCAGTAAAACAGCTGGATATCGTTGTCAGTTCAGCGGAGAGGAGTAAAGGTAGGTTGACCCACGTAAAGAAACTCAGTAATTTCGTCAGGCTCGACGGTCCAGATATCCTTGCCCAGTCCAACCTTGGAAACTGTAAATTCGGTAAGAAAACGAAGAAATAAATTGATGAAGTAGACTTACTCCTGACAGACAATCCGTTGAGGGGTACCATCATCGCCTGTTTACCGAGGTGAGCATTTATTTCGGGTGAGTGACACGATGCACTTACCACAGCGAGCAGCATGACCCAGTCGTCAGCTCCCCATGTCTGTGTTCCAACAACGACCCTGGCCATGACCCTGAGACCGAAGCCCAAGAGACCCAAAGCGAGGAACACGACACCGATGACCATCACAAGCTGAGTACGATCCTGGGTTGGTGCACCACATGAATGCTTGGAATAAGCTTGAAGCACTTCAATTCTTGTCAGCATCCACCCGGGGTAGTAGTGGTTCTGGAGACTTACAGAGGCTGTCCCGCACAGAACAGCTTTTCTTAACACAGAGCGAAATCTTCTCCTGCAGCTCAACGTTTGTGCAGATGCAGGTCACGTTGAGACCGCAGTCCGACTTCATGGCTTCCTGTTGAATACATATCGCCTGATACAAGTGTCAGTATGCATCACCATCAATTGAGTGAAGCGAAACGGGGAAGGCATACACCGCATGTTGGAGGCTCTGAGGGGGGAAGCTCAGCAAAAACGCCAAGCTGAAAAACAGCCAAAAGCAGCGCCCAAACAGCAAGCAATCTCATGACGTTGCAGTTACCCAGGAATCGGAGAAAAAAGAATGTAGGATGGAAGGATAAAATCCGATCTACCAGGGCAAAACGTGCTTGATATGATCTATCAGCAGACTGGTAAACGCCCAGGACCGCGGAGTCGGAGAGAAGATAAATCAGCTTTGATCCACGAAACATGCAAGAGCGCGTCCACAGATCAGCATTGGCATTAGATAAAAGGTCCGCCTTGGGAGTCTATAACGATTCAGTCCATGATCGTCATGCAATTTTGCCCGATGGAACGCATCTGGGGTTACCATGCTAGCGGGCGTTGGGTAGGGCGTACACTAACCGTAAAGAAAAAGAATGACTCGGCTATGGACGCCAGTGTGGACTAGTCGATGAAGGGTTATTTTGTTTGGTTTCATCAATGCAACCCTACTCGTAAACATCCTCAAGGAAGAGAATTGTCCAAGGTAATACTGATGGTACAACAGTGGTCGAAAACTCCCATTTTACATCATTTGAAGAGTTGCTGTGTTCAAATCATGTTATTCTTACTTATCCAACTTGTCGTAGCACATATCATCACAACGAGTCATACTTTACCCCAATGTCACTAATGTAGGTCCTGGTAGACACTAGTACAATGGTCGTTGGGTCTAGCAGGGCTGAAGAACCACGTAACGTTTCAAGCTAAAATTTGCCGGCAGGCAGCCTCTTCAGTCCCCAATATGCCGACTAGGCAAGCCGGCGCAGGTACACTATCAACAGTACTACCTTAGTTAGATTGGGACCCGCCCAAGTGAAGCAGATCCTCATTTTCACATTCAGGAGCCAAGCCATCCCCAATCAGTAAGGCCGAAGAAACAGCCAAACAAAGATGTTCTGTTTCCCATCCCTCGACCAGTCAGGCTTGAAACATTACTCTTCCACCATTACGGCCTCACACTCCTTTGCATACACTCTTTTGACGATTAAACCATGAAGTGGCTTCACCTTCTGTCGGTTGTCGCTTGCGTAGCCGACGAGGCTTATGCATTTCCCTCTCATCTTCATGGTGCTGTTGGACCTCTTACTGCTTCCAGGCTCTCGAGCGTAGTCGATGAAGCGGTCCGCTCAGCCCACGAGAAGAGACTGCTGTTCGATACAGGCAACGAACCGATCGATGTAACCGGCAAACACGAGTTTATACCCCCGAACTTCGAGAAGGGCGACCAACGAGGACCCTGCCCCGGACTTAACGCGTTAGCGAACCATGGTTACATCAAACGCAATGGCGTCACAAGCTTGGTAGAGACGATTGGCGCCATCAACAAGGTCTATGGAATGGGTATCGACCTCGCTACTATCCTCGCAACCATGGGTGTAGTCTTTGTTGGCAACCCTCTGTCGCTCAACCCTGGCTTCTCGATTGGAGGCACCCCCAAGGGAAACGATAATATCTTGGGTAATCTTGTTGGACTATTGGGAAAGCCCAGAGGTCTTGTTGGGTCCCACAACATCATCGAGGGTGATTCGTCCAATACCAGGGCCGACCTTTATGTCACCGGCGATGCCTCTACCATGTCGATGGATCTGTTCCAGTCTTTCTACGACATGGCATCTGACGAAGGCACCTATGACTTCAACACATTCGCCGAACGTGCCAAGATTCGCTTCCACGAGACCATCGAGACCAACCCCAACTTCTACTATGGTCCTTTCACCGGAATGATTGTTCGCAACGCTGGATACTTCTTTGCGTGCCGTATGCTTTCTAACCATACCAAGGGAAGCCACGAAGACATCATGGGTAAGTTATCCACTCTCATAAACAAGGCCAAGATACTAATTATCTCCAGACCAAGCAACATTGAGAAGCTTCTTCGCTGTCCAGAAGGAAGGCGACAAACTCACTTACAAGCGAGGATGGGAGAGGATTCCCACGAACTGGTACCGTCGATCTGTCGACTACGGGTTGATTGACGTGAACTTGGACGTCATCTCTCTGATTACTAAATACCCAGAGCTCGGAAGGTAAGTTTGTTCTAAGCTTCGCGCAAAAGACATGTACTGACAGCACTAGTATCGGCGGTAACTTGGGAGAAGTCAATAGCTATGCCGGCGTCGACGTCAGCGATATCACTGGCGGAGTGTTGAACCTTACTAAGCTTCTCGAGGGCAACAATCTCTTGTGCTTCGTCTTCGAGGTTGTCAAGACAGTCAGCCCTAACTCTCTTTCTGGTCTATTCTCGATTGTCGTGCCGCCCCTGAAGCTTATTACAGATGCTCTTGGTACTGTTCTCTCGGACCTTTCATGCCCTGCCTTGAAGGATCTTCAAGTAGGCGGAGATACCTTTGTCAAGGGAATCCAGAAGAAGTTCCCTGGTGCCAAAATTAATGGTAGTCTTTAATTTATAGTATCTAGTACTTAGTATATTAATAACGAAGATACCCTCCTACTCCAGGACAATCTACTACCCTTTTATCACTCCCCATTCAATCCATGTTTTGAGTACCGTATCCCGTAGCTCTAGCTGTTGATCCTTTGTCAAAGCAGGTTGTTCACACCCTCGTCTCGCTCTAGATCCTTCAATCTCATTAAGAGAACAATCTCCACTCATATCGGAAGCCAAGGTAAAGGAGCGAACCTCGGCGTTAGCCCAGTCAGTTGCTACATCACTCATCAGTATCAGTCCCTGTTTACCGTATTGAGAATAACTCACCCTGCGGATTAACAGCATTGACCCAGTCATCCGTTAGAAAGTGCAGGAAACAACCATGCGAAATAACTACGATTTCAGCTTCAGGTCTTTCGCTCAACCATTGTCGGGCCAACTTAGCTCTCTCTAAGAGGGAAGCCGCAATCGGTGCCCATTTTCCCTGCTGTATTACAAAACCCAATTAGTCTTGAACGGGATGTGGAGGATTGAGGTTACATACCTTGAAGTACCAGTCCGGCTCTACAAGGCTGAAATCCACGGGCAGGCCATCGAAGATGGCTTTGATATCAGGAAGAGGACTGCCAGTATCACAGACCAGCTCACTCGCTTCCTGAACCTCTGGCAAGGCCAGAACTTGCATGCCGCCTTCAAGCTTTGACGGGAATGCCAACAGAGCAGTCTGTATAGTCCGTCGTAGTGGTGACGATACGATGAGTTCAACGTTGGCCAAGTCAGGGAACCTGGTGGTCAGAGCCCGTGCTTGTTCCTCTCCAAGAGGGGTCAGTTCGGGATCAGGCAGACCATGGTTCGCGTAGCTGAGGTTGTGAACGCCCTGTCCATGGCGCACACAGTGGATGATCGGTGACATATGTGATGAGTGTATCTTCTCAAATAGGCTGCGCTGGTATGGTGGGTGAAAGCCTAGAAGATATGGTTAGAACGCTGAGGTCTTATCGAAATGTTATTCACGCACGCTCATGGGACCCTGATTTGGCAGGTGTCAGCCAGGTACGGGACGCGTGGGAAGCGGGGTCATGATAGTCAGCGTTTGGATCTGCAAATCCAT
Source organism: Fusarium sp. NRRL 66335 (assembly GCA_004367055.1). NCBI lineage: Eukaryota > Fungi > Ascomycota > Sordariomycetes > Hypocreales > Nectriaceae > Fusarium > Fusarium sp. NRRL 66335. Next base: position 157,593 of record QHHG01000020.1, read on the forward strand.
TCCATTCCAGGATAAAATCGCATGATATGATGTCGTGCATCTACTTTATTGTTTTTACCGCTTTACTTAACTACACTAGAATTAGGAAAAGTTAGCTGCCTTATCCAATAACTCTCAGCTAGACTACTCTACTTATTAGCTTAACTTACTACCGAGTTACTGACCCTATGTGGAACCCTGTTTGGCCTCTGAACTGAGAACCCTTGTTCTTGGTGAGTTGACTTCTGCCTACCGAAGTTCCATAAGCTTAGTAGGCTCCAGTCTAGTATCCGCTTTTTAACCCTTGAGGAGGATGTAGAAGGAAGCTGTGGGGGCGAAGTTGAAGCGACAGGATCTGGTGGTGGAGCGGCAAATATTAAATCTACTTCCCGGAATGAATAGTCGCCCCATCTTGGGCCGAGGGGTCTAGAGACCTCGGCTGAGCTGGCCATGGATACAGAGTCTAAAGACTGTCCTGAGGTCTGGTCTGACAGGCCTTCACTGTTCGTACTGGATGATGAGCAGTCTGCAGTCGACGGTGTATACGAAGGAGACATTAAATCCGAGCCATGAGAACGGTCGTCGAAGAATCGGGATACCTCACCAGGGGCGGTGGGAATAAGCAATCTCGAGGGGCGGTAGAAGCGTGAATTCAGGGAGGAAGTAGAATGGTTGAAGCCATGAGGCGATCTATCACGAGAAAGACCACATTGGTTACCAGAGTGTCCATGTTCGCGCTGCAGGATCAAGTCCCTGTTACTAGATATGACTGCGGAAGGAGGATCATCAGTCTGCCAGGGTATATGCGTTTCGCGACGCTGCAGCTGGCGGAGGCTAAAGACGGGAGCATCCTGAAACTAATTAGCATCACGAGAACGGCACCGCGAAGATCTAGAGAAGGAGAATCGTGTAGAGAAGAGCTTACATTTTCAATGTCCCGATGTTGCTGAGCAAGACGGAATAGATGCCAGCATGAAGGTACAAACGAGATCCCTATTAGCCCGACACCGAATAGAGATAGCGCAATATAGGCAGAGACGCTCTTTGCGCTTAACATCTTGGACGGAGGGAATATGAAGGGCGTAAAGCATGCAAGAACAGCCAGTCTTAGTAGGGTAGTTGCAAAGCCGACTGATAGCAATGAATATGGCCTAAAAGTTCGGATAGCGACTAGCATTACAAGCTTGCATACGACTAAAATCGCGAACTGCAACACTCCCCACTTCTGTAGCCCACCGATGGTAAGACCCCTTACAATGTTCAATATAAACAGAACCATGACGTACCCGTGCTCATGCTGTGCCTGTCTTTCCTCTTCGAGATCTTGAATACCGTCTGCTCCGACACGTTGGTGGCGGAGTTTGGCCTCGAACACTAGCGCGCCTAGGCTTTCTGAAGGCAGATGCACTGCGAGCTAGGTAAATGCTAGCAGGATAAGGATAAGAACAATAACTGTAAGCATGATATGGCCTGCGCCAAGACTGCTAGAAAAGTTAAGCTGGTAGGTTGACAGCGCCACGAGCGGAAGGGTGATGTACGAAAGCACAAGCTTCAGCATGCCGTTGCCTACACGCACCGCAAGTGTCCTGTCACGGGGACCCAATAACGGCAACCCTAGAACATTTCGCGGCCTCAGCGTCTCGAGCAGCCAAAGGAACACGCCCAGCGCTGTGGCGATGATGGCAATGAAACACAGCATAAGCAGCCACGCGTCACACGCCATGCGGGCACCGACCATCTGTGTCATGACCTCGAGTCCGGGGTAGCCGCCGTAGGTGCCGTTGACCTCGTACAGACCGTCGTTCACGCCAGGGTATGTCGATGCCATCCTCACCAACCCGGCGATCGGTGCGGGAACGAAGCTCCTAATAGGGAGTGCTAGATCGGCGAAGAGGGCAAACCAATTAAGGTGGCCGACCGCAGCTGGGTAGAAGCCTGGGTAAGATAGGCTGAGTCCCCCAGTCAGGAAGATGAACTGGAGGAAGTGGAGGCAGTCCGAGACAGAGGGAAGGACAGTCGCGGTGGGGGGTACGTCGCCGCCGTTCTCGTTCTGATGTTGCAGCCCAGGCACCGCTGCCATAATTCGTAGAATAGAGACAAGGACTACAAAGAGGAAACCGACCAGTGACCCGTAGCGCAGTCCAGATGAGATGGCCGGGGGTATGGCGGGCGTCATGAGGGAAGCGATGCATGGTGTATCAGCGAAGACGAGGGACTCGAGCTGGGCCTCGAGCCGGAGGGTCGAGAGTGCAGGCAGCTCGCCGATATCATCATCAAAAAGTGTCATACTCACCCGGCTCGAATTGATGGGCAGTTGGACGGGCCGGTTATCGCCGATGAAGTCCTCGCAGTTGAGCTGCATCCCAGTCTTAGCGGAGAAGCTCTGTCTGTTCCAATGGAGCTGCACCAAGGCCTGAGGCCATGCATCTTTGCTGAGGGCCGTAGCACCTGGTGTGTCACGGCAAGTGATTCCACTTTGGTGTCGGGTCAAATTGAGATTTAACCGCGACGTCGCCCCGTTTCTGGCAAGCCGCGCGTGTAGCATATATGGTATGGTTCCACTGCCGCGACTATCATCGCAGAGCGACCATTGTAGAAAGGTACTCGTGGTCGGCGCGACAAGCAAAACGAGCAGAACAAACAGTTTACCCATTGGCGCCAACATCGTTGACCACCTCCATTGATGTTGACGGATAGGAGATCCTGAGTCGCGGTCGGACGCACTACAGTTATCCACGTAAAAACCAAATAAGTGGGGAGATTAGGATCATTTTTAAGTGGGAAAAGAATTATCCGGTGGTTAGAGGCCTCATACCTGCGTATGTGCGTACCACTGTCAAGACTCACGCACTTCGTATTTATCATAGTGAAGCTTGGCACTTCCATTCAACTCCAATAAATGAGAAAAGAGATAGAATGGATCTGCTACAACCCAGAGCGCAAGAATGAGATGATTATACGGAGAATCTTCTTATAACAGAGAATAAGTACTAACCATGAATATATACTGTAAAACACTTAGTCTATTATTCATCTTTGAAAATCGTCTAACTGGAGACTATCTCTACTCTAAGACCCATTTTTGACCGACCTTATGTAGGTTAACGTGAGCCAACTGCTGATGATGCTTTATCTGTCTTAATGAATCTAAATCAGTGTCCCCATTTTCCATCCTAGCCTTGTCTGCCGCATTGATGGCAAACAATACTGGTACTGTTGAACCTTTCATAACCTCAACCTCTGCCTTCGCTGACTCGACAATAATGCAAATCAGAAGACAGATAGAGAGGGCAACTTGCACACTTAGAAGTGCCAACCATTCCCACCGAACCTGGACGTATACCTCGGTACTTAATGAGACACCGTCGATGTTAGATTGGTCAGGAAGGAGTCTGTTTGAGCCGGTATTAGGATATGGCGCAACAGATAAAGAAGTGGTCGAACTTACGTGTTTGTGAGACTGTTAGCCACGTTCACCGCCATGCCCTCCAGGGCGGTCCACCAAGCTCTCTCTGCCTCATAAAGTTCAAGCGTGGAATTGCCCTTCGCAAGCTTTTGTGCAACCTCTTTGGTGGCTTGTGCTAAGATATCACTCCCTGATGTACCACGCATTGGTTCTCCTGCTAGAACGACAGTGTAGCCACTTAGCGATTCGTTTAACTGAGTTGCTATTGTTCTCGTAGATAGCCCACCAATGGTCCATGTGACGTCGTCTTTGCCTGGTGATTCCAAAGACACGTATCCACGATAGTCATCTCCTTGCAATGCGTGTAACTTCGGGACCTGGGATGCCGACTTGTTCATCTGAAGGACATTATCGACTAGTTCAGGATGATAAGTGTCAATGCACCAATAGAAGGATATTTCAACTGCCCAAGGTACTATATTAGATGGTTCCCAATAAATAGCGAAGTAATCGAGGATTGATGCATTTCGCAAATGCTGATGTACTAGAGTTGGCCCACTGCCAAGGAAAAAGGTTGGGGCGCCAGTGTATCTGGCATGACCTTTGCCCGGTTCCGTATAAACGCCGTTTGGCAGAGTGATATTGGGATTGCCATCGTGGAAATCGACATCCGCCTCGATCAGGTGGGTGATATCTGGGGAAACCATCTTAGAGGGGTGATATATAACGTACTCGTAGCCTTGTATCCTATAGCAAGCGTGCGGAATTCTGGCCATCTGCAATTGGCCGAGGTACACTTCGGTTCTCTAAAGGGGATCGTTTCGGTCACTAAATTATGGATTCCTCGTCTGACACCTCTTGCAATTGCTGGCTCGTTCACTGTGCGTATTTGTCAGATATTTACCAATCGAATGTTGCAGCATGTGTGTTGTTAGAAGCCAGTGGGTAACAAGTGGGTGACTTACTGAAAGCATAATTCGACTCATCCTCCCCCCAGCTCTCCCCTAACCTCCATGCCTCCGCACTTCCCTTGCTTCCATCTTGATTAAATCTAGACGGGTATGTGACCGCAAATTGTGTGATTGTTGATGTGGCAATCGTGGTACTCAAAAGAAACGCCGCGATGATACCAACAAACCTATTCTTGTGAGTAACTGTATGAACTTAGGTATCTGGGTCGCAGAGCTTACCATCCCTTGGTGTGAGAGAGCAAGCTTAAGGTACCGCCTAAGCCTCTTGACGCCTTGTCAAATGCTTCGAAGTCCTTGAGCGGTCGTGGCTGCTTGAACCAAACCCATTTGGCTTGTGCTAGGCCTTCTGTTACAGGAACAAGTAGCGCGGCTCTACATATGGTGGCTATGCAAGCTAGAACTGTATTCAAAGTGATACCGGATGGCCAATCAGGCAGAGGCTGATTATTGAATTTCTTCAAGGGGATTGTTAGTATTACTAGAGCGGCGATGCTGATTAAACAGCAAAGCATCTCCTGCCACCAACTCTCGATAATACGCCGCATGTTTTGTTCCCAGCTTGGCCTCCTTGGGCCAATTGTTTCCGCGCACGGACTGACTTTCTCTGTCCTATACCCCCCAACGGCAGGATCTTCCTGGTTCAAAGTCGACCTGAGAATTTGGTCGTTGATGGGCATTACACCAACAACGCTGGGGGATTGTTTTTGATCGAAAGATTTTGTAGGAGTGTCTCGGTCGTTTTCTTGGTCCAATAGAAGCGGCTCACTTGCAGGTTCAACTGACCTAGAATCAACGCCAGTGAGCTGAGTAACAGCATCGGATCTGTTCGTGGGCTCACGCCGGATAGGCTGGGTACTGTCGCGTTCGGATTCCATGTTATTCTCGTAAAGAGTATGCTAAAGAGTGTGGCAACGGACTTGGCAGAGTGGCAATGACATGAGTAGGTATTGAGCTGTCGAACCAAGTTCCCTTTTATATCAAAATTAAACGAGCACTTATTTAGCCGAATTGCCTTCTTGTGGGACTGTATTTTTGCTTTTGTCTGGAGGATAAAACACAACGTCCAACAGACCTTCCCCATTCAGCAATGTCTAATCTCATTTCTAGAACCCAAAAAGACTAGGCCGAAACATGCTTATTTGTGGAGTAAAATAATGATGTTTCAAAACTATTGGGCCTTTGGATATCGAATTCTGAGCAATGAACCATACAGCATTTTAGTCAGTAGCTGCCCCCGATTTAACAGTTGTTTTCATATTGACTTCCATATCACGGCTAGAAGTAGACCAGTACAGGGAAAATGTGGACTGCCCTTTCTCATCAAAGGTTTCAATATTGTCATTGGGATGCCTTTAGATTATTTGCTCGTACCATTACCGTAAGTCTGTGCCACATTCTTGCATCTGTTGGCAACCAACATGCAGTAGCATCAGCGAAATGGTGCATCCGGCCTAGCTAGCCAACCGTGCACCTGCAGGTGGGAGCGGAAATAGAGATCATCAGAAATTAGTTAATTTAGAAATGACACTATATCCTTTCTCTAAAAGTCTTCCGGGAAGTCTCTATCAAATTGAGCGATTTTAACAAGTAAAATCATACATGCCCTGTTAGTCCACTTTGCTGTCTCTTTTCGTGCTGCTTTGCTCGGTTGCACAAAGACAAGGATGTGGTTGAAATGCCACCTTCAAACGTGCCGACGGGGAAAGTCCCCGATGCGCATTTGCGGAGCACCAGGATTGGAATGACATCCTATTGGTTAACACTGTCAGTGTTGGTTCAATATGTTGGTTGAACATTTTATGAGAAACGATAGAAAATGTCTCCTCACTTAAATTTCTCTTAAATTACATGACTTCTCTTCCTGTCCGCCCTCACCGCTTTTCTACACAGCTTAGCACTACTCAGCAAGATGTCTAGTCTTACGTCTCCTCAAAAGCCTGTCCATCCTGGGCCGTCATCGCCGGACGCCCCAGCAAAGCCTGCAGAGAACGAAAGCGGTCTTTTACCGCCGCAGCATTGGGCACGATTGAATGAGGTGAGCGAGATGGACGTCAACTTTTGTATTGAAAAGACAAACTAACATGGACAGGATGCCGATGATCAAGATGAAGGCGACTCAATTATATCCGACAACGGTAGCTCAACTGCCTCTCTGTCGTCTAGTATTCTGAAGTACAGAACTCTCCATGGTAGGCTTTACCAAAGTGAGAAGGGAAACCCTGATTATTGGTTCGTCGAGACGTCTGACTACAATGACTCGCCACTGACCGGATGTAGGGGACCCATTGATGAGACCGGACAGGCAGCCATGGATATTAAGTGAGTTCTGGTTACGCTTTCAGAGAGTAAATTAAATTAACGACATACAGCCATCACGTTCTCACCCTCTTGCAGGGGGACAAGCTTTACTTGGCACCAATCTCAAAAGACATCCAGGTAAGCAATGATGGTCCGAGTGCGATGTCCTGACTGACGAGGCAAACAGGCAGCTGCAGACATTGGAACCGGAACAGGTATCTGGGCCATGTAAGCTTCCTAGACTTTATTCAGTGAGTATGTAAAGCTCACAACTTTAGTGAATTCGCAGATATATTTCCCAACGCTTCAATTATCGGGACCGACCTCGCCCCAATCCAACCGGGTTGGGTACCCCCGAATCTCGAGTTGTAAGCCGATACTTAATGCCGCGTTCCAGCACGATATTGATAGAGCCAATAGTCAAATCGACGACTGTACCAAAGAATGGACTATCCAACTTTCTTCACTCGACTACGTTCACATGCGCTGGCTTGTGGGCAGCATCGCTGATTGGACAGCTCTCTTTCAAGAAGCTTACAAAAGTCTCAAGCCTGGTGGTTGGGTTGAGAGCTACGAGCCATCTTCCACTGTCGAGAGCGACGATAACACTGTCTTGCCTGGGAGTGCAATAAGTCAGTGGCAGAAATTCTTTGTCGAAGGTGGACGGAAAATCGGTCGTCCTTTTACAGTATTTGAAGACGGACTTCAGAGGAAGGCTATGGAGGGAGCTGGATTTGTGGATATTGAGGAGAGAAACTTCAAGGTACGTCCCAACGTTCGGGGTGCTCGCTGACTTTGAACCGGCGGTCTTGGTAAAGTTGAAAGTCACTAATAGGTTGCAGAATCCAGTTGGTGGATGGCCCAAGGACCCGCAAGCAAAGGTAGTTGGGCAGTATACGCAAGCAGCTTTTGAGGAAGATGGTAAAGGGACAGTGTTGCATTTTGCGACCGCTTTGGGATGGACGGAGGAGGAAGTCACTGTGTTTATGGCTCAATACCGTCGTGAGATTCGCTCGCCTAAGATTCATGCGTATTATAAGCAGAAGGTTATCTGGGGTCGGAAGCCTGAGGCTGCTTAGTTGGGCTGTAGTACTACAGATGTCACTGGATATGCAGTCGTTTCTTCCACTCAATTTTAGCATCTCGCCGGATACAGACATCAGTATCATGGGTTTGAGAGCGAAATGTTCTTTATTTAACTGCTGGTCTCTCTACCCTTTCCTTGCCCGCTAGTTTCAAACGTTAAAAAAGAAAAGAACTCAGGTAGTCTGCAATGCTATGCAGCTATTTTGGCAGTGGAATGAAAGCACGTAGCTGCAGTTCGGCCTCGAGATCGTCCGGCTGCATCTGATTGACTTTAACAAAAACCATGTCTGTGGTGTAGTTCAAATCGTAATTGCCCTCCCCGTATATCGCCTTTAGGCCCCTCACAAATTTAGCCTTATCGGCAACGACGTACAGTGGTGTCACTGTGCGTGTGTACTGGTAGCTTTTAGTCTGAGCGGCTGTGGTACCCATTTTGAGAGTTGGTGAATTGTTGATAGGTGTTGAAAGTAGATTTCTGGTTCTGTGATGCGGGAATGCTTTGGCTGTCGTCGCTGTGTTGTGCTGTGATATCGAGATTGCTTTAAGGTAGATTTCCCATCTTGATATACTCTACGTTATGTATTCGTCAGAGTCAGTTCTCTGTAGGTGAGTGGTAAACAAACTCAGCGCATCTATTAGGGACACTGAAAGAGTTACAGTCCGGCAACTGGATCATTGAACAGAGCGCATGGTGACTCACTACTCAGCTACGACTATCATTGAATAATAAAATCCAACTAAACAAGTGATTCATGAATGCCAAAAGCTGTAAGTAGAATTACTGAATCGATGATACTAATGTTCCACATACACGATAATTCTAGATCTCAGCCTGATTCACTTGACACTTCGACAGAGTTACATCATCTTTAGCTGTCATATCAAAAGAAGGAGAACATAGCGACTGGCTAATATCCACAACTCCCCCCTTATCCTTTCCGTGCTAACTAACGCCACTTTCGATAATTGCTCCACCCTACGCAATAGTTCATTCTCTAGACTAAATAATAATCTTAAATCATGTTAAGGATTTTAAAGGTAAAGAGCCGCCTGTATTTATTATTGCAGCTTGTCCCAATTTCTTTTTCCCTTCTCGCACTTTTCTCTTCCTTTATATTTCTTTGTGGCCTTGAATATGTTGCAAGTCTTTATTCTTCCGCTTCTGGCGATATGTCAACTCGGCGCCGCATCGCCGTGCAAGCCTGTTTCTTCCACTCTGACCACTGTCTCGATTGAGACTACCACTTCTCCTACCGTTGCTTCGTCCACTAATGTTTCGTCCACCGGTCCTACCTTGACTGAAACATTTAGTACTTCCATCTTGCAGTCAGCTATTGTATCAGAGACTGATGCTTTGTCCACCGATGTTTCTTCAACTGACGCTTCGTCCACCGATGCTTCCTTGACTGAGACACTTACTACGTCCATCTCGGCAACAACCCTTCTGTCAGAGATTGAAACAGCTCTTTCCGAGACCATCACTACATCTGCGCCCGAAACGGATATCTCAACGATCTTGGTCACTGCTTCCAGCGCTGAACCTACAACAACCACGACATCTGTTGTAGAGCCGACAAACGTTCTTGCCAACCCCGGATTCGAATCAGCCTTGGTTTCACCTTGGCACCCGATCGGCCAATTCGGAACAGTTTCCCTTACCGACGAAGAGACCCATTCAGGCGCTTACTCAGGCCACTACTCCGCCAGTCTCAATGACCAAGTAGTCTTGGGTGTCGATCATCCTATTGATCCTGAGTTGATTACAGTTGATCAAGAGTATACATACTCAATCTGGATCAAAACGACAGTGGCGGTCAATTGCCAGACGCGACATATTACCTGCGGATCAGGTGGCGGACATATCAAGCGCGAGGAATGGGCGGGTCCTTACAATGAGTGGACGCAGTTCACCATGTCCTGTACTTGGAATCAATTGTTCCGTGATCTGGTACCAAGTATTCAGATCCGGGGGGTCTGTCAAAGTCTGGAGTTTGATGTTGATGATGCTATCGTTATTGAAGCCAACTGACCATGTTGGAAATGGAATATATAAGTATCACGACTGTGTCTCACAAGTAGATTGTTGAAAGCTTTTGCCTTTTCTTCATCCAGGTGCAAGACCCCTCTTGTGTAAGTTTCACCCACTGTGTGACTGCTATTGTGGGTGGCGGTACAGTTAAGATAGTAATATTATTAAGATGTCAAATAACATCTTCAGGTACTAATCCTTCTTAAGCCCTGACCCAAGCCTATGATAGTCCATCTGGAGCTTTCTCTCAGTTTACTGTCTAACCTAGATTCTTAGGTGAAATAACGAAACTTGGGGTGACTGTCGCCCAGCTGAGTTACATCAATCTGCTCGTGATCTTCCACTGGCCCATTCTCACGATCTCGGCGACGGTTCTCGCGGGCAAGTAAGAAGTGCAAAGTCAAAGACAAAATGGTAATCATAAATGTTAAACCACATCCGATCGCGCACCCTTTAACGAAGTAAGGACTTCATACTATTAGCAATTGTTCGTGAAGACATCGGGGGGTGTACGTACGCATCTGTCTTGGGGTAGACAGCACTACTCATAAATGAACTGCATTGGCCGAGGATAGCGAGAACAGCTAGACCGACACCGCGCTTGGTTTCGCCACCCTGGTTGTTAAGAAGCCATGTCATGTTGAGCGTGAGGCAGGGGAATACACCAAGCACCGCAAACCAGATACCGAGGTATCGAAGATGCGATTTCGACATGTCCTCGATAATAGCGAGAAGAAGATAGCCAATACCTGCCATAGCGGAGCACCCTGCGATGATGAAACCCCGGTTACCGAAACGGTCAGAAAAGAAGGCGACGCATACACAGAGAATAAATGAAACCAGATACGGCGGTGCTGTAAGGCCCTGTGCCTTGATACTGCTGTAACCTAGACTTTGGACGATAGTAGGGAGGAAGTTTGCAAGGCCGGCAAATGAGTAGTTACAACAGAAGTGGATGGTCGCGTGGAAGTATGTCTTGTAGTCTCGTAGGCTTGCCGTGGCTTGCTTCCAGTTGAGTTTCTCCTTAGAAGTGGTATCCCTCGTGCCGAGTCGAGCAATGGCGGCTTCCTTCTCGGATCGGCTGAGGTATCGGGCTGTCTGGGTAGAGTCGGCGAGGAAGAAGTAGACGAACGGTGCGACGATGATAGCGGGTGCGCCCTCTAGAGTAGAATGTTAGGAGCGATACACTTAATGCCGAGTAGCTCACAAGACGCACCGATAAGAAGAATGAGTCTCCAAGGTTCCACGTGGGAATTGATCTGGGAGATTCCATAGGCGAGAGATGCAGCAAAGCAATTTGCAAGAGGTGACATGCCCACAAGGATAGAGACGCGAAGTCCGAGTTCATGACGCTGATAGAAAAGCGATAGATAGTAGGGAGCGCCGGCCCCGAAAGCAGCTTCAAGGATTCCAAGGGCTGCTCGGCAAGCGCAAAGACCGGCTAGATTGGTAACAGTTCCAGTGCAAGTTGCCACAACTCCCCACCTAATTGACATGAGCTGACGTTGAAACGCGGCATGTGAAGATGTGACTTACAGAAGACACAGACAGGCGACGTAGATGTGAGCTGGAAGGAGCTTCCAGAGAAGGGTGGTCCATTCAAAGACAGTGTAGCAGATGTAGAACGAGTTCAATACCCATGTCCACTATCAAAGTCAGCAGTTCGCCAGAGATATCTAATACTGCGGAGCTTCATACCTGAGAGTCGCTCAGACCAAGGTCGTCCTGGGCTCCAGCCGTTTTTGCGTTGCCAATGTTTCCACGATCGAGGTATGATAGGACGTAGAGAACGCAGATAAGCGGAAGGAGGTGTCGATCAAGCTGCAGAAATCTGTTAGTATGCGCAATCATGTTAGACTGAATTTCACACTAACCTTCTTCTTAACCTGGCTCGACATCTTCTCGGACACAACAATAGTGTTGTCTCCGGAGACCTTGCCCTCTGCTGCCTCGAGGTGCTGAGAGTCGGCCATCTTCGTGTCAGTCATAGTGGTGTTTGCAATCTTGAGGAGGAGCCTGAGGAACTTGTAGTTGAAAGGGTGGTATTGGAAGTAGGACAGTCATGCTGTTTCTTATAGCTACTAGCCCAAGGGCCCGAGCCTCGTTCTAGTACTAGTTCACCGACAGCGGCGACATTGAATGCTCATTCATCCTACCAGATCCCTTGTAATTTCCCCGCGTCCCCCGCGTTTACCCCGGCGCTAAGAAAACCTTGTTCCTCGGAAATTTCGGTCTTGGGCGACTCGGGAATTTCGGGATTACAACAATATTAAGTACCAGGTGGCCCGGATGATAATCAACACACCAAAAGTGCATTACCTCATCGAAACCATCCCCCTCTTTCAATATCACACCTGTCCGTGTAGCGTAGTGAAATTTATAGCCGGAAGGTTGACCGAAAGACCCAACATTATGTCAATCTCGGCAAATGCGTGTGTACTGCAAGGCTACGCTTATAGTGGACCTGGAACTTTAGTCAGTATTGAATCGTAGGTGGAAGCAGCTTCCTCCTGCAAACAGGTGTTTCTTTCCTGGCAACTGATCGCTATAGAAAGCACATATAGAGGCGACTGTCAAGTACGCCTTTGAGAGTCTGCATCTCAAAAGCCGAGATAGTTGATAAGTAGTAGAATATCCAGTGTATACCAAATCCCATAACGTAGCAATATTCCAATGGGTTACAATAGATGTTTTCTAGTTATGCTTTTTTGGAAGTCTAGTATCTCAAAGCGTCCAGTCCAAATCAATAGATACTCAACAGTTCAAGATATACACATAGTGTCAAAATAACTTGTCAGGCTACATTGGGCTAGAAGAAACTAAATGCTGCAAATATATACTGTGTTCCTCTAGTTGGTATAAGTTTACTGCGCAGATGATACTGTATACTTATCAGACAAATCCCAATATTCCTGAAATCCGACAGCTGAGCAAACGTCCTCAAAAGGCATAATCATCTGTGGTACCTCCTCCTGTTTCGAGATATCTTCCAATGCAGCCCTCATAGACTTGATTCCAGCCGCAAGCAGCGTAAGTGGATAGGCAACGCTACAATATCCTAAAGCCGCTAGATCTTTGTATGAGAGAGCAGGTGTTTTACCACCTTCAATGACGTTAACAACAGAGGGGATTTCGGGGCCGAGATCTAGCCTGGACTGCTTCATCTCCTCAACCGATGTAATAGCCTCAATGACCACGGCGTCAGCTCCTTCAGCGTAGAAAGCCTTTGCACGTCGGATAGCCTCATCGTAAGAGATGATGTGGGCATCAGTGCGAGCCAGGATGAAGATGTCAACGCCCTCGTTGCGTGCAGCTATAGCAGCGCGGATCCTGGAGATAGCCTCGTCAAAGCTGACTACCTTCTTATCCTTTGTGTGACCACATCCTGTTTATCGAGTTAGTACTACAGCGCTCTGAAGGCAAGAAGAGGGACGACACGTACTCTTAGGACTGACTTGATCCTCGATCATAATTCCTGCAGCTCCAGCCTGGGCATAGCCCTGAACTGTCCGCCTCACATTGACCTCGTTGCCGTAGCCAGTATCGCCATCGACCATGACAGGAACATCGACGACTCGGCACACTTCCATGGTTCGATGCACCATCTCAGAAAAGCCGAGGTAACCAGCGTCTGCCAGACCATGAGAGGCACTAACAGCATATCCGCCAAGGAATACCATTGGGAAACCAGCTTCCTCAACTAAACGACCTGTGAGTCCATCCCATGCAATTGGGTGTTGAACGATCTTAGTGCTGTCCAAGTGAGCCTCGACCATCATCTTGCGAAGTCTGGTAGCTGTCTCACTGTACTTGGCACCACGTTCAAGTGGGTAAGGAGCATTGGGAATCTGGTTCTGTCCGCCATTGGCAATGGCCTTCTTGAGTGATTCGACTGAGGGCATATTGAAGATATAAGTTGTGGTTGGGCAACTTTTGCGTTGGGTAAGTAAAGTATCAGAAGGAACGAGAGAGTCTGTAATTGAAATATCCTAGAAGCTGATCACCTGGACGGTAAATATATATGTCTTGTAACAGCGACTTGGAATAAATAGGTCTGATTAGGGAGGGGGGCTTTCGGACCATTCGGGAATTTCGGAAATTTCGCTCGGGATACTGGCGATCGTGCTTCTCCTCCACAAAACAACTCCGGTCCGGTAACCAGCATAGTCACCCCGCATTCCAGTAGTCAAACACGGTGTAAAAAGGAAAGTTTAGAAGACAGCAGAGAGACCGGAATAATAGTAAGAAGGATACACATATAGGAATTGAACAGAAGTGTAACGAGTTGCATAGAATTTATGTCAACATGGCAGTTATAATTACAGGAATAAGAATATCACAGTAGATAAACAGTCTCCTTCTCCTTCATCGGCAGGAAAACAGCAACCTCCATATTCGTCATTCAACCATAGGAAAGATACTGGCACCAATCAGTGACTGTAGAAAGGTCTCTGTATCCAACTCGGCAATGAAGTTCTCCCATTCCAACCCTGAGTTATCTGTCTCGGGCCATCTCTCATTCTCGGTGTAGCCAGTCGCAGATGGCCAGGGAAACGATGGTTGGTTAGCAACATCTGTTTGCCATTGATCCCTAGCAAGAATTAGAATAATCATCTGGGAAGCTTGGCAACAGATATTAATTACCTCTCAAGACTTGGCTCAAGTTGTGTCGGCGGCATTGGAGAAAAGTGACCCAGCACTTTGAGAAGAGTTTGGGACTGGCGGTTCTCTCTTGGTCCGATGGTGAGAGAATGGATGGAAACGGACTGGGACACTTTAGGCTGCTGGATGTCTCTCATAAGACCACGGAGTAGGATAGAGTAGCGAAGTGCTGGGTGAGCTGCATCTATGCTACAGCCTTCAAGGGTAACGACGGCATCCTTGAGGGTTGCTATAAGGATGTTTCGGTATTCGTCACTTGGTATACTTGTCCTGAGGACCTGCCATGTAAGGTTAAGTTACCGGGAAACCGTCAGTGTAATGAGGGGAATCAATTACCTGTATGAGAAAGACTGCAGCAAATACAATCTTCATATAGTATCGCGAACTTGCGTAACGTAGGGAGCCTTTTCTCTGTGGTGAATGGACATATAGAAGGACGCGGAGCAAACCTTCAGCTGCATCAATGGATTGCTCTACGTAGTAAGCAAATGAGTTTGACGCAAATTCCCAATCATTGTCATGTGCGTCGGTTAGGTTTCGCCCCGTGCCAATGAAGCTGTCTCTTTGGCCGTCGGGTAGTTTTAAATACGTCCCGAGTGCAATGGAAAACTCGTAAAGACGAAGGTAATCGAAGTCGAGTTGAAGAATAAGTCGTGATAGGTCTGACATACCGCTCTCGCTGGCTACAAGCTCTGGTTAGCATCTAGCGTATATCGTTAACAAAGATGTACTGACATTCTATCAAGTCGATGAATTGGGATCTCCAGCCGTTATTCAACGTGTCAAAGTGTTGCAAGAGTGTGATAAGACGCGATGGCATCTCAAAAGCCTCTGGCCTTGGCTCGACAATCCCATCACATGTTGGGGGATGCAGGACGTGTTGTGCTTGAGCAAGAAGCTTCATCAACTCGACAAATGCGTTATGCGGGCGGCCAGAGATGCCTAGGCTGAGATCAAGCTCAATTTCCGTGTCTCTACTCGAGACGGCGAGTCTCTCGTTACGTTCGCGAAAGGCCTTGGAGATCTGGCCGAGATCCACATCGTCAAAAGTCATGAGCCCCGGACGACTCAGGCGACGACCAAGAGATTGTGACATGATCAAGCAGCTGAACAAGGTTACCAGATAACGATTCGAACTCTTGGTAATGGGACATATTCTCCGGTTTGGGACTATGGATCGGAGAAGAAGAAAGGCATTGCCCACATAGGTCCTGATCTCAGTCAGTACAGATCATTGTCAGAATACCGCCTCTGTACATACCATGATACTTGATCAGTCCGAAAGGCAGGCTGTAATATGACGTCGCTAACGAACTTGCTAGATGACGCCGGGTTGCCAAGCTGTTGATTGTTATTCTCGACCATTGCGTGGATGGGCTTTGGCAACCACTCAGCCAACATCAATAGTGTCTCAACAACAGATAGAACAGATTTGGGCCTGACTCCGTCAAACACGACCCTCGAAACCTGTTGTCTTGTCCATTGCCAAGAAGAGTTATGGATATCACAGCTTCTCTCATAGCCCCCCACAGCGCATTTGGGAAGGTGACAATATCGACTCGAGACGGTGATTATACACCCAAGAAGGATATCGTCGTCTTCGAACAGAGACCGTAATTGATCTGGATCGGGATTCGCTCTCGTGAAGCAGGTATAGTAAACATCTGGAAGGAAGGGAAAGAATGGATAGAGGTTTCGAAAGAAGAAAGAGACCAAGACCAGAGCCTCTTTGGGTGTGACAATATGTTCGTAGAATAGCCTGCATCGAAACGTTGACATTGAATCTTGAATATGTGGGTTGTCGCACGGAGAGGGAGGGGATTGAGCTCGGCCAGAGGTACTATGACCATCTATTGCTCTCATTGTCGCGACATCATCGTTATTATGGGTCGAAGGAGTGTGGTCAGGGCCAGCTGTAGAGGCGTCCTGGCCCAGGTTGGAGCGTAAGGCTGCACCATCGCCGTGTCGTGTCGACGCGCCTGACAGGTACAAGAGGGCATCGGCTGAGGTGCGAATACTCAAGTCATCGTGGGCCTATCGAAAAACATGTTAGTAAGTGCGACATTAAATTGAGAAGCAATGAAGAAACGGACACTCGTTTCTGGCGAAGGCGACTTCTCCGGAGCAGAAAGACGGGCTCGTTTTTCACGAGCCCTTCTAGTACGTGTACTTGTATCATAGGTGCGTTTCTTGGGCTCAAAGATGCAATCACGGGAATCTCTGGAAATGAGATTTAGTCTTAAGAGTCTGCCACAACAGGCTTGTTACTCACTTGAGGCATTGGATGCATTTACTCCCTGGGCTGCGATCCTCTATGATACATCGGACCTTTCGGGCCCGACAGGTTGCGCAAGCTTTAAATGACCGGGGAGTCGATCCTGGGTCTTGAGTTGTTGGTTCGGCATCCTCACTATTAAGTGGATTGGACATTATGCTCGGCGAGAGAGGTAGAAGAATAGGTGTGGTATGGAAATTTCGGAAATTTGGGAGATATGTAACCTTTAATTCTCCCTACTACTGTACCTAACTTCTCACCCCGCACTTTTCCCGGAGATGGCAACGCTATGCCTAATATGTTATAGCTAAATCAGGACCCATACTAACCTTAATCCTGGTCTTTCAGTAAAAGAGATATTACTTAACAATTGTTAGCATTGTTGTAAGAGTCTGCATTTTTGTGCGCGTCTGTAGCTTTCTTTTTTGATCCGAACCTTATAACGATATCTCACTCGAGACTGATCAGTCAGTCACAGCTGTGTTAGCGATAGTTAGAGTTCAATAGCTGTGGGCAACTTTAATTGAGATGAGCCCAAGCTTTAACCTGCCGGGAGAGGTTAACTTTAAAATCGAGATACTAGCTAAAAAGTAGTAGTCTGCATAAAGACATTATAGAGTCTTGCAAATTGAGACATAGAGAAGGCTCTTTTTCTTTTGGTAACACAGGTCTGTCTGAGAATGACTAATCTGCTAACGTTTATGAACAAGTGCGGGATTTATACATTTCTTACCTAAGGTTTGCTTCTTGCAACCATACAAGCCTTCACCTTAATACCTTAACATCATGGCAGATACCTTTTGTACCAAGTGCGCTTCATGGCAAGAATCCTTTGCAAAAGCTGGTATAGAAGAAATAGCGAGCAATCGCTTTCTGAACTGGGCGGATGTGAAGGCATCGGCGGACCAAGGCTGTTCGCTATGCCAAATCGTATACCAATCTCGTCACCATGACTCAGACGTCTCAGACTCGAAAGATTCAAGTCCAATCAGGATCAACACAACAAAAGCTACTGGGAGGCTTTCCTTGTTTGTCAGTTGCGACAGAATGGGGATATTAAATATATTGCCTGTTATCGCTGATGAGTCTGACGAGAGGCGATTCGATGACTATAAAGCGAGATACAGAGATATTCCTAATCGTGCGGCATCTGAGGGTCTTGAGAAAATCACACGTATGGCTTTAAATTGGCTCGAGGAATGCCGTCAAGGCCATTTGTGTTGTAAAGTATCTCGCAACACAGACCAAGAAAAAATATTACCAACAAGACTGATCGACGTTGGACTAGATAGCCAGCAACCTAAGCTCATCAGCCCTGACTATAACCTGTTGGATCTTGAGTACTTGATTCTGAGTTACGCCTGGGGCCCGGCAACCGACTTTGCAAAGACAACATCATCGAATCTGCAAGCCATGAGCCAGTCTTTGCCTTGGGACGGTCTACCCAAAACAGTTCAAGACGCCATTGCCCTGACACGAAAGCTAGGCATTGGGTACCTGTGGGTTGATGCCTTGTGTATCTTGCAAAGCGAGGGTCCCGATGATACGAAGCATAGGAAGGACTGGTCTTACGAAGCAGAAAGATTTGGACATTATTACCAGAATGCCCTGCTAACCATTTCAGCCACTGGAGCATTATCCTCTCACGAAGGGCTGTTTCTGCCTAGATCGGACATGATACTGTCACCAAAGTCCGTAGCACTTCAACATATTAATTTGACTTTACGATCGTTCATACCCAGTTGGGAGACTGAACTGGAATTTCCTCCCCTGGCATCTCGGGGTTGGGCGTTACAAGAGAGATTTCTATCGAAGAGAATATTGCACTTTGGGCAAATCCTGATTCTCTGGGAGTGTTACGAATCGAGAGCAAGTGAGCTCGATCCCGCGGGATTGGATCCTAAGGGCCCAGAGGGAAGATATCGATCAACCCCTTCACAATTTCTATCAACCTTCCGAAACCTCGAAAACTAAGAGGTATCACTCAACCGCCTTATGCATCAATGGTTGGATTTTGTCAGCATATATTCTAGGGCAGACTTTTCGTACTATTCGGACAGACTGCCTGCATTATCTGGAATTGCAAGTATAATCCAGAAAAAGATTAAGCAAAGATATATTGCAGGCCTATGGGAGCCAGCTTTTACCCAAGGTCTTATGTGGAACAGTGGAAGATCTACAACTGATGATCATTCAGAGACCGAACAGTCGAAGACGGATGAGCAACAACTCAAGGTACCTTCTTGGAGCTGGGCTGCTAATCGACATCGTGTTTACTTTTCGGTCTTGCCCTGTTGGAAGTTGATGTGCAAGATCGAAGAGTGCCATGTTAAGTCAAAAGGATCGGAGACTTCAGGACAGCTACTCAGCTGGCGGCTAAGACTTCGAGGCAGCTTTAAGAGATTGAACCTGTCCGACATGGGGTTAGAGCGTCATGACGATGCCAGGTTCAACTTGTTCGAGTCATCCCGCGGCCGCGCTCCCATGTATGTGTACTTGGACGACCCTACTGGATCCCAGATTCCTGACAAAGTTTATCCATGCCTGCTAGTTGGACTTTCAAATAGGTATAGCAAAGATAAGGAAACGGATGAAGACGAAAGAAGGGCGCATGTTCTTGTGCTCCAGTCAACAGGACAGATATCGGAGTCTGTTGAGCAGTATAGAAGGATTGGGACTTTAGATATACTTTTGAAAGATTGGAAGGCTGAGAATCCAGAGGAGAGAGCAGTTGAGCTGGTGTAAAGTATGCTCTCGAGGTCAAGGGGGAATGTCAGTGTGTGAATTCTTTAACAGGCTAGTAAGATTTGATGACTAATAATCACATAAAGGTGTAAGCTGACGAGTTATTATTCAACAACCCCTCTTTCTCTCGTCATTGTTAGCTACTCTGCATTGCTTAGATCTGTCTACACACTACCTAAATTACTTTAATTTGAGGCTGCATTGATATGCTCTTGATTTAAATTCCCTGCCTCAAAATGTCCCACCACGAAACCTTAACATCACTGATTACTCCGGCCCTTTTAGCGCAAATCGCCGAGGGCTTTCTCCCATTCTCTAAAACCAAGCAACTTAATTTCTCCGATGTTGAGTCAAAGGAAACCCAAAAAATATTTCAGAATGTCTGCAAGTCAAGCAATGCCAAATCAGCCCTCATCGCTCTCAGCCAACTCAGTCCCGATGCAACCTTTCCAGACCTGGACTTGATGACACTTCTTCCTGCACCTACTGCAAAAGAATTCCCGCAACAGTGCTTGGGTCTACAACTTCTTCTAGACCAGGCCTCTCGGATCTTGTTTTCTGGTACTGATGCGCGTTGGCAGTCTGGATATTTCGGGCCGCTGGGAAGACGCCTTGCTGGACAATGGTATGCTTTACGAGTGGAACAGCGCCCGTATAAGTGGCAGAGATGGCAGGATATGGGCGTGACGAGTTTCAGTTATTGGGTTGCTACTCAAACAATGTGGGCTGCTCCTTTTCTGCACGCGGAAGATCTGGAAAGTCAACAGATTGGGCTGGACTTATCCGAGGAGCTACGCCAAGCTGTTGAGCATCACACTGGGAAAAAAGATCCTTACCGCGAGACAAGGGCTATTACTCTAAAGGATGATCTTGTCTTCCTACGCGAGGTTGTCAAAGGTCCGCCTGTCGATGAGGGCGAGTCTAGTATCAGTCTCTCGAACTGGGCATTCTGGTGGTGTATGATTCTGGACGCGCATTGGCCTATTATCAAGCGGTTTGGCCGTTATCCATACCGAAATGCCATTCTTGGAAGAATCAGCACGGAGGAGGAGGAAAAGTGGTTGGACAACACGGGTCATTTTGGGGAAGCGTCGCCTGAAGTTGCGAAGAAGATTCGAGAGGATGCAGAGAAGGGAATATGGACACCACTTAGCCAGGAACAGGACAAGAATGAAGTGTAGACTTCCGAGAAGAACATTACTAGTGAGATTCCTTAAGATTATTATAGATACTTCCACCTTTCAATACTGCACAATAATATGCCTCGACTAGATAGGTATCTCCTTGAGGTCCTCATGGATCTGTTCCAAGATACTAGGATACCTCGCCTTGTAACCCATAGCCGCAGCACGATCTCCCTTAGTGAGCATGTTCGCCGCAATAAGATGTTTGACCTCTCCTTCGCCAGCCTGTTCGAAGGGAACGTTCTTGGGTTCCGGGCTTGGGAGGATTCCTCGAGCGTGCATCGCCTTGGCAAGTTCAGTTGCCAAGTCCTTCCATTCGACGCGACTTGTTTCAAGCATATAGTATCGACTGTACGGTGTTCCTTCTGCTGGACCTTGAGCTGCGACATCGGAGATTTTGATGAGGAAGTCAACGAGATCGAGGACGTGAGTCTGAAAAGGTCAGTGAAGGTGTGTGGATGAAATATTGAGGGCGACTTACCGTGCTTAAGATGGCTGTTCCATCACCGACATAAGGAACATACCCGAAAGGCTTGGCATAGCCAGTCAAAAGACTATATCCAACACCCATAGTCTTCACCCCAGCACTAGCACCACCATAAACAACCGAAGGGCAAACGATCCAAGTTTCAATCCCCTCGGCTTGCAGAACAAGCGTATCAGACTGCCCATTAAACATGTCCTTATGAATAGCTCGAATATCATCCTCATTCGCGTCATTCCACACTTTACTCTCGGGGTTAAAGTTTCCCGACGTTCCAAAGTCGATGAAGTTGCCTGCTCCGCTGATGTGAATTATCTTGCCTTTTGTTGCACGAGACTTCTGGCCAGCGATGATAGCGGCTATGGGCTCAGAGGTGAAGGAGTTGCCTGCGTTGACGGCGATGTCATGTTCAGCGCTGGCGGCTTTGACTTTTTCGAAGTCGGTGAAGTCGCCATTAATAGTACGGTCTACTTTGAGTGTGGTTTTGAGGTCGGAGTTGGTGCTTCGGACGTAGGCGGTTATCTGCCAGTCTGGGTGGGCTTGCTTGAGAACTCGAGTGTAGGGAACTGGTAGGCCGTCAGTAGTGAATGGAGCACACTTGAAGTTTTGACTTACCACCCACGAACCCAGATGCACCGAAAACGATTACTGAAGGCATTTTGAGGATCGGTGTGTTGGGTATGAGTTGATTGTGATGAAGAATTGGAGAAGTTGAGTTAGTTAGTTGTACTGAGATGGAAGTGAGAATAGCAATTAGTTGAGATGTTATAGATCATTATATAAAATCTAGTCCCTCTTTGAAGCCATCACTGACACAACATTGCTTAGTCGTGCACTAAAGCTTATTTCCAATCACGGAAGCTAAATGCCCATTCCCATCGTATTTCCATCTCCATAACGTGGACGCTATCCTCATTTAGCGCGTAGACACAGAGATGTGAGTCCACTGACGCGGACAGTGAGAAGCCACAATGACCGGGGTGAGTTGTGTAAGGCTTAGCGTTCTCGGAATCGACCCTCCATTTCTAAGCGACAGCGCTTTGTAAAGACCGCTTACGGAGCGATACCCACTTACACGGGAGTCGGCACAGAGCTGCCCAATTGTCAATCGAGGATTTGTTGTCAGCGAAACTCACCGAGTTCGATTGGCTGTTTTGTCTCACTCAAGCTCTCCATCCAGTATGCACCATAGTAATGTTACTCATCAGCCCGTGTAGTGGGAGATGTCACATGATCTCTTTTGCAGACACCTTCCGAGCAGCTTCCGTCTCATGTTCCATCACCAGCGCATGGACAACAAAATGATCCACTGTCTTGAAAGTGGTAAGGCGAAGGATACGGTTGCGCGAACAGTGCGGTTATAAGCGAATCCTTTTCGGAGTCCGCACTCTCTATTGTTCCAGAAGGATTGTGTCTGGCCAATTTGATTGAATGAGCTTCATAGAAGAGTCCGAGCCACGAAGGCATTTTCGCATCTCGGATTTGTTAGACCTCCGAGCTGAAGAAGAGCCAATCGGAAGCTAAGAAAAGTTCCATCAAGTTCAGGGTACCTGTTCCTGCGCCCACTTCTGCCTGTGAATCTGTACCTGAGCAAAGTCAAAGACGCCGCCTGTGGAAAGGTATTTCGTATCGGATGCCAAAACTGATTGAGAAATGCATCCTTTGCCGTGTTTGCCGTTTAACGTTCCCTTGCTTATCAGACACTATTCCCGTTTGAGAGTGCGTTGGAGGGTCCACCTCCGTCTTGGCTTCCGTGTCGCTTATTCAAGTGACCAATCGTAATGATTACGGATTATCAGGACCTGAGAAGGATTTCCAATCCTGGCAGTGGAGCTTCGTGTTAGCTGCTCACACAGGCCAACAACATGGGATCCATCGTGAGGTAGAATGAATATGTATATATAAGGATAACTCTTGTAGACAATCTGATTTCTATCCTCATCATTCCAATCAAGCATTCTCTTCGCTTTCACCCATCTTCAATACAACAAATCAACTCATTACATTAACAACACCAAAAACACCATCAAAATGTCTTCTGAACAATATCTCGCCGGCAAGACCGCCATTGTCACAGGCTCATCCAAGCTCAACGGTATCGGAGCCGCAACAGCCCTTTCGCTTGCCAAGCACGGAGCCAACGTAAGTTACTTCTCTCCAATCGCCAATCTCATACTAAGCGTCCCAGATCGTTGTCCACTATGCTTCTAGCGCCGAGGCCGCTGAAAAGGTCGTCCAAGAAGTCAAGAAACTAGGTGTTCAGGCAATTGCCGTCAAAGCAGATTCTTCATCAGAATCCTTCGGTACAGATATCGTTAAAGCAACGCTCGAAGGATTAAACACGCAAACAATCGACATCGTCGTCAACAACGCAGGCCAAGCAACATTTCATCCCGAAATTGCTGCCATCCCAGCAACAGCTTGGGACGACATCTTTCGCACCAACGTCCGAGGTCCATTCCTCCTCATCCAAGCCGCTCTTCCTCACATGCCTCGGGGAGGTCGCATCATCAATATCGGTAGTATCGCAGGGAAGTTGGGTATTTCTCCTTTGACTGTGTACGGTACTTCCAAGGCTGCGTTGACCTTTATGTCAACTGCGATGGCGGGCGAGTTGGCTGGTAAGGGCATTACGATCAATGTTGTTTCGCCCGGCCCTACGGCTACGGATATGACTATGGAGGGTACGCCGATTGGCGAGATTTTGAGGAGTCATCAGGTTGATAAGAGGGAGGGTACACCGCAGGAGATTGCTGATGCGATTTTGTTTGTTGCCAGTCCTGGATCGAGTTTTATGACTGGGCAAGTTATTCCTGTTGACGGAGGAATCCACATGCCATAAGCTGAGAAAGCACAGCTGGTCGGAAAAGAAGTACCACTGTCTTTTTCTTTTGTTTTTTTCTTTGTACGGTAGATCTTAGATAACGAAAACCAACGCATAATTCCTCAACGCCAGGCTCCTCATCCAAACGAAAACTGACCTCAATATTCCCAGTACACAGCTGGTTCTCTGGACCCTGCTGTGTTGGTATTTGATTCTCTTATATAACAAAATGGCTCGGAAGAACGGTTTCCCGCCCAAAACTCTTGCCATAGCTGCGACCTTCGTTTTCTCCGCTCCTGAGACTCACTCAGCTGAGCTAAATATTCGAGAGTATCAACTTGTTGACGCCAGGCAAGGTTACGCTCCCCACACGCAGTCCGCTGGTCTAGAGTCTCAAGTCTATCGATTTGTTGATATGTCGGCCAGGGACGATCTGCATTGGCATATAGTCTCTTGTCATCGAGGAGACCCCATGCTCTTTGTCGATAAATTTGGACTTGCCGCATATATGGCTTCTGCCACGAATTGAAACCCTTCCTTCCAAACCGTTCATGGACTCGGGAGTTGGCAGCGAGGTAGGGGCGCAAGGATGGAGAATCTGGGTCGGACCATGACCCTATCCGTTGCAAAACCCAAGAGTCTATACTGGATCGCATGTTGTACTTCGAGGGGATTGTGTAATAGATCCACGGCGGAAACACCCGTGTCCTCCCTATCAGCCCTTGAAGCCAGGCCATGGTACGATCCCTTCGGCCTCTCTCTAAGTGCAGAACGGTAATAAAGAGGGTGATTAGATCTAACCCACAGCAGGCCAGTCTGTCGACAAACGTGGGTTCATATTCTGTACCAAGCGGTAAATCCTTCAAATCCTCATCTGCATCAAAGTACATGTTGTCGGGATACAACAGCCTGCGATGACCCTTTCTAGAGCTTCTAGGATCGCCAGGGCATAGAGACGGTAGATCTGGCAACCATGCGTCGCCAATATGCGCAAACATAGCGCCATACAATGTTCTGCAGTAATCATGTACGGAAGTGAACACCAGTTGCTTGACCTCATCAGGTCCATTGCCGAAGGCGTTAAATAGACGGACATCGAGATGGAACTGTTGTGTGGCCGGCAGAGGAAAGGCACGGTAGATCTTGCAGACCAGCTGGTACCGGACAAAAGCGCGCAGTAGACGATACCGCTCCGATCGCCTCAAGGTCGTAAAGGGCACGAGCTTGGTATCCAGCGATTGACCCGGGAACTTACTTCCAGTTCCCAGGTCGAGGTCTGGAAGGCCCATGTAGGCTCGAGGTGGATATTCGCTCGTGGCCTTTGACACATAGTCTTCGATGAGAACTATGCACCGGCTGATTAGGGAGTGAACACCCCGAAGTTGACCAAGATCAGGGGGATTTGATAGCGCCGTTCGCTTTCGGTATGAAAACAGTCCGGCAAGTGTGTAATTGAGATGCCGGAAGACCCTCATGTCGAGAATCATCAAGAGGTCTTTGAGGATATTCTCTTCTTTGTCGTCGGGGATAAGGGTTTGTAGGACATCTTGCAAAATTGTGGTCTCGTAGTGGTCAAAATGGGCGCGCATGGACGGGTAGGCTTGGAATAGAAAGGCATTTTCTTATCGATATCATATTATCTAAAATGACTCAGAAATACGTTCATATGCTTCAACGCTTCAAGTATCAGACGATGAAAACCTTTCACACTTCTGCTCACTTCTTTCTAGGTCATTATACCCTTAAGCATATTCAAAGTTCCATACACACTGTAAGAAATGACGACCGCTACTCATACTGAGAATCGAAATCGCTAAGCACCTGAGGATTAATCTTGTGCATCTCTAAGATATTGCACTCTCTCGGCCCTGGACCTTTTTTTTTGCTTAGTTCTAACCCTAACATACAGTATATCTGTATGGGCCTCTCATTGTGGGCCTCCTCTTATTTCAGTCTAAGGTTTTTAGTCCGTTAACAGGCCAGTCCTACAGAAACCTTCATACTGTCTTCTCTACTGTTTATTTACTGGTACCTTAATTCACAATTGTCTCTTATTCTCTTAATAACATAGATTGCATTATATGTCTGTATAGGCGAGCTCAATAGACCCACTATGGAACTTAAGCTTCCTTAGCCCAGCTTAGCCTAACAATCTCAGCTATTAGGGTATGTTATTTCGGGGTCTATTACTCGCCGTTAACTCCAGACTCCACTGGGGTGCAGTATATCGATACTAACTCCCCACACTTACGCTGTCTCGGACTTCTCATATATCCCGACTTTTAAGGCGGCGATTAATTTAAAAGCAGCTGAATTAACTATATGAGAGCTTTATAAGTCAGTTCTTTATATACATTCACACTCGATCATTATTGACAAGGACTACATAAGTACTTCCTCAATATCTCAGCGCTCTCAGTGTTTGAACATGCCTCAGTTCAATGCTCCTTTCAACCATATTGCCCTTTCGGTCCCTGATGCGGAGGCAGCAGTGGAATGGTACACTAAAATCTTCGGTTTTCAAGTGATTGTACCGACAACCACGAGAAGAAATACCGATCCGGAAGGTGGACAGGTCTTAGCATCCAGTGAGTATCCTGCCTGCTCTTAAACAAAGTCTTAGGTTACAGAACCTAATCCAAACAGTGTATGGTCCGGAATTGAAGGAAATGAAGCTAGCGATTCTATCATGCGGCAATGATGTGGCTATGGAGATATTCCAATTTGTCGACCCACCGTATAACGGTCCTACGACAAGAATTGATTGGAATCCTGATATTTATACTCGAGGCGGGGTTTTTCACTTTTGTCTTACTGTTCCAGATGTCGAGGCAACAGTCGCTGAGGCTGTTACAGGAGGGGCCAGATGCGTGGGGGGGATGATAGAGCCGCTTCCAGGTCAAAAAGCCTGCTACTTGCAAGACCCATGGGGCAATACTCTAGAGCTTCTCAGCTGTACTATAAATCAGCTGTACCTTGCGATGATTGGGAGTGCTTTACAGAGTAAAGAATAGAAAAACTTTATCAGTTATGCAATGTGTTAGCAAAGGAGTCATAATGCCCTGTAGAAAGTCCAAATATCTGCAAAGCTTATCTGATGATGGGTTGAATGCTGCTTTGACAAAATTCTCATTTGACAGCTTAGGCCTGTCATGCCATAAATAGGGGCAGCCTAATGATTCAGGCCATCACTGCCGGACCTTGAGTAGTAGTGTTCATCACATTGCGATAGAGAGTCGGAAAACAGAATGTATTTCCGCCCGTCTAAACGAATTACATAACACCATGACTTACCGACTACTTAGTATGTCGCTGTGCAGGATGTCGAACAAGCATAGAGGGTTACGAGCATGTAGAATACACATCAATATACGTTTGATCCAACATTGTAAACGTGACTGCTACTCATAATAAGCCTCCATATCAAGGAGCACCTGAGGATCTACCTGACGCACATCTGTGAGATACTTCACTCTCATGGCGTTGTCCAAGGAAGACCATAATGGCGACCTTTCTCCAGACTCTATGTCGAAAGGAATTGGTGACAGCCTCCATTCCAGCTGCTCTAAATCTACATAAGCCTCTTCGATAAGAAACTTTACCATGTCGAGGGAGGAGCCCGGCTCGACAGTAGCGGCGGCCAATAAACTGCCATATCTCCCAATCTTCAGGCGTGAGTGAACATCAGCGCCATGTTCAATAAGAAATCGAGCGAAATCGACATCTCCCTTCATAACAGCATACTCCAATATGGTGTCATACCCTAGAGATTCCAGCGGTGTTTTGACGTTAGCGCCATGCTCTATAAGCAGGCGAGCAAAGTCGGGCGAATCCTTAGTCACAGCAAGCTGCAGCATACTGTTATATTGTCCCCGGTCACCAACGCTTGCGCTATTGGCATCAGCACCATGCTCCAGAAGCAGTTGGGCACAATACCGCCAACCAGTATTGTTCAGGTTACTATGAGTAGCCCCCATCTCTATGGCCGATGCTAGAGGAGTTGGAAATCGAGAATAGGAAAAGTCGGGGTTTGCGTCTGCTTCTGCCTTGATAAGGGCTTCTGCACAGCTGATGTCGCCTTTCCATGCTGCCACTGATAATGCACACCCCCAAAGGCAGGTACCGTTACAATGGATGTTAGGATCTGCACCGGCATCTAACATCCACTGGAGATACTCCAGGCCTTTCTCCGTTGCCAAACAAAGAAGACTACTATCCTTGGTCGCAAGATCCAGCTCGGCCCCATTTTTCAACAGGACTTCCGCGATCTCCATGTTCCTCTGCGTAATGGCCTGGCCCAGTGCGGTTTGACTACGGCGGATGCCATCTTTGTTTATAATGAATTTGCGACGGATAAGATCTTGACAAATGGATGTTCGCCCGACGTAAGTAGCAATTACCAGCAGATCGTGCCCGTGACTATTGACTTGTGACTGATCAAGGCGCTGATCCCACCAACCAGGTAGAAGTCGACATAAGCCCATCGCGACTATGCCGAATGTAGAATTCTCAAAAGGTTGAACGCAGTTCTTCTCCAAGTAGTAGGGATGGTGCTGACCCGGCATGATGTACTTGCAGAACACTCGGTATTCTGCCGACGAATTCTGAGGCTCGTCACCCAGGAACAACTTCAGAGCTCGAACTACATCTTTGTACCCGGGATCTTGGTCAGACGTATCTGTCATGTGCGCGAGTCATTCTTGCTGAGTGTATGATTGAAGTGGATGTCGGGGATCCAAATGGTTGTCGGGATGGTCTCCCTCCACAAACACAATCCACTCATACACGTACCGCCCAGGTCTTGAGACTTTTTCCCATGCCTCCCTGACTTCAGAGGGTGGCCAGACTAAGGGGAAGGCCGCGCAGCAGTCGATCAAGAAGTGAGTGAGCGAAACTGTTATCTCGGATTTCGCAATGTCAATCCACGACTCGCTTTTGACTAGGAAATGCTCAGAGACTGAAGCGTGAGGAAACCCCCAGGTATCAAGTTCTGGATCCCTCACTACCAACTCCCGGCAGATCCGTTCCAATGTGTCCTGGGTTAGATCCGCGTTATCAAAGGGGATTTTGTCCACCCTCCTGCTTTCGGCCCCTATGGCAGAAAGTAGCGCGACAGTGTTCAGTGGCCACTTCGCATGTAGAACCCATCTTATAGCTCGCTGCAGCATCAAACGTTGGGGATCGTCAGAATCGAATCGATCGTAGATTTCATCATAGGCAGCCGATAGTGTCACTGGCATCTTTTCAAGCCTCTGACGTATCGCCGTTATCATGCAGCAAGTCTTAAGATGTTGCCATTGGAGGTACGCCCACCTGAACCTATTGTTTTTTGGTTAGATGTATGATTGGTTGGGGTAGTATAAACACTCACATTCCATCACTCTTCTCCACTATCGTCCTCTCCACCAATGCCTTTATATCATCCTTAATTTCTTTCCAAGCAGGATACCGTCGTACCTCATGGGTGATGAATTTCTCTATATCACCAGCATTATCCGATGTGCTGATTGAAACCAACAACTGGCGTCTTGGGAGAGACTGAAGATACTTTTCAATGTCGACCTCCTTTCGGCTGGTGATAAATACCTTGACGAGCCCTGTACAATTCCTCACGAGGTCTTGGAACAACTGAGCCAGCTCGTACCTCGCCTCCTCAGTGCACTCGTCCAAAGCGTCGAGCACTAACGTGGCACGCGGGTAACTATTGATGATTTCAATCAGTGTATCCTTGCACTCAGCGACCGTTAAACCATGTTGAATGTTCTTGCTGCTCTCTTGGAGGTCCAATGAGGCCTGATGGATACGATCTGGGCGACGAGGTACCTCGCTCAACTGTCGTATGTAGCTTCGCAAAATAGATTCAGTGCCCCGCCTATTCGGATCAGAGCGATAGCAGTAGAAAAACCCGAATCCTTCATCGTGTTGATTAGTCAAGTCGCCCCGATTCTCTTCACGCACCAAGTAACGGTCAATAACCTTGGAGGAGATATATGACTTTCCTGTTCCCACTATAGAAACTGTCAGTACGTCTCGTTGCATTCCATAGAGCAGATATACTTACTATTCCCTTGTAACCAGAAGATGGAAGATGAGCTGGAGTCTTCCCATTCACGAAACCTGTTGTGGTCTACCAACCATTCACAAGTGCCTTCTGTTCTGCTATTGCACTTTTCGTTATGGTGGATACCAACCGGAATCGTGCTCAAATAGTCCATAACTGCTTTCCTCTTATCTTCTTCCAGCCTTGCAAGTACATTAGTAACCGTGTCGTCGATTCTCTTCAAAGGCAGCTGTAAGCTCCTCAGAAGCTCTTCATGTTTGCTGCTTCTGTCGCGATTGGCCAAAGCCTCACAAGATCGAGTGGCGAACTCCAACTCCTGCTCAAGGGCTTTCACGACTGAAAGACGTTGCTCGCCCTGACCTGGTTCAATGAGTTCTTTGAGGAACCGACGCATATTTCCTCGACCCAATTGTTCGTGTACAAATGCAAGAAACTCCAGGCCGGTTTTATACACACTGATCAACTTGTCCTTCAGGTCGTCTTGGGCAGTGGAGAAAGTGGGGTCACCTAGATAGACTTCTTCGTAGACTATGCCGCGTCTGATAAGGCATAGAACCAGATTTGTGCATCCCATGATGGAAGCACGGTCTTCAACCTGGGACACATTTGCCTAGACTGTCAGTATGCATATATCAGAGCCGTCCAGAGTTGTGAGACTCACCTTGAGGACAACTTTCAATGCATGCCAAACGATCGGTGAGGGCGCAGGAGCAAAATTGATCGCAATATCCCCGATTGTAGTCAGGCATGTGGTGACCTTACTTGTATAGTCTCTCAGTAGAACAGGGTGACCGTGAAACTCGAATTGCCAGGCCTCTTCGTCAAGCTTTCTCTCGCTGGCGCGAACCAACTCCACTAACTCAGGGAAAGGATTCGTATTTTTGGGCCACTCTCCGACATTCTCGTCAATCCACTTCTGGACGCCCTCTTCGGCAGCAGTGTACGCTTCTTGCCATAGGTCGAGTGGTGCTTTTGAGGGGTTTGTGGAAAAAGAGGCCTGTTCAGACTCTGGTGCGTTTGGGCTTGGAGTACCATCAATAATTGCAGAGGATGGCCTATTTGTGTCGCCTGGTTGAGAAATAGGATCGCTGGTGGATTGTGGTGATGAAGCGCGTTGCTGAGGGATTCTCGAGGTCAGGGGTACTGAATTATTCACTGCAATAACGTTGCTAGTGGGCCTGGCGGTCTGGTCGTCTTCGGGCTGCCCTTTTCCTCGACCTTTGAAGCAAGATGATAAAACCGACAGGCAGCCCTCGTCGGGCTTTTTGGGAGTCGACATAACCTAACGAGCAGACGTTGAGGTATACAGACAAGTCCCATAATAGAAGGAAATATCAAAAGAGGGGTCAGTCTGCGATGTATTTGGTGTTTGTTTTTCCAATATCATTGTTAGGCCAATGAGAAGGTCCTTCGTTATGCTGTTGGTCATATCATCTGAGCGTTGCCAGCCAAGCAAATCTAGGCGGGGCTGGCCTGAGACCTGCATGTATGGCCATCCGAAGAAGAAGCTGAGGAGAGAAGAGACAACTGCCACCCAGATGAAGGCACTGGTTCCCAATGTCTATTAGATAAAAGCTAGCTGGTGATTGCCCCCAGGTACCCAAAGCGCCAGCGAACGAGTTAATGCAACTGCTAAATTGCTAAACTACAGAGAGAAAAAAAGACAGAGAAAATCCAGTAAAAAGTTCTCTTGCTTGGGTAGCGAATCCAGTTTTATGCCTTGCATCACTAGATTGACTCATATATTTATATGTCCTCTTTCTGGAACGGATTAGGAGAGTTTCAAGACGCTTCATCCCAGGGGAATATACTGCAGGTGTGCGTGCGACGGTATTGTATCTTGGGGTGTAAGTATGTGTAATAGGCATATGGATCGGCTATTGAAGCTGGTCGAATTTATTCAGTATCAGCCTTAGTCTGTGGTGAAGCTGGATGCACTCAGACGTATGGTATCTGTCACCACAGCACGGGAAATGCTGGTCAAGTAACCAGGGTTGTTCGGATGCTCGCTTGGGCATAAATTTTATTTTCCTGCACCCATACCCAAGCCCAGATTGACCGGGGTGGTCTAGCTATCAAGGCTGGCCCTACTGCACAGCACGGTCAGATATATGGATTGCACTTCTTCTCAGTCTTTAATAACTAAACAGAACTCTTGTGGTGAAATGCTACTACGTTGACCCAGATAAAGTAAATAATCAGTGTCCTACAGGACTTCTATATTGAATAGGCATAGTACACAAGTAGAGTCAGGGCCAGATGTCAGCAAATGCAGTGCCTTGATTGGTCGAGCAACTGTCACGGGGGTTCCCCGCGCGGTTCAATTACCAAAGTGCATCCTTCCCGTCAATTAGTTGGAAAACAAGGCTGTTGAAATCCTCTTCTGTAAATATGCTTGATTCAGTGGACATAGCTCGATTTAAAGAACAGGGACCTTTTGCATTTAGGTTCATAAGCGAAAGTAAAATGTCTTAGCGCTTACCTTAATTTCTTTTCTTAGCTAAGCGCCTAAAATAGATCCACTGCTACATTTTCGCACTTTTTAGACTTCCTTACGTTTTTACTCATGTAACGAAGCTGAAGCGGGTATTCTTTTTAAATACAAGATCAAAGAACACTTATTATCTGTAGAGAGTAGAGTGTTGATTGTAAGTTGATACTGAATGGACGCGTTCTTGCGCCTCTGTAAGAATGATAGGTCGGATGTCTGAACCCCTGGTCCTGGAATTACTAGTGGGGCCAGGTCGAAGGATTCAGGGGGCTGCGCCGTGTTTGAAGGATCAGCCATTATAAAGGTACTGTTTCCTGCCATCATAGATGGATCTCTTCTCCATCTTTTGCCATCACTAAACGAGCAATTTATCACCATGAAGTTCTCTCTGTTATGTTTCCTGTCTATCTCATCTTCGGCTTTAGCCGCTTTCCCTCGCGGGTTTGAATTGTAAGATCTTCGATCGCCTATCCACTTCACCGCTAATTAGTCCCAGCTCATCCTCTCTTATCCTGCCGCGCGCAAACAACCCCATCAGCGAAGATGGCAACTGTGGTTCCAACTCCGACATTAACGCGACATGCCTTGGGTCTGAATTTGGTAACTGCTGCTCTGTGAAGGGCTACTGCGGTAAGACTACAGCATACTGCGCTGAGGGCTGTCAGAGTTCATTCGGTAAATGCGGATCATCAAAGTCCGACGGGCAGCTTGTTAGTACTTCAGGATCTTGTGGCATAACTTCCTCGGGGAACAATGTTACTTGTCAAGGGAGTGAGTTTGGAAACTGCTGCTCAGCGAAAGGGTACTGTGGTAAGGTTGACACCTACTGCGGTGAGGGGTGAGTAGAAATGAATTACCTTTAAATCTGAGATGTTCGCTAACATATGTGTTCAACAGCTGTCAAAGTGGTTTCGGTACTTGTTCATCTGATGATAAGTCCTCCACTGCTACCACAGCAACTCACAAGACGGCAACCTTGAAACCAACCTCTTCAACGGACGATACCACTTCTGTTGATAGCACTTCAACCTCCGAAGCAACCTCTGAAGCAACCTCCAAAGTAACTTCATCAACAGACGATGTCACTACTGCTGATAGCACTTCAACCTCGGAAATGACTTCGGAAGCAACTTCATCAAAAGACAATGATGCTTCTGTCGACAGCACCTCAACCTCGGAAGCAGCCACACCAACAGATGCCGATTCGCCAAGCTCGTCGGTAGTTTCCACTAACGCCGGTACTAAGGCTGGGATCACTGTCAGCTTCGTAATCAGCCAAATCGGAGTGGTCGGCTTCCTCGCCTGGCTTTGAGACGAAGAGTAGGAAGCCCCTTGTACAAATAGCACATGACACTGTGGTGGGATATAGTAATGGAGCAAAGCATACATTGCTTGGGGAGGAGATTTCTATGTTGCCTGCGAGGATATAATGGAAGCAGACACACCCACCCTGTACTTATAGCGCACCAAGGAAGTAATATATTCTATAGAGCTAGATTTACTAAGTAAGATCCTTTGCAACCTCATCTGCCCATCCACGTATCTGGTCGAAACTGGTCCTCATCCAAAGGTACGTCGGACGTGTAACGTCTCGATACATTACTTTGCGCTTTGGATCAGACGAAGAAGTGACTTTCTGAGTTTTCTTCATCCCCTTCTTGAACGGTCCAAATTGTGAACCTATTTCCCATACCGCAACGTCCAATATTACCTGGTTGATCCTACTGTGGTCTTCCCATCGGTAGTCCTTTATTTCGCGATCGGAGTCTCTTTCCAGAATCGGGAGCACCAGGTCATTTATAAAGTTGGTGCCAAGATCTTTAGCTTCCTCCTCGCTGACTGAGGGTATCTCCATCCTGATTGTCTCCAAATTGCAGCATCGTGAGAGAACTCCAGCGATTTCGCTCTGTCAAGTGTCAGTAGACGCCCACTTCTCTTCTTGGAGCATAGGATTGAATCTTACCAGGTGTACCGCTGCTGAGTGAAACCTAAAATGTCTTAACTTCGGCAGATTGTCGATAAAAAGTGCCACTGTCTGGGCATCTAAAAACTGCGTATTCCAGTGCCGGCTGCTAAACGTGTTTATGAACTCCAGAGTACTCAGGTTCTTATGCTTCAAGATTCCTTGAAACAGTCTATCTTTCAGTCCCGGGTCGGGCAAGCCTGCAGAATGAACACAAAGTGTGTGACTAGTCAACGTGTCGAAGGAAGATATAAGTTCCAGGCTGGGTTTCTCCTTCTGGAGCTTCGCAGTCTGATCGCCTAGATTTGTGAATGCCTTGGGGCCCAGATACAATGAGAGCTTCCGGAGTTTCATGTTGGCGCTTTCAGTAGAAGAGAAAATACTCGTCATTCGCCGAAATAACAGTGAGATCCGTGTGTTCCTTTGGCTGAAATCGATACTTTCCAGTGCGGTAAAGTCAATTGCTCTCGTGATCGCATCAACCTCATCCGGGTCCATCGACACACGTTGCAGAGAAAGCGACTTCAGAGCGGTAAAGTCATACTCCCGCTTGGAGGATCCGTTTGGCTCTTCTGTCCTGTCTATTTTGTTCTCATAGAAGTATTGAAAACAGCTCTTATCAAGGGCCAGACTCCGGAGTGTGGACCGTGAATTCCAGATGAGTGCGAGGGGACTGTCTCCGGAAGTATATAATTGGTACGTTTCCACATGAAGGTGCCTCAATCCCTTGATTGTTTTCAACGGTACTGCATCTGGCGTTCTCTCAATAGCGATCTTGAGTTGAAGAGCCCGAAGGTGATCATTGGCAGCCAAGCTCTTTGCCATTCGTCTATTCATTCGTTAGCAGTGATAACCAAGTTCGGTAGATATTGACATTCATACTCTGTCAAGTCCGTGGCTGCAAAAACCTGCAGATTACTCGCGCTTTCCAGGAGCTCTTCGATATAGCGGTAAATAATGAATTTGTGTTTTTTACCTGGATCACCAATCTCAAAAACAGCTTGCTGGATGAAGTTTGCAATCTCAGGCTTCTTCTTTCCATCCACTTTACTAGGGAAGGTCTCTTGTTGTCCCTTGTATTGGCCTTCCTTCCTCAACTGCTTCCTCTGCTCAATTGTGAGAGCTGGTTCAATACTCCGTATAAGTTTAGCAATGTGAGCATGAAATGTCACGCTTCCTTCGACGCGCTTGTATAGTTGCGGCATAACGAGGCTGTGGAAAGCCTTGCAGGTTTTGCCTGGGTTTCCTAGGGACGCCTTGTCTTTAATCTGACCCATTGTTAACGGATGGTTGGAAGTGGAGAATCAGAATTGTAGCTTACCTTTTCCAACACCATATTCATTGCTTCCGGAGGCAAGGATGAGAAGGGGCCATTGGAAGTAATGGCTGATACCTGATCAGGTGGCTGGCTAGTCTCCTTCGTCACTTGTCCGGCCTTTGGTTTCAATGGTTGGCCAGTTGATTTATCTTTAGACTCCTTACTCTGAGATTTTGTCTTGGGTGCCTTTTTGATAAGCTTATCATTGTCGGAAGGTAGAGTTTTGCGTTTTAAAGTTCTCTTAGGTTCTTGGGAGGGCGACTCTGCAGGGGCTGACTTATCAGCCTTGGCTTTGAGTCTCGCGCTCCTCCGCTCAGCCATCTTGTACTACCAGTTCTGGATTTGTCAGTGGTAAGAGGAGTGGAATTGAGGTTTCGAGTTCTAGAGATCCCACGGCATGTTTTGATAATTCTATCACGTGATGATGCTGACATCGACCCCTTGCAGATGACGAAAGTTGCCCTCTGCCTTGATTTTGTCCTACGGGTCTTTCCAAATCCAGATACTTTATTAATATTATTAGTACATAAGCGGAGTCTTTGTTTCTAAAAGATATAGCATGTCACTCTTTTGTTACATCAATAGTTCT
Organism: Fusarium sp. NRRL 66335; assembly: GCA_004367055.1. Lineage (NCBI taxonomy): Eukaryota > Fungi > Ascomycota > Sordariomycetes > Hypocreales > Nectriaceae > Fusarium > Fusarium sp. NRRL 66335. The sequence goes on from QHHG01000020.1 coordinate 193,958, forward strand.
TTCAATCCTAAACTAGTAGGTATCTATCTGTCTTGACTGAGTGGAGTTAAGTCAATGATAAGTGAGATGACTAGAAGGATTTCACGATGCCAAGGGTTAGTGTCAATGACGTAATCGAGTCTCTAAATAACCTTGACCGAAACTGCCCACAACGGGTTCGGACAATGGCTCTGAGTAAAGTGCATACCATCCATTGAAGCAAGTAGACTTCCACGCACTTATATCTGGTAGGTGGTTTCTAGTGAGACGAAGCTGTAACATAATCTACTCTTAAATCTAAGGTCGAAATGAAACAAGGTTTCATGGCATACTAGCCTAGAGGAACCCGGAATAAGTACCTAAGATTCTCCTGGTCATCATAAGAGACCTTAATAGTCAAACATTCTTGATCACTTTGGAAAAGGAGACCTTACAGCTAGTGAGGTCTAATGTAGATCTTTTGGGCTAAGAAAGCCCTGTAGTACAGTTCGAGATCTAGAGTATGAGTTCGTCGCCGAGGTCGCCTCTCCTGAACGGCAGCAAGAAACCAAGCGGTCGGATATTCTAGGTTCAATACATCGAGGAAATGAGAATTGGTTACGCTTCGTGCACAGATTCAACAATAACCTATCTTTAGCCTGTCACTTGCATTTATGCATAATCTCAACTCCAGCCAATCACCTCGCGAGACATTGCTGATATGTTCGGAACAATGACCTCAAGCCTCGTAAACACCAGTCTGTCTCCGTTTTAAAAAAGAATCACTAATCGTTACACATGGCCTTTAGGAGTGGCTTACCTGTGACTCGGTATCTCAGCCTCTGGTCTATCAGATTTCAGCAGTTGCAGAGGACCTACCAATTCTCAAGGATATTCACAAAGACAAACTGAGGTTATCTCCGCAGTATCAAGTAATCTTGCTCGATTGATAGCTGATTCTGAGACCAATAAGGATTCTACAAAAGGAAATTCGAGCACAGGATGAAGTTCGAAGCGGGCGGAAACTTGCGTATGCTAAATACAAGAAAGAAACGGAGAAGGAAAGAGATAAGTAGCATGTTATTAAGCGCCAATATTCAAAAGATAGATCCAAGCCGATCTGATGTATCCTAGAATCCAGTATAATCTGACTGAATACAGGTATACTTTAACACTAACCACCACGCAGTATTAAAGTTGTTTCCAGGTGCTATGATCCTTTTTGAAAGCCCTCTGTATAGGTATACGTTGCATGATGATTCTCCCCCGTTATCATCTGCCCCCCAGTGGAATAGTTCTGGTTACCGGTTCCTGAATGAGAAAATTGATTGCCCTCCCCGTACTGATAGAACGTGATACTACCATTCGAAGGACGTTCCAAAGAAGGGGGTAGCTTATCAGCCTCGTCTATGAGACTCTGCAAGAGTTTAGCCTGTCCCTTATCCACATATGTATCTTCAGCAACACGCTTCGCACTTGTCAACAGATCCTTCAGAGCCTGTTCTAATAGTTTGCCCGTCGTTACCTCTCGGTGGTATTCTGCTTTCCAATCTCTGGCGCTGGAAAAGATTGAACACAGTTCCTCGATTCGTTCGGCATTGGGCCCAAGCTCTGAAGCAACATCTTTGATAGCCCTGTAAATCTCAACCGCCCGAGTGTCGGGAGTGGAGCCTTGCATGTTTGCTTCAAGCGCAGTGAGAAATTTGGTGAAACGTGGCAAAGTACTTGCCACACCGGCAAGAGCGACCGGAAAGCGAGACATATCCTTTGTGGTGCCACAAATGTTAATGACCCGACCAATAGTGGCGACAGTCGTGTCAAGCTTTGTTCTGGCCTGACTTCTGACTCTAGAGGCCTCCGACATTGTAACAGGGTTCCAAACAAAGGTGCAGTATACAAGATCGTCAGAGAAGGAAGAACTTACAAGTCCAAAGTCCTGTAAGAAATTTCTGGGGTTTAATACAGTTTGGAAATGCTGTTAAATCAATACTCCAGCTTGAATTATGCCTTGAGGCTTGGCAATCAGGCTCGGGCGAGCGGGCCATGGAGGAGGATTGAAAACTGATGGCTGCATTAGGCGACTGCATAGGTAACATAGCCAGCGCTAAAATGCGATTTATAACTGGACATGTGGAAGAGGGTGTGCACATGCCTGTCAGACACTCTCACACCGGTGGGTGACATATTTGACATGTGGAGGCTCAGCTATTGCCACGTCAATCAGTCTCTTTGTGATTTTTTCTTTGCACTTTACAAAGTCTCTCAAGCAACTACGAGTCTTACAGGCATATTGACCCATGTCCAAGCCTACCTTGTGGTAGACCGTCGCATCCATACCTTGATCTTTGCTGTTTCCGTCGCTACATACCCGCAATGTCTGGGGTAGAGGTCTTTAGTCTGATAACAGGCATCATTACGGTTATTGATGCGGCAATTAAGATTTGTGATGCTGCTGGAGACGTCTCGGGCTTACCTCCAGCCGTTCGCAATGCGGTGTCCCGCCTTCCGCTGATTCAAGAAAGCTTGGAGCTAGCGAAAAACGGCTTACAACAGAAAGTGTCGTGCGGAAGATCCTTCTCAGCTTTGGCTACAACACTCAAGGCTTGCGGAGAGAAGGTCGCTCAGCTACAAGGCCTATTCCAAAAGATGATACTAGCATCTGGAACTTCACGAGGAGAGAGATACATGAGAGTCATGAGAACTGTCGCGCAAACTGATAAGGTTAAACGTTTGATGGATGAGATTGTTGCAGACGTACATGTTCTCACACTTCATCACGTTATCAAATCCTCGACAAGGGAGCAGATCGGGGATTTGATGCACAACATTGAGCACACAAACAGACATGAAGGTGCTGCACCGGTTGTGACGAAAGATAACAAACTCGGGAGATACTGCGTCCATAACGGCGTGGGTGACCAGAATATCAACGGAGGAACCGGACTTCAGATCAACGGACCCTCAAATGGAAGCGTCTTTAACTTCGTTCAGAACCGCTAATAGACCTATCAAGAACAATGTACCATTTAATTGGCATAGATATTAGAATACATCAAGATTAGACCCCTGGAGTCCCTTTCCAGTTTATATACCCTAGGGGATGTTGAACAAATCCCTTATCTACCTTGATCCCGTAGAGCCTGTGCGATGTATGGTTGTGTACGCGATGGCCTTTTCTCCTCCTTCTTCCTGGCTTCCAAGTCCACAGCGGAAATCTGCTGGTTATTTCTCTTATCTGGGTTGGCACCCTCTCTGAGCAGAAGCCTCGTTGCTTCAGGCTTGTCAAGGTACACAGCCAACATCAAAGGTGTATACCCTCGATGGTCCAGGATATCCAAATCAGGTTCCCCTTCGAACAGGGCTAGCAGGCAATCGGTCTGATCATTACTAACTGCATAATGTAGAGCTGTGAAGCCCATATTATCGGCAATGTCAATATCGTCAGTATCTCTCGCTATCGCAAGAAGCCCTGCGGTGAGACATGAGGTGACTTTTGCATTAAAGTCTGTGGTGACTTCTGTCGGAATCTGTTGGGATATGGCCCATACAAGCGTCTTGTAACTTTGACAATTGATGAAATCGCCAGGGGCGAGAAGTCTGTGTAGCATGAGTATTTTGGAACTTGATAAGGCATGAACGAGGAGGGTTGTCACTACATTGTGGGAGCCACTAATGGCCGCGTAGTGTAACGGAGTGAGACCTTCTTTATCCCTGGCACGGATACTCAAGCCTTTGTGTAGAAGGAACATGATGTTTCCCTGATGCCCGTCTACGGCAGCTTGGTGAAGAAGGGTCCTTCCTCTGCCATCGACCGCCTTTAGATTCGCGCCATGCTCGCATAGTAGCCAGGCCAACGATAGATCTCGATTTGCAATGGCAATGCCGATAGCATGAGCACTGCTTCTGCTTTGATGGTTCACGTTAGCCCCATTCATTACTAGGAGCCAGGTGATATTTTTGTCGCCCACTTCGACTGCATGCATCAACGAAGAGACACCTTCATTGTCCGTTGCGTTTACATCAGCCCCTTTCGTGATAAGAAAATGAACCATATCTGCCCGTCTTGCATTTGTAGCCTCGATCAGTGGTTTCCAACCATCATCATTCTTCTCGTCAACTTCCGCTCCATACTTGACGAGTAGACGGGCCGCCTCGGTGTGACTGTACTCAAGCGCCCAATGAAGAGGAGACTTTCCCAGCATTGGGTCTCTGAGGTTACAGTCTGCTGGGTCCCATTTGTGTTCCATTAATTTCTTGAGAATGGTGACGCTTCCGCTCTTGGCAGCATGGGAAAGGGCCAACCATCCCGAGGACGTTGGATGATTTAAGTTGACCCGGTGTTCCAAATGAGTATCCACCAGGTAGTTCAGGTGGTCCTTGACTGCATATCTGACGCATTTCAATGATCCCTTATTGCTGGTCAAACTTCCTAATTGCTGTATCCTTCCACTGCCATGGTCAAAGACTTCCCTCAGCGATGTCCAGCCAGGTTCAATCTCTTCGTTGATGTCCTTACGGCTAAGGATAAAAAGCTTGGCAGCGGAGGTTGGCCCATAACGAATAGCTGACGATAGAGGCGTCACACCCTTGAGGTTTGCAATGCACACATTTGCACCAGCTTTAACCAGTGTCTCGGCTATGCCCAACCCTTCGCAAGCCGTGCTTGAAAGGAATTTATGTAGCGGAGTGTCTTTTGGAGAGTCTTTAGCGTTGGGATCTGCATGAAAGCGTAGTAGATGTCGTGCGACACGATGCCTTCCATGGGTCACCGCCCAATGGAGAGCGGTCTGGCCGTCAGCGCATCTCGCATCGACTTTTATGCCATATTTTACCAGCGGTCCGATCCAGACAGGGAGATCCAGATATGCTACCGCATGTAGGCCAGTCATCTCTTTGAAATTTCGTTCAACTCCTTCTTGCAGTACACCCAAGTTATTAAACGCTCTTGTCAACTTACTACCGCTAACAAGAAAGGCCTTGATTAGATCCCTTAACTCCTTCTCTCTTTTCAAGTCAATTCCTTGAAGATGCGAAGTCCACTGAGTAGCTGAGTAGGAAAGTAAGGGACTCTCATCCCTCCCCCATAGAAGACATGTTAGACATATCTTGGCCATTTCGGGACCAGGCTTTCTGGGGACGATGCCATATCCGAATATGGATTTCCGAGCAGATTCGTGTACTAGGCGCAGGGTCATCTGATTGGAGTCTAAAACAACCAAGCCTGCGCACACCAGTAGGACGGAATCAGGATCCGGGCGCCATTCTTGATAGGATTCGCCATGGTTCTTAGATAGAGCAAAGCTCTCACGAACCTGATCGATAGTGATGTCCTCCTTGCTGTAGATGATGCAGGTCAAAACGTGCTGGGCAAGTCCGTTACCTCGTGAATGGCAGTCCTTGGAAATTCTTAGTAATGAGCTTTCGAATACATGAGCTAGGTCCACGGAGAGCTGTTCGAGATCCCTTATAAGGTCGGGCAGAACAATGTTCGATCCTAGTCTATCAAAGTGCAATCTGGCTAGCAAAAACCTAGAACCTATTAGCAGATCCAAATTTGCTATTTCAGAATCACGCACATTTGACTTGAAATAGTCTGCTTTGTGATCTTGTCTATAACAAGTTTCTTATCTTCCTCTCTTGAAAGCAATCGATGCAGATGCTCACTGTTCTTTATTCGCGCCTTCGCATATGTCTCAACATCCGACTTGCTTGGTTTAATGCGTACAATACTCTTGACATTGAGATGTCGGGCCAGTGAGTTTTGCCTTGAGCTGAAAAGGACTCGAATACTGGAAGGAAGGCGATGGAATGTCTCGGAGAGACTTTGCTGGACCTTGCCGTTATCGTAGTCTTTGCAGCTATCCAGGGCGTCGATGATAACATATACCACTTTAAAGCTTGCCGCCTGCGCTTTAAAGAGTCCGAAGTACTCAAATGGCTGGATAGGATTCGTTCCTTGCAACGACCTATCGAATATATCTTGCAGCTCCTTGACCATAAAGTTGGGGCCACTTTGTTCTAAGAGTTGCTGAAGTAGAGATGCCCACATAGAGGTGACGGAAATCTGTTCAGCGTCTCCCTCCTGAAAGTAGAAGTAGACGCAAGCCATATTGGCTCGCTCTGAAACCTTCTGCTCAGTCGATTGTATAAGACCGGACCTGTAAGTGTTAAATTAGGATCTATACCCTTGGTAAGATACATACATCAGTATTGACTTTCCGGATCCCACTGTTAAATAGTCAGTTTCGTGCTGAATGTGTTTCTTTTTGAATGACACTGCACTCACGATTTCCTTGGAGCGATAGATATCTGGAATCCACCTCCTCTTTCTGCCAGGCCTGAACATGTTTGGTTTCCAGGATCCATCCTCCTGTGTTAGGCGTGGTCTGGCTGATAAGCTCCCCGTGTCGGCTCCGGGAGTCAATCAGACGACAATGTGATTGACGTGCGAGCCAGGTTGTAATGACGGTTGCTTTTCGATGTTAGTAACCATCATGTTATAATCGAATGACGGCTCCAGTACTGCTGTTGTTATCCTTTTCCTGACTGTCTATGTTGGCAAAGGCACGTCGCATTGACGGCATACCCCGTTCAACATCGGCGAAATGAACTATGATTCAGACGGGTTAACTGTGGTCTCACAACGGTAGCGATAGCTTACAAATATTATTCCATTGCCGGTGGTCGCTGTAGAGGCTTCCTCCACTACTGGCAACATTTTGATCTCCTTGGCCATCAGCGAGGAACTGATTGCCTGGGCCTTTGTTTTCCGCTGCAGTACGAGGCCCGCTCTGCTGCGAAGGAGATTGATTCATCGTGACTATCAGACGGCGTTCTTCTCGCATGGAGGTCCCTTCACATAGAATTTCAGAATATTTTTATTGTCTTAAGTCGCATTCCTTATCTCATTCTGAGCCCGAACCAGCGACAGGGCGAAATCAGGCTGAGCACCACACCATCAACCCCAGTCCTATTTTCAGCTTCACGGGTTCAAGTCCTAGTTGGGAAGTCAGGCCCCTCACCGGTAGAAGTTTTGGAATTAGTGTGGTCAACAACCATAGCCTGCCGATCTTTTGCCGTATCAAAACAGCCATTAGCCGCTACTATCACCTTCACATCTATATTTACCCCATTCCAACAGCGCCAAGGCATATTGTTTGCTTTGCTTACCAACAGGCTCTCAGCGGGGACAACTCTTGAGTACCCGGACTGTAATCCTCCCGAGCCTTGCGCAATGGATCTACAGTGGATCGATCTGTTACTCGGAATTTAACACAGACTTTCTTTCCCTCATTTCAGTTTCGTTGTAGGGAACGCAGCCCAAGGACAGAAAGCATCTGAGTGGCACATTCTATGTGCAACATTGCTTAAAGTCATTCAAGGATCTCAAGCTCGATCATGCCTGAATCTGCTTCAGACGACGAGTCTGTTGCTAGTTTGACCTCCTCCAACGACTCTTCGGCAACGTATATTTACAACAGACAAAACAGATCCCGTGCGGTTACCTTTTTAGACTATGATACCTCTGGTGATGGGCTTACGGATCCAGACCCTTTCCAAATCTCGCACGCACAAAAGCGCACGCCACCGTCTACAGCGCACAGTATTAAAGAGAGTGATTCGTCGATTTTCCGACCGCGAGTTTCGCGAGCTATAAGCAACTTCGGCCAACCACTAGTCCACAAACCAGAAGCGGCACAGGCACCAAGTAAACAAGAAAGTGAATCCAAGAAGCACCCATCACCAAGTCGCATTTCACACTCACTATCTAAACCCATTCCTCGCACTCGATATCCGTCGGTACCAGATATAAGCAGAGCAAGGCCTTCTTCACTCGATCACGTATCTTCTCAGTACCGTGGATATCGTCCTCAAGCTTACTACGATCCATCGCCATATTATCGTGACTTGCCTGGAAAAGAGAGAGACTCGAGGGACTATAGAAATCGTTATCCGTCGCCACAACCTGCCAAGACTCGGGACACTCATTATTGGCGCCAAGAAATGAGAGGAGCAGATGCAAGACCATACCCTGCATCACCGTCAGCGCGTCATTTCCGCAACACTTACTACCCAGATAGACTTCGAATGGAAGCTGAGCTCGAGCACTATAGAGCTAGAGAGGATATCCTCCGATCTACTTATCAGCAGCAACAAAGAGAGGCGCAAATCCGGCAGGAAGTTGAACAAGATTTGAAGCTCCAGCTAGAGCAGACGCGAACCGCGCGGGAAGAGGCGAAAAAGGAACTCGAGCAAGCAAGGCTTGAGGCGGAGAATACTGCTCGTGAGAAACTGGAGGCCGCGCGTAAGGCCCGAAAAGCTCTACGTGGGCGAGAAGAAGATAAGGCGAAACGTATTGAACGTGCGGTCAGGCTCAAGTTGGAGACAGAGAGGGAAGCAGAGGAAGCAGAAAAGCGAACAAAAGCTCGAATGGAAGAGAACCTCGATTTACTGATGAAAACAAGGATGGTGGAGAAATTTGACGAACTTATGGAAACTCTCAGAGAGAGGCTGCAGCTCAAAGAAATCGTGGGCCCACCCAAGAACGTGGCTCACAGAGAGGGAGAGTCCAATTATAAAGGTTCCGACAGTTACACCATTGTTGAGCACGAGACACCTTACAGCGAACGACCACCGCAGCCTAGGCCAGGGAAGTCAGCTTGTCGATCGTACGATACCGCCTTATATGGGCCGGAACGTGATACTCGTACCTCAAGTGAAGATAAATGGGAGCAGAATACCGGACATGTTCCTCTAGCCGTCCCAGATCCTCCAAGCTTTGAATTCGATAGTGAGGAGGAGATCCTACCAGACTTTGCACCAAAGGCCCGCTGCCCTCCGTTCCACAGAAATGTAAGTCAGGAACCACACAATGTACATCAGACTGTGGTGTCTCCTGATCTGGTTCGGCAGATCGCGTATGCAGTCGCTGATATTTTGAGTGGTCCTGACTACGACGATGTCATGTCTGAACGATCCAACTACACTGAGCCGCTTCGACGCTACTCATCGCGAGCCACTGGGCATTCTCCCAACCCCAGTCGACATTTTTCAGACGGTGATCAATCCATTGAGAACGGGTCGCCAAGCCACGAATGTCAGCAGCGAAAAAGTCACAAGCATGTAGCTAGAGACTTGATCGCAGCAAGACCACGCAAAAAAGAGTTCGAGAGGCTACCAAACTTCTCTAGGCCCCGCAATGAGAATAATCCACCCGCATTAGACCTTAAAGGTTCAGGTCTTTCTGGAAATAGTTATTCACCAAACAACAACAACAATAACGGCGCCGTGGTAGAAAAATGTCATGTCCAGATTGCCACCTCAGACGTTCAAGGACTCAGCAATGACCCGATTGACGCCGAAGGGTACCGTAATAGAATTGGTATAGGGCTCACAAGTAACGGCTTCATGGCCCGGGTCAATCCTGCGAGTCCACCGGGTGACTCCAAGCCCAATGGGCGTATATCACCGTGGCCCTTTAGACTGCAAGCCAAAAGAAATCGCCGACACGAAAAGTGGCCACATGAGACTAAGACGGCAGGGCAACTTTGTTATGGATCGATCAGCAGAACAGGTTAATGCAGCTCCATAGATCATTTATGCAGTGGCGCAGCGATTGTCATAGGACCTCATTGATAGAACAAGCCACATTGAGATCCTAGGAAGATATTCCCTGAAATCGATGTAAATTTAGTTTTGAAGACTGGATAACTGTTGTTATAAGTAAATCACCCAATTAATAGCTTCTTCTGTAAATGTTTTAATCGGGTGAGATCTTAACCAGGAGAAGATAAAAGGCAGGTACCATGTCATCGTTGTAGAAGTATTGGAGAGGAAAAGAAACATTCTCTCAATAGCACCACTTGAATTATTTTATCTATCTGACAAGGTACAGCATGCGCTAGGTCGAGTATAACAGCCTGCCTTTTCAGGCTTCAGCAGAATATTCATTTAACATCGTTATCAGTAGCTGCAGCATGTGATAGATTGCAGTGACTATAGCTGATGGCAGTTCTTATCAGACGAGAGTAGCCGCCCAGACATCCATTGTTCTAGCCTTGGCACCAGCAAGCTGCTTATCAGCTCTCAAAACAGCCTCTCTCTGGCTCCTAAGTAAAGTCTTAACTTTAGTATCGCTAACATATTTCTCCACATCATCAAGGAACTCAGGACTCTTGACTCCTCCAACTTCCCATTTACCATCTTGTAGGTTCTCATCGGGTGGGGTCATGGTCTCTTCTTCTACCTTCCATCCTACCCCATCAGCAATTCTCTTAATGTCTGTCGGTGTGAGGAGACACCGGATATTGGCCTCGCTCTCTGGATGGTGAGCCGCTAGTGTAGCTTGAGCCAACGCTGCAAGAAGGTGAGGGACAGCGGCTGGTGAGGACGCCTGCATTGAATACTCGGCGATACAGAGCTTGTTCACTCGACCTTTCAATGCTTTCAGCATGCTTGTGAGGGTCTCCTCACTGTCAAGGTACCAGATGCAATGAACCAGAACAGCGCAGTCCCATTTCTTATCGCCTGTCTCCTGCAGGTAATCTTCGAGCTTTTTCTGCCAGAAAGTAATGCGACCGCCTATTTCACCCTTGGTGATATGTTCTTGTGCTTGACCGAGCGTCCATGGCGCGCCGTAATCGAGAGGTGCGGGGTCAAGCGCGTCGACATGGCCTGATGGTCCCGTGACATGGCCCAGGACGACAGTGCATGTTCCTTGACCACAACCAATTTCAAGAATATTTGATGATTGAGGGATTTTGAAAAGGTTAAGAAGATTAAGACGATGTGTTGTTTGATCAATCTCAATTGCCAGTGTGTCCGGAGTGTTTATATTGTAAGCTGCAATTGTTGGGGCAATTGACAGGGGCAGTGGCTGCCACTCTTCATGAGAGGTAGTGCTCATTGTAATAATTGAATGGAGATTATTATTGAGAAGAGAGCCTTGACATAACTAAAAACCTGGGAAGATGGTATTTTATATCTAGAGATAAGAAACCTTTGTAGGATTCATTATCACCAGAATAGGAAGCTCGTTGATACTGTGCCTTTGTGAGTCATGGTTACGCTGTCCAAGCGAGTGCGATTATAGCATTTCGTGCTGTTGATATGAATCCTTGCATGGGCTGAGTCACTGGGCATTACAGCTTATTTCCGGAAGAGTACCAGATAGATGATCGTCATGAGCCTAAGAGAGTTATGCATATATCAGAAAGCTACGTTACCATTTTGACTTGTCTCTCCATAATTGGTCCAACATGGTCTGTGCGATTGACAACTCACCAATGGACAACACGATACTGTGGAGTGCCAGCTCTCTCACCGACCCAGCTTTAACATCAACACCTCAGCCCAGCAAGGACATTCAATCTTTTTCCCCAAACACTCCTTCATCAACTATGGGCACCAAAACAAGAACATGGGATATCCGATCTGCTTTAGTCAATTCGGTCATTAGCACTCAACTCGAAGCTTCTCGCGAAAACGCCCAAGAGAACCAGAATATCACCAAGCGATGGCAAAATTGCTCAAGCGAAAGCTTGGATCAGCAGGACTGGCCGCCTTCCCCGGAATTTACCCCAGAACTTAACGATGAAGGTCTTACAACCGGCGACTCGATTGCTTTCATTCGCAAATCAGACCCTCGCGCAGATGGCACATATCTCATTCTCGATGTCGCGCGAAACAGAGCTTTGACATGCCATCAAGGCCAACTCCGTCTCGAAAGCATCAGTCTAGATAACAAGAACATCTCAGAGAAAGCTCAATGGACATGTACCGAGCGTAACGGCTTTAAGGGCTTCAGAAATGTTGGAGGAGGGGGTTTCCTAGGTCATGACGTCTGGTGGCATTTCCGCGGCAATGCTTCGACGCATAGTCTCTGGGAAAGCTTCACTATTGCGAGGCGCGATGGCGGTCTGTACTGGTTGCAGATTCTGCATTGGTGGACGCAGTGGCAGGTCTCTGCGAGTGAGGAGGGGAATGGAGTTTATCCGGAATTGGAGGGTGGTACGTCTTGGGAATTTGTCAAGGTTTTGAACATGGGAGAGGGAATTTGATTGGCCTGATGATGCATATGAGTTTTATTTGGGACCTTGGCGTTTTCTTTATGTTATGAGGTTATGAGATTGATGCAGATTGGTTTACAATATGGATGCAAATTGGATACAAGTACAGACTAGAACATACACTACAAAGAAGAAACTGAACAGAGGACATTTAACGTCGACTGTATGATTGCCGGGAAGATAAATGTTTCGGTTGAATTTGTCTCTTGTTTCTTGTCTAGGGCTACTAGAAAGACTGGCCTAGTGTAGCTATTACAGTCAAAATAGAGGCGCTGTTCTGGAGCCCAGATTTAAAAGTGTTCTTTCGTTAGGTACGCAATGCGGGCATGTTATCTCCAGATGCATTGCCAGCAAACCTCAAACTAGTGACACTAGCCAACTCAACATCCCAGGTTTGGCGCAACATGTGAATAGTCCAATCGTTTACACAGGAGTGGACGCTGTATCCCCTTAACTCGGGTAAGCCCGGGGTACCAGTGTGTCGGTTAACAAGCCCATACGTGCAGCGTACCCATTACGTTATTGAAACTCAGTCTGTTATTCAGCTCGTATGCCCAGGCTGTGCCAGCTCATGAGTTCATCGCCCTTTCTTGCTTTTCCCTTCTTAGTTAAGCATTGTAGATGGCTGAGCATACTGCTGGCACCTAACAACAGGTCCTAATCAACTGCAACACAATTGGCCATTTTTGCTGGAGATGTATAGCCCTTCTATTGAAAAGCAATCACTCTCGCACACGGAGGCTGGGGAATTTTTTATTATTATCGTTGGTTCTGTGGTGTTCTTTATGTCGAGAAATCGCGACGCAACGCTGACAGAGCCATCGCCACCGCGTTCAGCATTTGACGGCCGTAAGCTCTCTTCGCTACTTACCAACTTGACCGAGATTCAGCCAAGGGATAGTTATGGGCAGACCCGGAGGAATGTGTCTGTCGCTAACATCCCCGCAAATACGGCAGATGCAACATCTGGGTGGCAATCGGTCGCGTGAGCGATGTTTTCAATAAAAGGAAATAGAAGAAGAAAAAAGAACAAGAAAAGCCTCTAGCTGTAAATTAATAACTACCTTGAGAGCTACGTCGATCCTGTTCCTCATAAGCTTTTCTCGGTTATGTACATAATCGTTAAGGTTGTGACCACCGCGAAACTGATTTTGACTTTCTGGTGCAAAGCCGTTAAGTAGAGCTGTATCGAAGCCTACCCTGAAGTTAAAACTGCAGACATGGCCAAACCAGCAAATCTTTTTTATCCTACGAAGGCCGACGAAAATATCTTAGGTTGGCTATCTTTTGCTTTGTCAATCAAATATCACAAAAGATAACGCTATTATTATTGAACATTAAGAGCAGATGTCTTACTTCAAACTAATCGAACAGTACTTACCGGACTATCTCGTTCAACCCAGCACAAGACAGTTTTATTTCTTCCTTGTTAGACTAAAATCTTCATCCACAGAGCCAATATAACAACCATCTTTTGGGTTCAAAGCCCAAGGAGTGAGATATTTTTCCAACAAAAAGGATTTATCCACCAGTAAAAGTTTCTTCACAAGAGTGAAAGAGAAGAGATCGAGTCTTGGTCCTTTCTCTGATCCTCTAGAAACACGTTGCACTGCGTCTACATGTCAGCGCCCGATGGTATGGATTTCAGTGGATCAGATTGTTGGAAATTTATTCGAAACTGGGGCTGGTAATTCAGCCAGGGCAAGGAAAAATATTCTTAAGAAATATCCCAGGAGCTGTGCTGCCTCACGTTACTATCCTACTTATGCCATAGCTATGGCATGGCTCGCTTCAACGAATTGAAACCGATGTTCCCCCTACTCGAGTCGATGGTGTTCTCGATTACACCACAAAGAAGATACTAAATATATGACTTTGATATTGGGTGGCTTGTATATTGCCGAAGAGGCAAAGATCTTCTAAACGCAATATGCTTTTACCGAAATCATCTCGTATTTGTTGTTTGTGGCTGTTACGCGTCATTAGTCAGACCGCGATTCAACGGAACTATTGGATCGTCTGGAGCAGTACCGCCACACTAATCATAGATTGCCAAACAACAAGCGCGGGGTCACAACAGACACGACAGCCTCCCTTGTTAAGGTGTAGTTATCCGACTCATCCTTCAGCTTACCCTCCGTCATTTATCAACCGGAATTATCAGCATCTCAGCAGCAATGTCAACTTCTGTCTCAAGCGTAGGCGTGATGACGCCTCGCACCATCTCCGAAGCCGATCCAGTAGAGCAGTGGCTGGACTCTTCAAGCGCTGGTGTCGACACTCCGACACACACTGTCTGCACCCCAACAGCATCTGAAGCCGGCGACAGGATGTCAGATCGCCATAGCTTTACCCACAAATCCGACCCTCATCACGACGGAAAATACATCATCCTCGACGTTGCGAACAGTCGTGCTCTCACGTGCCACCAAGGCAACCTACGCCTCGAACCAATCGACCTGAGCGACAGCCAACGACATATTTCCGAACAGGCACAATGGGAGTGCAACGAAAGAGGGGGTTTCAGAGGATTCAAAAATGTCGCTGAGGGGACCTTCCTAGGTCATGATATTTGGTGGGATTTCTATGCAAAGGTCTATCATCACAAGGGCTGGGAGGACTTTACTCTGTGTCGGCGTGAAGGTGGCCTGTATCTAGTACAGAGCCTGGACTGGTGGACGCAGAGACAAGTGTCTGCCAAGAAAGATGGGAGTGGTTTGATTCGAGAGGATGATGGGGGCACTTTGTGGGAATTTGTCAAGATCGTGGGTTGATATGCGGTGGCAGTTTTGTATCGCAATGTAAACTGTGGAGGGTTACAAGATACATCTATTAATAGCCAACTAAGACCTGGCCAAGTTTCATCAATTGAATGATCTCGTATCAATAAGTGTGAAAATTCGAGCTTTCATTTGGACCTGTGCATACTTTCGTCATCGTCTTTCCCCAAGCAACATCACGATACCCCATGTAGCATCATTTGGGCTGTAAGAAACAAAGGATGGGTCGGACACGCCGCACAGACAGTTACGCAATTCCCTCGTACAGCAAAAACGGACAATGCCGTTGTCCATTCTTGAAACAGTTAGCCGTTAATCACGGCTGGAAATCTGAAGTAACGTAGCTAAATCAACCAGTTAGCGTCACCTAAAATAATCCGTGGCGTCAATCCAACCAACCATTTCTCTTTCCAGCGTTACGGCTGACAGGTGGGGTTTAAGGTTACTTCTGATCTCCAGTATCGTCTAGCTTGGATCGCAGAGCTAAGCTGAACAAGTGTTAGGTTCCTGAAGATCATTGGCTTGGCTCACGCCTTGAAAGGCTATGCCCCTCCAAACGAGCGAATGCGAATCTGGAAACACCGTCGGTAAAGCCACATTATCATCATTGGTCTTTTAGCTCCAGTGTTCCAGTTGAATGGTTAGAAGCAACAACGCTAATGCACGTGGATATCTTGAATGGGTTGTTCATTCGAAACTTTAGCTTTGGCATTGCTCTGAAGTAATGTTAGCTACCTTGCATGTGAGAAGGTTGGTCTTCATGGTGTAGGGCTTGCGCGAAACGTAGCAGAAGAGCTTGTTGCCAGCATGAAGCCTCAATTGCAAATGGGTATATGAACAAGGCTTGGGCCGTCCAAGTTGACAATCCAGGCAGCAATCAGTTCCATCATCTCATCACATCAGCTTTTTCACAATGGCTTCACAAGGAGAAGTGCTCGCTTTGCAAGTTGCCTCTGAGTCAGAGACATCTCTTGCCTCAATCCCACCTCAACCCACAGAACCTAAACACGAAGTCGTCCTGGCTTCCCC
This sequence comes from Fusarium sp. NRRL 66335, assembly GCA_004367055.1. Lineage (NCBI taxonomy): Eukaryota > Fungi > Ascomycota > Sordariomycetes > Hypocreales > Nectriaceae > Fusarium > Fusarium sp. NRRL 66335. Next base: position 209,793 of record QHHG01000020.1, read on the forward strand.
AAAGGAAATTGTCCTTCCTGAACAGCGCGGCTCAGAAGTAACCCGCGACTTCAAATGTAAGCATCCATCACCAATACTAATAGTTGACTATCTAACAATTACCAGACAGACATGCCTCAACATACCGCAAGATCTTCACAATCATATTCGTCGCCAACGCAGCCGTCTTCATCGCCCTCATGGTAACCTCCAACGCCACCTTGCTCTCCCGAGACGCCGCCAGCGCAGCTTCCGCCAATCTCATGGTCTGCATTCTCTTTCGCCAAGAAGAATTCATCAATCTGTGCTACGAAATCGCCGTTCTCGTCCCACATTCCTGGCCTATCTGGATCCGCAAGCGGTTTGCCAAAGTCTTCCACTATGGAGGTTTTCACAGTGGTGCTGGTGTCGCTGCCACGGCATGGTATCTTACTTATACTATCTTGGCTACTATGGAGTATGCTGAAGACAAGAAAGAGTATCGCCTGGTGAATATGATTACTGGTTGGGTTGTTGTTTGCATGTTCTTTGTTATCCTTGTGGCTGCTTACCCGAGTATCCGACGGAAGTTTCATGATCACTTTGAAGCTTTCCATCGTTTTGCAGGTTGGGTTTCCCTGCTTGCATTCTGGGTCCACAACATCGTCCAAGCCCGCGTCACAGCCCACGAATGGAACAAATCTATCTCCTACGCTCTTGTCCGATCCCCCAACTTCTGGTGCATCTGCGTCACAACCTCCTGCACCATCGCATCCTGGTCCCGCCTCCGCCGTCGCGTCGTCTACCCCGAGAAGCTGAGCGACCACGCTACCCGTCTCCACTTCAAGTACAGAGGCATGAAGCCCTTCTACGGTCTCAAGATCAGCGAGAAGCCTCTTACTGAGTGGCACGCTTTCGCTACTATCCCCGACATCGAGCCTGAGTCTGGAAAGGTCGAAGGTTTTAGTGTTGTTGTTTCTAACGCTGGTGACTTTACCAAGAAGCAGATCATGGATGCTGCGGAGCGAAAGCTTTGGGTTCGAGGTGCTCCTCTTCATGGTCTTCTTTACACTTCCAAAATCTGGCAACGAATTGTTATTGTTGCTACTGGCTCTGGTGTTGGACCTTGTCTTTCTCTACTGTACGCTGATGTCACGCCTCGTCGCGTTCTTTGGTCGACGCGTGATCCTGAGAAGACATATGGGCCGACAGTGGTCAGTGCGGTCAAAAGAGCCGATCCCAACGCACTTATCTGGAATACTACGACTCGCGGATATCCTGATATTGTCCTTGAGACTTACAAGTTGGTGGTCGAGTCCAACGCGGAGGCGGTTTACATCATCTCAAACCCCAAGGTTACAGATAAGGTTGTATTTTGTATGCAGACTCGGGGCATTCCTGCTTTTGGCGCCATCTTTGATTCATAAGCAGGAATAGTCTGGCTGGTGGGTCTATTGGTTCGTGGTTGGCAAAAGTATTTGGCCGCGATAACATTTTTTCGCTGGTAGTATTTTATAATTCTCTGTTTTATAGATAAGATATAAATAATAGTTTATTTAACTTAACTTACCAAGTACGTACTCGGGAAGGTGCTACAACAAACGCGTAGTGACCTGGTACGTACGCACGGCCGAGTCTTACCGAACATAAAGTTTCAAAGAATTGATACATAGAAACATCCAAGCAAGAACCTTAGATAATACATATTTCGCCACCGCTCTATTTATTACATAACTTCATCAAGATTTGCGTAATACATTGTAAACAAGAAGTCAAATAGCAAACTCGAAAATATTATTGGGTATCAATAAGCAAATCCTAAAACATTCATATTTATAACAGCCCTTTTAACTCCAGGATATTCTTAATCTCAGCTAACTGAATAGGCTTTGTCAAGAATAAGTCGATACCACTCAACAAAGCTTCCTGCTGTGCATCTTTCGATGCTAGACCCGTCAGTGCGAAAATACTACACCTCGGTATAGAATCTTCTACTTCAGAAGCACGTATTGCTCGTGTTGCTTCGAAGCCATTCATAACTGGCATTGAAATATCCATGAATACGCATCTGAAACTCCTTGGGCTCTTTTTGTATTTCTCTACCGCCTGCTTTCCGTCAGTAGCGGTGTCGTATTCCAGCTTTAGCTTCTTCATAAACATTATAAGCATCTTCAAGTTGATCGGGTTATCGTCTACTAAAAGAAATGTGTTGCTTTTGGATTCGTCGTTACACATGGGGTCTGGACCCTCGGACGGTGTGATGAGGGGAGAGCGAGGTAAATGTTGCGCGACCGCTGGGATTGCGTGGTCGAATGGATCGCTCATAATAGCGCTGTTTCCAGATTCAAGATGAGGGGGTGTTGGGGGACCCTGTTGTATCGTGGGGATTATGTGGTCCTGGTCTTCTTTGTTGGAAGATGCCCTGGAGAGGGGGGGTTGTAGTGAAATTGATACGCGGTTGATGGCCTTTGACAAGATCCTGGCCATTTTCCGTGGGCCGATACTAAATGCGGTCAGCTTGTAAAGTGTAAATGTAGGTGTAGGACTACTTACGGTTGGTATGTGAAGTAAATACGCTGTCCGTCATTTTCACCATGGCTGGACTTGACTTTTTCTGCCTTGCGAGCCCTGACTGCGTTTGGACATATGACGACTATCGGCATTGATTGCTCGCCTTGTGTCGCTGCCCTGGCCTCTTCCAAGGAAAGGTCATCGCATAGCACAACATGAGGAGTATTCTGTGCCTCGAGAGGTTGGATGACCTGCATTCCTAACCAATCTTGACATACTGACACAAGGTCATCCTTCTCACTCAATGGACGTTCAAGGTAGGGGCTTCGAAGACTCTGGTCTGCCTGATCGTTGAGACCTATCACAGAGGCACTGCAACCCACGAAGTCTTTGGCAATGGGTTCATCTGAAGCCGACTCAGTAGTGCCATCGGGGGTCCGTTCGCTGACCTTCAAGGGCAGACTGATGCATACTGTGGTTCCGACAGACACCGCACTGCGCACATCGACAGTTCCACCAAGTGCTTGGGTGATCCGCCTAACAATACTAAGTCCAAGTCCGGTTCCGGCGTTCATCATATTCTGCTGCGTAAAAGGGCTGAAAAGATCATTGGTGAGAAAGTCGCGAGTCATACCACATCCAGTATCGGCGATGATCAATTTCACAAGGCGTACTGTAGGATCATCGGTTGTCGATTGCTCCATCTTGATATAGATCGATCCACTTGACGTAAATCTGAGGGCATTTCCGAGGACATTCATGACGATACGTCGGATCGCGCCGGGTTGTACGTGGAATCTCCAGTTGTCCCCAGGCTCCAAGTGAACCACGAATCTGACAGGGTCCTTGGTTGAATTGGCCTGCTCTGTTTGGCCAAACGATAACTTCTGGAACTCGTGACCGACGTGGACACTTTCGACGACATCTTCCACAAGACGAGGGAGGTCAGCGTCGGACGCGATGCTCATCATGCCAGCTTCGAGACTATTGTTGCGGGAAATGCGCAGGGCACGGTTATCGACCTTGGTGTGTGTGTACTCGGGGCCAGTGGCCAGCGAGGAAGTGAAATGATTAATCTTGCTCCAATCCAGAATCTGGTCAATCGTGTCGAGCAAAGTACGACTACACGCTTCTATCGAGAGGAGAGCATCCTCTTGAGAATCGCTAAGGTCTTTGCTGCGGAGTATACCAGCACCAAAGAAGATGCCATGGAGTGGTGAGCGAAGTTCGTGAGATATCGAGTCCAACACGTCCAACTTGGATAACTCCACCTCTCGTTCCTTGATGAACGAGACCTCGGCCATGAGAACACTACCAAGAGCCCGTAGGTAGCTGAGCTCCCTCTTGGGTGAGAATACACGGCTTGTCTTGTTGCTGTAAGCAAACCCGCCGGCGAACCAGCGTCGCTTTTGGGCATTCCATAGGGGGAAGAATGCAACGCTCGTAGCGCCGGGGAGAAGCCGAAAGACTTCTTTTCGAAGTTCTTGCCTTGATTCCAGCTGGCCGGGGGTAAACGCCGTGTCGAGAGGAGTATCGGGCGGAAGTTCATCCGGCCCGTCAATCTCTTCCGCGATTGTGCTATCACCCGAGGTATCCGAAGAGCTATCGTCGCTTAAGCAATCGCCCACATCACTCTCAGCGTTGTTGTCGAAATTCCATATCGTGCCTCGGGGGTAATAGCGCAGTAACTTCTTGAGCGTTGACGCATACAGGGTTGAGTGGCCAAAATATGAATCTCCACCGTGCCTAGCCTCGGCCGTCACAGACAAACCAAGAATTGGACAAGGGCTATCGGCGTCAATTGGTGGATTTGGTCCACTGTGTGTTCCAGGGCTAAGATGTGACGATGAAGCATCGAGTAACAAAAGACCCTCGACCTCCAAGGCGTCCCTCATGATATCGGCTGCAGTCGCGCAAGTATTGACCAGACGATCCCCTCGACGTCTATTGTCGCTGGAGTGATGGAACTGGGGACTGAAATCGGTTCCTGGCGTCCGTAATCTCGGTTCTGATGCTAGTAGACGGTCGTTCTTTATGTCTGTTTTTGTGTTTCGCCCGTGAAAGAATCTTCGAATGCCCCGAGTAACGCGATCTGCTTGGCGATAACCCTCGCTGACACGTCTCTCCTCAAGATGCGATATAACGGATTGGGCTACGTCTCGTAGAATATTCTCTGATGTTTCATCCAGGCCGGATCGAGGTTTCGAATCGAACACACACAGGACCCCGATGACAATTCCGCGAGGGGTTACGAGTGGTGCGCCAGCGTAGAAGCGATGATGCGGCCAGCCAAGACAGTATGGTCGACCACATAGTATGGCGTCGTCGTTGAGGTCGTTTATAACTGTCAATGGAGGTTCTGCGCCGATGCTCGGTGGTACTTGTAATGATTGGAGGTCGGGACAATTGATGGCGCGTTCGCAGACTCCGAATGAACGGGGAAAATGGGTCCCGCAAAGCCAGAGGCCATGATCGGCGCCTTTTATTCTGGACGCGGGCTGTAGAGGAGTATGCGGTGTAGCTTCGGCGACGACGAATTGACTGGAGCGATCGAACAGAGAAATGAGGGATCTCGAGGTGTTTAGGCGTAAGGCTGTAAGCTGGCAAAATGTCGTCAAGGTCGCGTCGGACGAGGTTGTGAGTTGATGCGAGGGGATGAGGTTTGTCGGCGTGTTGGGTTTTGAGTTGGATATCAAGGTCGGATCGTATCTGCAGTAAAAGGCGGACGTAAGCTTCGTCCTGTGGTTAGAAGAGGCAGCAGTGCGACAAACCTGAAAGTCTCCCTTTCGCGAGCGAGCTCGATCTGCCTTCGAGTTGGGCCCATGATTACGGTGTTCAAAACAATGGGAATGATAAAACACGATTAGAGAATGGCGACGGAAAACATGCAACGACAGTGAAGATCCCTACTGTATGGGATGGCGAGTGGGCTCGCTCACACTTGACAGCAGAAAATGGAAGAAACGAGAGAGATTGGGTTCTGTTCTGTCGGCGACCGTTGACTAGCTTAAAGGCGAGCGGCAGCTAAATGGACCACTAGCAGGGTTCAGCTGTGGCAAGTGCGGACGCTTTTGTCCTTAGTCGAAGGGTCAAAGAATATCCGTACCGTATCGTAGCATCTGCAGGGATATGCGAATGCAATTTCCGTTATTCCGGGTCTTTTGATTCGCCAACCCTTGCCCAGAGCCTAGAATTACCTGTGGTTATTCGCCACAGATGAAGTGGCTAAAGAACTCTTCCCCCTCGGAGATAGCGGCGGGACGAGGCGTTACCCGTATGGTAATGATTGGCACATGAAGGTTTGTGCAGCTCCGAATGGCCGCCACAGAATTTTAAAAGTCTCGAATGAAGCTTGATGCTTGGCCTGGGGTTTGCCATGGTGCTCCACAAATCGTACGAAATTGAGTCTCGGTCGGTCTAGAGTGCAAAAGAACAGACCCATGCCCGGCTGGCACTGTTCAGTAATCTTGCAATTTGAGGGAAGCAGAAAAGGCACAACAGTAGAGGGTCCACGAGGGTTAACGTCGGTAACGGCGATTGGCCAGACTTGGAAGAATGTTGAGCATTGATTGGTGTACATCTCCCTCACGCTGCTGATCGTTTTGCCACATGTATATCTCACCTGATATTGAGTGCAGGTTACATCCGAAGGTTTTCGCGCTATTGTGGAAATCAACGTTCGTAATTGTAGTGGCCTGTAAGGAGTTCTAGACTGGTCCACCATCGGGGACTTTACTATGATAAGGACCAGGAGCTTCAATCCGAGCAGTTGTGGCAAATACCGGTACTGTATTGAGATGTCTTACCCTGGAGCTACCTATTATCGATAAGAAAGCAACAAAAACCTCTTGACTCTAGGGACAGAAATACAAACAAGACTCAGTAGAAACGCTCGTACAATACCCTTCATCTTAGCTTAGATATTTCTATTCCGTCTACTACTGTTTGGCTTTTCACTACAGTGGCATGAAAAAAAATGGAATGTCATTTTTTTACTGTTACGCAGGTCTGACCGACAAGCAAAGCTTTGACCCAATCAACACAGCAGCAGATTTTCCGACGACCCTATTCCCTAACTGGGAAAAGTAGACCCTGAAAACTGACAAGACCCTTGCTCCGCTGAGGGGTAGCTTGGCGAGGGGCGCAGCCCACAGACAGGTTTGAGGCCCTTGTTTCACTCTCCTTTAGAAATAAAAGAACATTTTAAGGATATGGATAGTTGACTGTATACACGATTATCAGTTTGAAGGCTTCTCTGTGTTTTTAATTGCACTACTTAGTCAAGCTATTGAGGCATGAAAAGGTTATTCCAATCCTATAGCAAATGTGTGTTAGCTTCGCGCTAATACAGTATGAGACCCTTGGACAACAGTGCATGGTGCGCTACTGTAAGGTGGTCTGGTGGTATAGTCTGGTCTAGTCTAGGTACCCGGTCTAGCCGGATTGATGATCCAGGGTAGTGTGATCAAAGCACAACAGGACCTTGTGATATGGGGAATTGTTTGGCCACTCCTACAACTGTACGGTCCTGAGCTTCGTTACTTATGCTTAACTCTGCTGTGATTAGGTGGGAAGAACTTGACCAGTTGGAAGCTTGGGTTAAGACAGCTCATTACATGTACAGTCGCATTCATCTGAGGTACGCAAGCCCGCCGAAGGACTTCGGACAAGGCAGTTTTTCAGCGGACAGCTTCCGCTGGGTTTCGCCCCGTGATTGGTCAAAGTTGTCTCCCTAGGTCCCTTGAACCCTGTGAACCCTGGACCCTGAGTATCGAACCCTTTGAGCATGCAATCCCCCCAATCATCTCTTCCGTTTTGGCGGCCAGCCGCCAGCTCTCGATTGGCTTACGTCAAAACAACCATGTTTAACCGCATCATGACATCACAGTGGAAATTGGTCAAATCCCAGTTGTTTTCGGGCTCTGTTTTTGCTGATAAGACATGGGCAATTCCTATGCTGAAGCTGATCCCTCCTTGCAGCATTACACCTTTTTACAGTCTTTACCTAGTTTCTATTCTTCAGACTTCAACTTGCCCACGACAGACAAAGGGTCAATTCACTTTCGCCCACCTCAACCATGATTCCCCCCTCTCAACAGAACCCGGCTCAAGCCGAGACCAGCAACTTTTTCCAGCGAACAAGCGTCGGTGGTAGCGACAACATCAACCAGATCAGCAACATGCAGACAGTATGTTATAACCACCACCAAACGCGTCTCTTATCCTCTACTAACGTTGAATTAGATAGTGCAAGATGCCCATACCCTACAAAAGCTCGCCCAGTCCTACGACATAGCCCACTTCTTGAATAAAACGCCAGCCACCGACGATTGTGACATATCGGCTATAGCAACACTCGCTGGAAACATTTCGCAAGCTCTCGATGCGATTGTCAACGGTGTTCCTCGTGCACAAGCGATCAAAGACAAGCCTAAACGATCAAGATCTCCTTTGACGAACCCGGGATCTCCCAAACGATGCTCTGAATGCGGCGTGACCGAGACACCGCGCTGGCGGCGCAAGTCTCGTGGATGCCCACGTCTCTGCAATTTCTGCAGCTTGGTTGGCGCGAAGCGAGCTACACGCAAGCATCCTGAATCAAGGGCCGCTTCCGTTTCCACCAGATTCAGCTGGCCAAGCTGAAGGTTTAGCATGCTACTGTCCAACGCTCTTCTACACCTGTACCGTCTGAACGTTTTATGATATATGCATGCAGTTTAGTTCCTTGAGATATATGTATTAGCGGGAGTTGGCTTTGTATTTACAACGATGTATGACTTGATTATTTAGTCCTTTTATTTAAGGGCCTTTTGGTAGATAGACATCAATACCACAACAAGACAATTAAATTAATTATCACCCTTGGCTCCACCAATGGAATAAAAGTCCTCCGCAAGTTTGCCACCCTGTGCGCCCGCAGGATCTGTCACCGCAAGATCCAAATCAATGATAATCCAACTCCTCACCACTCGAGTATCCATCTCAAAGCGCCTTGCAGTATCCCCCAGTCGGCGACGGATATCAACGGCCTGATGGACTTCCAAAGCTCCGCTCTTAATTGCCATGCCTGCAATTGCCTTGACCATCGTACCAGAAACACGATAAGATAAGTAGAGTTCTTGCAGTCCAATCAGACAGAGATTGACATAGAACTGTCTCTCTTGTTGGTCGTCTCCGCCGTGGATGACTGCATTTGCAACATTTATGACACAGCTCTGCCAGAATATCGACAGCACTTCTGGTCCCATATCCGAACGATGAGACAGCAGAAGCCGCTTCATTTGCCCAATGGAGGCATTGTACACCGCTTGTGGAGTAGTATTTTTCGCTTTAAACGTGCGTAGCGGGGCTGACGATAACTCACACTGTAACAACGGACGGAAAAGGTCCGTGATGATTGCGTGGAGATAGATACTAGCAGAAAAACATTAATTAAGCCAGATGAAAATTTTGCAGGCAACGACTCACTGCAACATATGCACGCCATGGCAACTACCGGGTCGCCGGACTAGTTCTAGAGGCAGCTCATCTGCCCAAGCAAGGAGTTGCCGGTATATTTCCTCGGCAAACTCCACAGAGGCGGGTTGGGTGCTTTCCTGATAGTACCTCTTTGCTACGATAGCAAATATTACCCAGAGTTTGCAGCTAGCATGGAAGACTTGGCCATTGACAGACGAGATATGCAACTTGTCCTCTCGGATAGCTGAGCCATCATCAATATCTCCTGGCATAGGGAGTCCAGGCGCTATCTCAACGTCCACTCTGTGAAAATGGAGTGAGATCATACTGGCGATATGTTAGATCCAAGCTTCAGCAGAAAAAGACTACTCACGACGCTAAATTGTAAGCACCCCATGCAGCATACGACGCAGCCCTCGTCCAGTCAGCATAGCCAGTAAGCCAGCCCGCATGGGTCCCTAACTCGGCATTCAGAATACCCATTCTCTGGCCGAGTTCAAGACCTTGTCTGAGATAGTCCAGTCCCAGGTCATCTTGCCCATGGGTTATGGCTGTCATGCACATGAATTGCAGGGCAGATAGACTGGAGATTGTAACTGACTCATCAGGATTGAGCTGACTCCATCGGTTTTGAGCATCGGTGAAAAAGCGAGTGCTCCAAGCAGCAGTTTCTGGATCGATGCAGGTACAAGCTTGCTGTCCACATCAATAGTTAGCGTCGAAAATAGAATTCGCGAATTGGATTGCCTACACATGCCCAGCCTAGTAAAGCTGATATTAACAGGACCGAGCAAAAATAAGGTTGGTTCTGACAAAGGTCTCGAAGAAACAAATCTGCGTGGAAAAGTGGAAGGACAGGGTAGTCATTGTTGAGGTAGAGAGCAATGATTCGGACAGCAGTCTCATTAGGGATAGGCAAATCCATCCACAATGTTAGGTCGACTTTCCTGAGGTATTCAGCGTGTAATCGAGATAAATGCGGCAACCCTTGGAAAAACTCAAAAAGAGCATCATCTTCTGATTCTTCGTCATCCGTAGACATCATGTCGGCTGATGAAGGAGATTTTGTATCACGTAAAACCTGTGTCGCAGTCATCCCAGGTCTCCGAGAAGTCAGCTCTTCGAGAGGAAGGTCACTGACGGCCATGGGCAGCAAGACAGGGTACGCGATGGGGTGTCGGACCATAAGTTCTTGTTCGAAGGGATTGGATGGTAAAAGACTTTTGATGAGGTTTGGAGGTTGTGGAGATGGAGGTATAGAAGGAATTTGAGCCTCTGATGTGGCCGATGTCTCTCTACCTCTGGGCATTTCTCGAACCATGTTGAAAAGCTCCAAAGCCTCGAGATACGGAAGAGTGGCCAAGAGGTCCACAATGACAGCTGGCTCACTGTTCAGAAAAGTCGCCAGCGTTTCAAGTCGAGCAGGACTAATTGGCGATGCAGTCGGTACATCGGGATACGTGCACTCCAAATCTCGTCTGGTACATTTTGAACATTTGGGTCGAGCCCGGTCGCACTGAATCTCGTGTTAGCAATGTTATCGCGCCATTCATGAACGGAGTATCGTACCCCTTGACTATCTAACGCAGGGGAGAAGGGTTAGTATCGCGAACCTTTTTCTTTCGTCTGCGACAGGTTTCGCACGCAGGAACATATCCAGCCCTGCGGATTGTGCTAGGCAATGGCTGGTTTCCAGGTAAAGATGACGATCCTGGCGATGGCTGAGCAGGCTGCAAAGCGCGGAGTCTTGGAAGAGACATTGGAATGTGATGTAATAACAACGTAAGAAGCAGACACAGATGAGTTCATCTACTACTGTTATTTATTACTATGTAGATAATTTGCCACCTTTGCTGTGTTGTGGATCTAGACCTGGACGCAAGTCAGGAACAGATGCAACTGTTTCCCTTTTTAGGCAAAGAGGGGAATAAGCAGGACTGGGGATCGAGATTTGGGAATGCCATGTTTTAGTATGGAGAATGATGCACACCCGAAATCTTGATTGCCCTGTTTCAAACCTGATTTCTACATCGAATTGTGAGATTCGCCACTTCTCATCACGATCTTGACCGCCGCCCTGACGCTAGTAGAACGGTCTGACGTAGCGACTGATCAATTAGGTTAATGATCTTCATTAAACGATTGGTCAATAACCTTTCTCGGTTCAACCCGCCAACATCCCCTCCTTGCAACTTTAATTTTTCCTTACCGTACGGGAATTGGGTCATTAGTATAGCCTCAATTCATTATTGCAGTCGCTATGATTCAAGAGTAGATACATAACGTGACGTTAGAGATTATTCTTTCTATTAAAGGTTTTTAAAGGTCAGTCATCAAGTCGTACAGTTCAAACCAACACAAGATTATTCTCTACCTGATACTGTAAACAAAGAAACTAGGCTTATTGAACGCTGCTGGACATTTTGGTTTGTTTGCAGCTGACACTAAAGGATTTGTATCAGCCATTGGTTCTGTCCTCTTATGCACTTGGGCAAAGTCTGTGGTCTTTATCAGCAGAGGTTCTTCTATAACAGATATATTTACAGCGGACTAAGTACTATATATATGAAACAGATATCATTTCTAAAGGTTACGAACTACCTAGAATCCAGTCTGTACCTACACAAACTGACCAAGCATAACTCTAACAACATTGATAGCACCCCTCTCGTGACTTACACATCCTATATACCCGAATCTCCCAGCTCCAATCGCTTTATATGCAACAGCAGTCTTGCCCTCGGCGCCGGAGTCAGTATACCAACAATCCGACTTGTTCACACCCTTGATAAAACATATCCTGTCCATTAGGTCCCGTGGCAGCCGTTCAGTCAAGTGACTGTCCAGCACTCCAGACTGCAGATAAACATTAGCTTCACGATGATCGCCTTTCTCCCACGGAAGACCAAGAATGGTAAAGAAACGAGCAAGCTCGAGAGGTGTCGCCGTACTAGCGAAGCCACCTCCAACAACAACCTTTGCTCCCTTATGCATAGCGTCTATTACTCGTTCCAGGACTTCCCTGTGACGCGTGATCACGGTGTCTGCGATGAATATCCCTTGGGGAGGTGGATCGCTGAGTAATTCTAGCGCCCGCTCGGGAGTCTCGGCCGATCTTCTTTGCGACATGGGGAGCAGGGTTGATTGCCAACTGTTATGAGAAAAGTCGTTGCCTCCAAGTGCAATAGCAATGTTGAAAAGCTGCAGTTTGCCTTTTGCATGCAAAGACGGGTCTAACACAACGTCATCGAACCTGTCCTTGTTCTGTTTCTGTCGAGCAGCCTGCTCCGCCGCTAGACCTGTCTCAGCAGTGAGTTGTCGTGGAACGGTTAACAGACAAACTTGGACATCCTTGTCCTTCCATCGCTCCACCTCTCCAAGAAGAAGCTCCCACAAGTCTCTATTACTGACAGCTTTGCCGCGCGTCCTCTTCCACCCGTTGGAAAGCCATCTCTTTACCTTACTTACTCCTTTGATAACATAGGTCGAGTTAGTGGCGATGGTGATGGAAGTAAAGCCCTCTTCCTTCCAGTCACTGAGGCGAAGAGCTGCTATGACTGCACGAAGTTCGGCTCGACGACTTGTGGCGGGTTCTGAATGATTGAATGGACCCAGTGCCTCGAGACGGCCGGTTGTGACACTGTCGCCCAGCTGAGCATCGCACCCAAGAGAAACAGCCCAAGCTGCGCGTCCCCTGCCTATCTTAGCACCATTAGCGTATAGCAGGAGCTTGTTTCTATTCCCGAGTACCATCCGGCACCTCTCAGTGTTAAATTGTGCGGTGTAAAGTATTCCGGACTTGGAGTTTCCAATTTGTTTTAGCCTCACTGGGAATACCTTTCCGGTCCCTCTCCTTCTCTCCAACGGCTCCGACCTTGTCTTCATAGCTGGTGTGTATACTTGGATATACTTTGCTGTGTCAGCTTCGAGCATAGCGAGAGCACCGTCGGTCTTGACCCATGCATTTTTGCAATGATGCAATACCAGATCGGCTTCATCCCTCGAAACACATCCGAGAGTCGCCGAAGGAGAAGTATAGGCTACGTCTTGAGTAGCCAAAGCCTCCCATAGATGAGGATTCCTTAATTGCACAAATCCGACCAGGCTGGAATACTGCTTATGCAAATTCCTTGCGATGCTTGAAACCTCGCTCCGGTCGTAGTTTCTTTCGTATACCCTTTTTGCGATCTCTCCCAAAGGACGACTTACGCCGAGTCTATCGATATCCAGTGCCATGGCGTCAAAGTCAAGATAAAGTCGAAGCTTGAGAAGGATGAGCGCGACGAATTGACTCAAACTGGGATTGACCTCTATAAAGACAGATAGTTCTTCCCACGCATCGTTGCCCTGGGTTTGGTGGGGGTAGCTTGGTCTGTGGCAGCATGACCCGCGGATGAAATCGTAACATTCCTGCTCTCGACCAAGCTCTAGCAGAACATGTGGGACGATGTCTCTCAGACCCAGCGCATCATCGGGATGACGCTCGAGGTGGGACAAGAGCTCTTCCAGCGCATGTTCCTTATCTCCTAGGGGTTCATGTAGTTGTCTGTCAATACGGTGGTATTGCAGGAGAAACTTGTGGGCCTCCATGGTGTGTTGAAGGGTGACGCGTTGACGCGTTCAGTTACGATGAGTCTAGTGGGAAATTTTCCAAGTTATGGTGTAGCGCGTTTCCAGTCAGCTAAGTCATCAAGTGGTCCACTTGAAATGGTGTGCAGGGTAACTTGATTGTCAACGAGATGACTTTACTACATTCAATCCAATTAATATCCAGCATCATTTATTCTCTGTGGAATCAGATTGCTTGCAATAAGTAATTATTGAAACCAAGAAATGCAATGCGATTTCATACAGTGGTACAGGTAAGCGGCGTGTTTTATCTGGGATCCCGTTTCTCACTTGCAAAAAACTCCCCAAACAAGCGTCAACAAAGGGTTCACAGGACACAAAAAACGTTAGATATGCAAGACGTCAAAAGGTATGCAATGGATAAAAATAAAAGAGAATGCACAACCGTGCAATCGACCACGTCAGGAGTCGAACCTGAAATCTCTAGAGGGGGTGATTTAGGTGAACCGAAATCTAGCGCCTTAGCCATTAGGCCACGCGGCCGTACCACTGTGGATGATTTGGCGACTCAAATTTGTTACTATCGACGCTACTCCCGCACATTAGCGTGAGCAATCCCCAATGCTCATAGTCAAGGAATTATCAGACGACAAAAGAGCCAGGATATTGCCAAATTTAAGGAAGACTTCATGTGTGATCTCTGATTTTGATGGTCTTGGTAGATCAACCCCTCTCAACCAGAACGACAGTCCCACGCTGCTCATCCCATGTTGGAACCTCCTTCGGACGGGAGAACCTGCCATCACGCATTATACCTCCTCCGCTACCGAAGCACCCCATCGCTATGATAATCATGCTCCTTGCACTATCGTCACCCAGTCGAATCCAGTACCCGTTTTGTGCCGTTGCATCTTCAACTGTACTATAAATCTCCTTCGTCTTGACGTTCGATGCAAAGTCATAATTGCCATCCAAATAGCGCCACATCTTGTATTTCACCTTGTCTTGCATGTGTGTGTTATCCAGATGCTTCTTTTTCTCATGCATGTTAGATACTTTCCTGAATAACTGTTCATATGCCCAGCTTGCGAGACCGATTGTGATTGGCTCGACTAGATATTGCGCGACGAACAACAAATTCGTCTAAACTTTTGATCATGTCATCCAGATGTACCGGAATTTGCTCGTAAAGCTTTAACTGGATTGAAAGATTTAAGCGCCTTAAACGTGGAAAGTTTGAGTCGAGTATGGAGAGAATTTCATTCAGATTGTCCTGTCGTGGGATGGACTTTCCAGCACGCAAGTAGGTGTCAACTTGCCATACTACCTCAAGCGAAGTTATAATAAACATTCGCTGCGGTAGTAATAAATCTTTTAAGTTGGTAAGAAGTGGTTTGCTGGATAAATGGAAAGTATTGGTGCTGTAAAGCACTTCCAAGCACTTCCAAGCACTCAGTATACCTGAAAAGTGTTAGCTCGATTGAGGAACCAGCCGGAGCACGCACGCTTGTCTGCAGACCAAAAGCCAACCCATCGCCCCGATCCAGCACAGATGAATCTTATTGTGGCAACAATGCGCCCTTCTAGAGCACTCATCATCGGCTGGCGCGATTTCATATTCCTCGAATTGAACGAGGGTGTAGTGTTCAGCTGGTAGTCTACGATTGCATTGGTAACCTCTCCACTGCCAACTTAGAGACCGATCTTTACTGCCATAAGATTGAGTTTCGTATGCTGTATGAAGAGCGCAACGACCATTGAATCTCTCGAAATCAGCCGTGTTTAAAGCGGGCAGTAACGCGAGATCCATGTGTAGGGTGCGATCGCCGAACGCTATGACTAGAATCTGTCGCCGAATTTCGGTCGGCAATTTACTGAAGATTGGGGCGATTTGCGGCAAGGATTTGAGATCTTGTGTGGATGGTGTGGGTGTCAATGCGCTTGTACGTAGGGTCGGAAGACAGGGCATTGCAGGAGGGTCGGAATTGCTATTTTCTTTCCCCTGACGTCGCAGTCGTGTGGCGTTCAGCCACACTTTTAGCCGTTGTCGCATTGTGGGGGCGGAACGATCAACGGTATGGATCTGAGCTTATCATGGTCGGGTGCGTCGGGGCTTGCCGCGTCTTATATGCATATTTTAGCCCCCTGTCCGGGTTAGTTACTCAGTAACTCGGAGAAGCTGGCGCTAACGAGGTTAGGGTATATTAATAATTCGATGACTTATAACAATCTGTGTTAAATATCCTCTGCAATTTGCTTTCATTCTGCTTTCAAGTGCTATTCGTTTGATTTCCAGCTTTAATTAAAATTATATTCCGATAGGTGCTCTCCTCTATCTCTTAAGTAAGTAGATTGCCAGTTACATAGCAACACACGGTAAGAACATAACGCTAAATAGGGCTTTTATATACTTCTGGAACCACATATGGTCTACGTATCGTAGGAAAAAAAGGGTTTCTTATTGTAATCAACGGTGCCTAACGCATTTTTGCAGCTGTAAAATACCATCCAGGCGTCAGTACTCTCCCATCTTTAAGGAGGGCGCATAGTGACTTTCCAGTTAACAACTGTATTTCTTTCAGGAGCACATTAAGAAAGGGCACATTACGATTGAGAAATAACGGGATGACCATAATGGATGTCCCTACATTGAGTGCCGTAACTAAAATATACCCAACATGCAAAATCATATCGCTCTTCAAGTTGGTAGGATTGTCCGCAGTACGTCATAATTTATGTACGTCATAGACTTTTCCATTCCACGGCCCGTCTGAGACGCGAGATACATAGCTTCACGAAACCAGAACCTGTACACTACTCTTTTGTCAAGACAGTATTTCTGCAGATACAGTCTCATGTCCGAAACAATATGCCGAGCTCACCCAAAGCCAAACGTCTAATGGACACCATAACCGAAGCCCACCGCATGTCCTACCGCATAGGCCGCGGCGAACAAGGCGTCCTGACATTCGAACCCTACAAATCCCACATCCTCCCACTATGGCGCTTCCGCACCGTCCCAATCGCAAAGAAAAGCGCCGAAGACCTATGGGAAAAGTTCAAAGAGTTCAAGGATCAGCGTGACTTTGTGGGGATGGATATGACGCGCAAGTTCATACAAATGGGTATGACGCGTGCGAAACGATATGCGAATCATGCTGGGGGACGGAAGTATGAGAAGGGCACGCACAAGGAGCTGCCGAAGAGTGAGGAGCATCCTGATAAGAAGGAGAAGGAGAGGGCGAGTTTGATCTTTCGGGGGTATTGGGAGAGATGTAAGGAGGATGAAGACTATCAGGATTTGAAGAATGAGTTCATGAAGCAACAGAAGGAATGGAACAAATCATGATCAATTCGTTAGCACCGTTTTCTAGCAGCTCTTTTACCAACATTTCGTGTTCTCTTGTTATCTCACGAAACAATTGCAGTTTCTGAATGGGAAGGCAAGCCAAAGAAAAGGTCATGTGCGGGCAAAGGAGTCATGATGCCATGTGGAAAGTCCAAATCTCTGCAGAGCTTATTTCCGGACATCGATGGTGCTCGGGGTAACAAGCTCTGCTTCCAGAAGGACGAGAACAAGGTTCTCGGTGTGATATTGGATCCGGAATTGACCTTTGAGCCTCACGTTCGCCAGATTCACAAGAAGGTGCGCAACAGCATCAGGCATCTCAAGTTCGTTTCAGGGCGGAAGTCGGGTCTAACAGTTCAGCAAGCCAGGGAGTTCTATCTGGGGAAAATATTCCCAATCTTCGCTTATGCTTGTGAAGCCTGGTTCCTCTACACCCCGACCGGCGCGCGACTACCCCACTCCCTCAAGACTCAAGTCGACAGACTCAAGTCTATTCATTACGAAGCCCTCAAGGCGATAACTGCTTACCTTGGCAACACAGCCCAACAGGTTGTGCAGAAGGAGTTCCACATCCCCAACATCGAGATCTACCTCTACAAGAGGGCTCAGGCCGCGCGGGCCTTGTCACTAGGCTTTCTAGAGCAGAAGCCTTTCGTGCCCCAGCGAACCAAGAAGCCCAAGTCTTGGAAGCAGTACAACGCGATCGCGCCGGATATTCTCGACGACGAGGCGAGGGGATTGGCTGAACGCGCTGCTGCGTTTCTGCTGGACTCCAAGGGAGGGGACTTGGAGAAGTTCCTTGAGGTGTGGCGGGTGCGAGACAAGCGCAAGAAGGTGATCAATGCGCAGGCGTTCAAGGAGTCTGAGGTGAGGAACGCCAAGCTCTGGGACGAGTATCGTTGTTCGCGAGCAGACAGGAAGCCTTCCCAGTACCGTCCTGTCTGCCTGGAGGAGGAGTGGGGTCCTGAAAGTCTTAAGTACTATAAGGACATGAAGCGTGCCGAGAGTACGTTATTGTTGGAGTTGCGCACCGAGCGTATCGGTCTCAATGGACCACTGCACGACATGAAGGTTACATTTCCAGTTGTTTCTTTCGCAGCCATTGATCAAGAATCGCCAGCGCAATCCTCTAGGGAAGCCTCCACATCGACCACTTCTACGATAGCACCTACTATACCATCGGCGTCTACTGCCTCGCCCTCACTATCGCCTGTGGGTTCAACTTCAATTACGGCTGCGGTTGGAACATCACCAATGTCGACAATCTCGGATTCCACATCGGCGATACCTTCATCTGCGACACCCATGTATCCATTTGCATTCAGATCGCCCCCGCCTACATCGCCGTCGACCCCATCCACGAACGCAGCATTATCATCGCCGTCAACCACCATGCCGCTATTTGTTTCACCCACGGCGACATTGGCTTCAGCGATATCCGATGCTACAACCGCGCCACCTGTCGAAACACCACCCCCGCGCACAGGCATTATACCTGCAGATTGTCAATGTGGACACCGCAATCAGAACGTCTTCCACATGTTCTTCCATTGCCCAGACCTAAACACTCCTCGAGAGAAGTTGGTCAAGGCCATCGGACGACTGCAGTGGACCACGCTCCTGACAACCCATGCCAAGGTGACCACTCAATGGGCTATGGTCTATTTTCCCCTCGCCCAGTACGAATCCGTCCGCGAGCAATCACCTTTCTACGATGGAAGCCTCGACCTTGAGGCACCATCACCATCCGTACACAGGGAGCAATGATGTCGGGTGACATAGTCAACCGCATATTTTCCCACTCTTCGGAGTCTTATTGCTCTTCTGAGCTTCTGTTCCCTGTCGGATTATCCAACTCCTCGGGGCTTTCCGCTTACCTTGCTGGTCGGTGGGGATCGGCTTGGTAGGTGATGCAGCCTAGGGTTGAGATCACTGTTGCACCACTGAGTCGCACCACAGCAGTAGCCGGGTTGTGAAGGCCACACGATTTCGGTCATGTGACTCGGATCAATTGAGAGCTACGGGCCGGGTCTTTTGACTTCAGGCAACTAAACTCTACTAATCTCTAACAGTAAGTTATTCATGTTGTTTGATCACTGTCTTGACTTTACTGACCTTTGACTTTGACTCAGCAGCAACAGAACGCGAACACGTCTCTCTTCCAGTACGTTCCATCACCTCTCGACAATTCCGCCCGCACCCACTGGCTTTCTGCCACTGTCATTCTACCTGCCCTCGTCCACTATCACCTCGATGATCATCAACCCTCCATTCGCCACCTCCCGTTCCAATCAACTGAGGCTATCTGCTTTGTTACGAGCCCCGCCATCATCTCTTCCTTCGCCCACCACCACGCCTTGTGCTCTCCAACAATTGAACTGGTTCCATTTGCTAACCATTTTCCAGGAAACCTTATCCGCCAAATTTTTGTATGAGTCACCACGCGACACCACGTCCCCACTCGAAGTTGAGTTCCATGCTAACTCTAGTATGCCAGCATTCGCCCAAAACGCCGTACGCCGACATATCAGTAAGTTTCCACCATCTCGACTTTTTTCTTGGCTTGTGGCTGACCTAGATTTGTGTTTGACAGTCGTGGACTCGTGGCCTCAGGCCATGACTGGCCCGGTTCGTGTAATGCTTGTCCCCCGTTTTGCTTGGCTCCATGCTGACAATATTCCCTAGCCAGGGTCTCTGGTCGACTCAGTTGAAGTGCTTGGAGGTTATCTTCCGTAGCTTCCTCAGCTCGTCGAACCAGCGGGACTTTTCCACGTCCAAGATGTCGCGGTTGTCGCCCTTGTAAGTCGTCCCCAATGATCTTTGACATATTCTTTTTACTAACTCTACTATTTAGTCCAAGCTCCTTCAGGAATCCCTTCTCGTCAGATGTCCAATCCTTCGCACCGGCAGCTAGCTTGCGAGCGAGTTCCTCCAGCGCCTCCAGCTCTGTCTCTAGGAACATCTTGCGCTCATCTTTCCAGAGCAGCAAGAGGATTCTGCAGCCAAAGGCGACGAGCTGTAAGTAGCCAGCAGTTCCTTTGCCTTATCAACAATAGCTAACACTACCCCAGTGACCCTTCGGTGGGTGTCGAATGGAGGACCTTGCTCCAAGGCATCAGCTGCCTGTGCGATATCTGCATCTCTTGGTAACAGCCGGAGCGCTGATTTGATGTGTTCGATCTGCGAACGGTTGAGGCACAGATCATCCTCTCGGTAGTAGTCCTTGAGAGGCGTAATGCTACAGCGATTGAACCGTACGTTGACTATAATGCATGGGGAGCCTACATACTAATTACATCAGTAGGCATTGCTACGAAACGGGTTAGCGAGGGACACGGCGCGATGGCTAGGTATGTTGTCTATCTTGTGCTGGTTGAAGCTATGCTGACTGATGAAGGGATTAGGGATCAGGGGTTGACTGACTTGCCAGGAGTGGGTAGGACTTTGAATATCTTTTTTCTAAAGTATTATGCTAACCTAGAATAATAGTGTCTCGTCGGTCGGGGTGGTTGTAGGAGGAAGGAAGGGAGGGAAGGCTGCTGTGCAAGACACAGCAGCTTTTTGTGCGTGTGTGCGCGTGAGTCAGTAGGTCCAGCCTCGTATTCGCAACTTGACATCAAACTAATCATTTCAGCAGCTGTGTTGCCGTTGACGATAGTAGAGTTCAGTGGCTGTGGTCGGCACCAATGAATTGAGCCGCAAGTTGACCTGCTGGACGGGCCATCTTGATGTTGATGAACATGCCTAATGAATAATTATGCAACAAAACCTACTGTCTCTTCTCTGTGACCATGTATCATGTGTGACTTAATTCTATTGGCTTGTGTGTTGATGACTTATTCTCCATAACTCTAAAATTTTGTGACCTAGGTACTTAACATCCCCGCATCTCTAACATGACAATTCTTTTTCTCTTCTTTCCAGTGACAGCACCACAACCGTCTCCAGCATTCCGCCCCTCCAAAGCCGACTGATACCCTTCACTTGGGGTTTCTCATTCAGCAAAATGGTGGTCAAACGCTTGATCACTGATCTCCCCGCGGAGTTGAGGCAACAGATCTTTTCCGAATACTTCAAAGTTGAAGGAGGCTATGTATACAACGCCGAGTCAGAGAAGCTCAGGAACGCTGCCGACAATACCCCGATCGATCTGTCGCTCATGTACACATGTCGCTCAATTGCGAATGACTGTAAAGAGCTTCCTTTCGCTGCCAACACTATCCATTTCTCAACCGTCTATCGAGAGGATTGGCGCAGTCTAGCTGCATGCTATAGTGTTGCAGCTAACTTTTACCGTGTTTTACAAGAGGCTATCACCTTGCACCTTGCTCATCTTATCACCCCAGAGATGTTTAAACAGCTCGAAGGGGAATTCCCTACATTCAAATCGAAGTTGGAAGAGGCGAGGAAGAAACACTTTCTTTTCTGGCATGACGGCGAACACCCTAAAGTGCAGCATTCCACGTGCGGCTTTCCAAAGGAGTTCTTCCGCAAAGAAATATGGAATCCATGCCAGTCCACCCTGCTAGATCATCATGGGTTTGGTCATCTCGATCAAATGTTCTCGAGGTGGCGGATTAACCCAGGGTTTTCCATTAGAGGAAAAGAATATCCTCAATTCTACAATTTTGACTACAACCGATGGGACGACACCGCATCCGGCGAATTTTTTCGCTGTCTGCCTCAGCTCCTAGTGCTCATCGCCGACCAAAATCCAAAGGAATTCGCTGACCGTGTGTATCTGCACTTGCCACATTGGCGTGACAGATATCCAGCTGAAGACTTCCTCAACATGAAGCTTGGCCTTGAATGGTGGGCTATTCCTTCATGGCCACAGCTATCTAGTTTCTTGGATCGTCTCGGCGCCCCCGACAATTTATGGAAACGCCCCAATATGTGGTATTATTATTATGAGTTCATGTTTCAGCTGGATGCCCTTGGCAAAGATATTTCTCATGATCAGCTTGAGAATCCTCCAATCGACTTTGATCTCCGTTTCCGCGAGAAGCCTAGGTTCTCTGCTGCTGCTGCCGCTGTCAGATTCATTGGTCTACTACCAAGTCACCAGCGAAAGCAGCTACGCTCAATAAACCTGTACGAAGACCTCCCAGCAGTCAATGTCTCGTATCTTCATGGCCACGGGCTGCTGCCTCTGTTGAAAGAGAACAATGCGCTGAAGATACAGCGTCGTGTCAGCATTATCGATTGCGTCATCAATATTTATCCGCCCGTAGTATCTGCTCAAATGTTCGTTGCCGGAGATCTAGAAACGTACGGTGTCGCGGAGAGCTTTGTGCCGATGCTGTCATGCTGGCTACTCGAGGCTCTTTCGGTGGAAAAGGCCGGGGGATCTTCCAACTCATTCTCAATGCTACTAGATTCAGGTCCTGATGCTGATTTCTGTACGCAAGCCTTCGAAGAGCTAGTCCATTGTAGCTTTGCTCGTGCCCGGGCTTGGAAGGACTGTCTAGAGGCAGGCTTAGTGCATTATGAATGGCCGGAAGAGATTCAATCCTTGACACGCAGTTACGCATATTCTTCAGAAGCTGGTTTCGAGGAGGCCGTCATGCAGCTAGTCAACCACTCCTCAGCCGTCTTGCGATGCAACTTCAATCCAGGACTGCCTCAGGGACATCAGAAAATATTAGACAATGTTAAGGGAGGGTTCACCACACCTAATAATCTTGCTTCTCCGTCCTGGTGGCTGAGGGGCGGCCTAGGCCGTGTCGACCTACCTAAGCATCTTATGGATGTTGAACGTGCGGCTCGGGTCTTTGAGATCCAGTCGGGAGATGAATATCTAGAGTCACAAGGACGTGTCGTCTCTCCTGTGCGATCAGTCAATGAAATAGTGGAGCAGTTGAGAGAAGAAAACGCGTATTAAGAGGCAGGACATTCAGGGCGTGTGAGCACTTCAGACGATGCCATGGCAATAGCAGGAGTGAAGAGTAGAAGGTTCAGGTTTTAGGCTATCAGGGATATTTAGAATGACCTCTATCACTCATTAGATAGCTCCTCATAGACTGATGCTCGGATAGATTCTATCATCAACTGGCAACAGCCGCAATCAGAGCAGCACCCGTCCCCGATCCATCCTTGGTGAGCTCTATCTTTATCCTTCCCTCATGCAACCTCCCAACCTCTGCAACATCTCTAAGAGCACCACGCATTAACTCCTCAAACTCTGCATGAAACTCAAATAACGAGCCATCAACAGCAACATTGATCTCCTCTTCCACCAGCATTGCCGAGTTGACCATTTCTTCCGACTCGTATGATGATTTGCTCGTGGGCAGCGATGGTTCTGGGTCGGACGCTATACACCCGCAAAGACTCTTGATGAATCGGACGAATGAGGATGTTGTACTATTTTCTTGCTTGGTTGGCTTTGTGACGACCTCTTGCGCTTGTGTTATCGTTGTCGTCTTCGGTGTGGTAATTGTTGGTTGTAGTCGCCCAGACTGGATGAGGATTGCTGCAAGACCTGCACCTACTAGTCGAGCAGACCTTGCGATAATTCCTTTCGCAAGCGTCTGCATTAATCGCAAGTCTTTTATCGTCACATCCTTCGTCACCAGGATTTCTATCGCGTATGCCAGTGCTCCTTGCGTATCCTCTGCCCCAAACCCACAGATTCTTGTCAGGAATGCTGTTTCGATGCCCATGTGTCGATAAGCAGGGCTGTCTGTATCAAGGACAAGACTGAGCTCCCCAGTCTCGATCAATGCTAGTAGCATCAACCGTAGCAACTCGCCAAGATACATGCCTGAGACCATCTTCTCTAGCAGACCGCATCCAGGGTCAGACGACCTCTGATCTATCAGCTTATCGAAATGCGTCTGGGGAAGAACCACCAGTTCATCGTCCCAGGATCCCCATTCTGTGTTGATGGCCATAACTCCGTCATCCTTCGTCTTCTCATCGAATCCCAACCTTGTAATCTTCGAGATTCGTTCGACATAAGCAGCGTTGGTGCCTGTGCCCAGGATGATAGCTGCCAAAGTTGAGCTAGATTTCTTCGCGGTATATGCCTTTGTAAGCAGTGTGCCAACAGCGTCGTTCGCTAAGACGCACACCCGTACTGGCAACGCGATTTCGTCAATTGCTGTTTGCAGTAAAGAACAGGGGTCCTGGTTAACAGCGCTTGGAATGTCCCATCCTTTATCCCAATGCACGAGTGTGCCGTGAGACAATGAAGTCTGTTCACATGTAAAGCTAAAGGTGAATCCCAGATTAAAAGTCTGCTGCTTTAAGTCCCCCTTCCGAATCTCGAGCGCATATTCATGTAGAAAATCTCCAATTTTCAATGCGATAAAGTCAAAGAGAGGCTTGTAGCTTTCGTTGACTCTTAGTTCGGGAGGAATGACGTGCTTTCGTTGGAACACATCAAAGGTAGAATTGCCATGTAGATTCACAGCACAGACGCGACAGTTCGTACCCCCCAGATCAACAGCGAGAACCAATCCTTTCTCATGGCCGGTTGGTATCTCAGTGACAAAGGAAGGTATCTGATAAGAATGCTTGGCTTTCAAACCATGCTCTGATAGGTCTGGTCAGTTAGATACTTGAAGATATGGAAGAGGTACATACGCATCTGTTGAACGAAGTGATTCGTAATTTTTTGTACTCTGTCACCGTCAATTTCGAGATCTTTGACGATGGAATCAACAGTTGCCAAATGGTCATCTCCAAACTCGTTTTCCAACATAATTAATTCCGATGACTGAGACAAAATGGCAGAAACATCACATGAACGGTATTTGGAGAATGCAGAGTACAAGTGCCAAAAGACTAATACCAAAATTGCCAAAGTTTCCGGAACCATGTCAATCGCCCTCTCCCAAAGAAGCATAGTCTTCCATCCGGCGATGTCCGGTCCGAGGCCGGTCAACCTCGGCTGCCAGCCACTTTAGTACTAGACCACCAGCGCAAGCATACAAGGTGATATCCGGCCACTTCGCCGCTCTTTTCTCCCCGCATCATCCACTTTTACAATCTCATACATACGACCAGAAACAATTGCAGAATGACTTTCGGCGAAGATTCCCGACATCAAAGCGACGAGTCTGGAGCGCTCAAAGCTCGCAAGGCTTGCAGTACGTACTACCATACCCTTGTTGATGCAATGCGCTAATTATAGATCCCAGTCAATTGTCGCAAGCAGAAGATGAAATGCGTTATACAGGGTAATAACGAAACGTGCAGACGATGTCGTCGCGCAGGTTTGCCTTGCGTGTTTGTGCCTAGAGCGAATGCGGCGCAATTACCATCAGCTTCTGAACCTTTGGATCTAGAGTTTAAGAATAATGTGCTTTCGAGACTCAAAATTGTTGAAGAGCGATTGGGTCTTTTAGGTGAGAGTAATATGAGCCTGGACATGTTTTCTGGTGTACAGGAACAGACGCCTGAGGCTGGTGATGGACCGCTGTGGAATGCGATTTTACAGTTGCAGAGATGTTGCACTGGGTTGCCTTCTGAGATATGGCACCGTGATACTGTGGAATCATTATGGTCATCGTATGTCGCTTTTTTCCTTGGTCACTTGCTTTATGAATAACATTTCGGTGCTGTAGATTCCATGATAGAATGCCCGGATTGCATTTCATGCCCGACAAACAGACATTTTCAGCCCCCCAACCAGTTCTGCTCGCCTCTATCCTCTACTGTTCAAGTACACGAGGTCCACCAGATATGGTCGACATCGCGCCTCATTTCTTCACAGTTTTATGCACCGCCATTGCCCAACTGAGTATTCCCAGTAGTGAGATCGGACGACCTATTGAGGCCTCTGTGTCTCGCGAAGAATGGTCTTTCCAAACTGTGCTTGGCATAGTGCTGGCTGGTCTCCTCACGGAAGGAAATATAAGAGAGACTGGCAATTGGATATCTGTGGGTTATAGGTTGATGCTGGACTATTGTCCCGCTCACGTTGATGATACTTCAAGAGAATGGCGAAAACTGTTCAGCGGTATACAGATCGTTGACCTGGAACACTCGTCGATCCATCTCGCCTATCCAGTCATACCCATCGAAGCACCACTTGCTACACTCCGAATGTCCCCTCTCGACCAACTATACAAGTTATCACGTATGATGCATACAGGTCTTAGCCACTTCACAGGACGAAGGTTACCTACAATATGGTCCTGCTTTGAAGATTCACCACTTGACAATCACAACTTCACTACCAGTTTCACAGCTATCGACGGTGTACTCATTAGAGACTGGGCGAAGCAGCTGGACGATTGGTTGGTGGAGTTCAATGGCAAGACACCAGAGCCGGATCAAAGCAGTAAACTTGTTCTTCGACAATATGTTTTACATCGACTGCTCGTGCTGTCGATCTATCATCCTGCTAGAAGTGGCAATCTATGGGCACAGAGCATTACGTCTCATGAGCAGGAGGAACTACTCCTGTCAGCTCGCGCGACGCTGAAACTTCATCAACATGATGATTCAATCTGGTCGAATTGGGATTTGATCATCATCACTTGGGCTGCTTTGATCGTTCTGCAAGGTATACAAGGTGGCGTTGGAGAAATGGAAGGTAAGCATTTTCTTCTTCTTTGTTCTGTGTTTTCTAAGCTGACTCTTATATAGACATGACAAACATCAAACTCCATCTCGACATCCTCAAACAAAAGAACGAGCCTAAACCAAGCCTTTGCGACAAACTCATCGCACGCTTAGAAGAAAGTCTCCAAGAAGTCAGCACGCCTGATTTCTCGTATGTTCAACCGGCACATCCATCGGTCATGGATCCCAGCTTCGACTATACTTGGCAGATCTTTGATCAGGTCAATTTGCAGCACATCCAATTCCCTGGTTGAGTTGTTCCTCTGCAGATATTGAATCGCGAGATTACATGCCGATGGGGAAAGTGACGGATCGGACTCTCGTGGTGGGTAAAATACGAGAGGCCATGTTATCAGGCTTCAGGTCACCATCGTCATGATCATCGGCTGAAAGAGTTGGAGATGGGGGAAGTTGTCCTAGAACTTCTTTTTCCTTGATTGTCTTTGCAACGCCCTTGAAGTACTAGATTCGATTAGTAACCTCGTCCTTGCAATGCATTTGGGAGGACTCACGTTGACAGTCTTGACCTTCATCTCAAGAGTAGCATCCTCATCCACCACAACCATACTCTTAGCATGAAGTTGAAGACAAGACAGGGTGCAAAGATGACTGACTCCGCCTTCAACAGCCTGTTGCAAAGCCAAAGCCTTGGAAGCACCCGTCGCGATGATGACTACTTCTCGAGCGTCCATAACAGTTTGCACACCAACCGTCAAAGCCATATCCGGAACAGCATTAATATCATCGTCGAAGAACCGAGCATTCGCGATCCTCGTTTCATAAGCAAGGGACTTTACCCTTGTGCGACTGGACAGACTAGATCCTGGTTCGTTGAAAGCGATGTGGCCATCCGTTCCCACACCACCAAGAAACAACTCAATAGCTCCAAAGGACTTGATCTTGTCTTCGTAATCTTGACACTCTTTGAAGAGATCTAGTGCATTGCCGTTGAGTAGATGGATGTTCTTGTCTTGTATGTCGATATGTTTGAAGAGATTGTGGTGCATGAAGGAATAATAGCTCTCTGGGTGATCGCGAGGCAAACCGACGTATTCGTCCATGTTGAAGGTGACTACATGGCGGAAGGATATTCTTGAGGCTTTGTATGCGGCGATGAGGGCTTTGTATATATGTAGTGGGCTGCTTCCGGTGGGAAGGCCGAGGACGAAGGGCTTTTCTTCTGAGGGACTGAAGGCTAGAATACGACCTTTTTGATGGTTAGATGTACGGTGACAGATTCTTGGAAGCGACGTCTTACTGATGATGTATTCTGCGATGTAGTGTGATGCCTCTTGGGGGCTTTCACGGATGACTAGACGCATCTTGAATTGGTACAAGGCAAAAGAAATAGGTGATAGCGTGATAAGATGTGTTTTCAGTGGGTATGGTTACTGAGAACTCTCTAACAACACTCGCCAAGTCTTCTATGAATGCAAAAGTCTTATACTATCTATCTCAGTACGTCTTGCGTCATCGACCCTTTGACTCAGACTGTGTAAGTGAGTCTATCTAGCATAACCACTATCCTGTTTGATAGAGTTTTGAGAATGGCCGAAGTTTGCCGGTGGTCTTTCTGACTTTTAGTCCGGCATACTACGGTCATCTTGTGACATCAAATTTGGTTAGCCACGATGTAATAACTGCCGCTTGCCTTCTAATGGAAGACTCTGGGGAAGATGGCTGCCATTGGACTGTAACGGTCTGATAGCTGCATTCTATGAAGGGATCCCGATACGCCTGTGTCACATCCTGAACGTGGAAGGCAGTCGATCAACAAGTTTATAAATTATTTACTTAAAAATATTCGAACGGTAACTAAGATGGTCCTATGCTAGCACATTCTAACAAGTATACTCCATATCAAGAGTAACAGTAGGAACTCCCTTGAATCCCTCAGGAACAACATACGAAACATTGTAAATCCAATGATTCCTCAACGTAGCACCATAAACAACATCCTGCTTCTCCAGTCCCGGCGCAGTAACATTCACCTCCAAACAAGGCAGCTTCTCCAAGCCAGTAACAACATTCTTATTTCCAAGCGTCCAAGAAGGCGGAATGCCAGTCAGTGCAAAAGTGAAAATGTCAGTACCCTCCTGCGTAGTGTTGGGATAAGACACAGTCAACGTCTTGGGTCCTGCCTTGGCGCTCAGCGTGGAGGCGCTGGGGTAGAGGGAGAAGAAGCCCATGTATGGGTAGGGCTTGTGCTCTGGGTCTGACGCCCATTGCACGATGGCGGGAACGTATTGGTTTCCTCGGTTCTTCTCCTCGGCGACGGTCTGGCCACCGATCATGAGCTCGGCGCTAAGCCAGGACGTAACATGACGAGGAGTCTCGGAGTCAAGTTCCTCGTAGACAGTCTTGTTGATGAATCGCGTACCCTTCCACTTGCCCTTGGTCTTGATGATAGACTGCGCCTTCTTGGAAACCGTCGGGGCAACAACATCAAGGACCATAGCGATGGCAGCACCTTGCGCGACATCATAGAGAAGATCACCTTCTCCAAGTGGTGGTTGACCACCGACGCCACGGCCGTACAAACCCCAAAGAACCATGGAAAGAATCTGAGAGTGGGTGTTTGCATCGCGACTGTACGCGCGATCATAAGGTCCCACCATGTTTCCAAGGTAAGGGTTATAGTGCGCCGCAATATCATCCCAAAGCTTCTCAAGAATAAACTTGGAATTCTTAGTCATGGGCATATCCTTAGGTCCATACGCGATATTCGCAGCAAGAGCCCAGATATCGATACCGTAGTAATTCGGCGCGTTATACTCGGCCAACACATTCTGACCATCCTTCTTAAACAATTTGAGGAGATCGTCGCCTTGCTCTTTGGCAAAGTTGATGAGTTCCTTGTTGTTCTTGCGCTTGCCGATCCAGCCGGTTGTGAGGGCTCGCATGATGGCTGGGTTGGAGTATCCGAGGATTAGGTTGTCGTCTTGTGGGAAGGAACCGTTGCGACGCATACCGCCGATTGCGGCGGCTTCAAGGGCATTTTCGATGCGGGATTCCAGGCCTTTGGGGAGGAGATGGCTGAATTCTTCGACAACTTGGATGAGTTGGGAGCTAGCAAACGTCAGTCTTAGGCGATTGAGTCTTGACACGAAATACTTACCCGACGAATTCTCTCCAATTGGGATCATAGGTCCCGTAGATGGAAGGAGGATACAAGGTGCCATTTGGTGTAGGATCAGGCTCATCAGGCGCAAGCTTGAAAGTGCCATACCAAGCAGAATCAAAGTCGCTGTTCAATTGATTCGCCAAGCTATGCCAAGTCAATTAGTTGTTCATCACCTTGCAAGGATTGACTTACACGTTCTCAATTGCCTTGACAGCAGTCTTGACATCATCTCCCTTCCCACGATGCAAAAGACCCGCAATGTACCAAGCTGTAAAACGAACAGACCATTGCCCGTTATCTTGATACCAGACATATCCATAACTAGCATCAAATCGCGAATCTGAAACTTCCATGGAATAGTCAAACAGACTTTGTGCTGGGGCAGTCAACTTGTGGTTGTTACTGCGTTGGGAAAGATTGGCTGCAGTGGCTGTTGAGCCAAGCGCTAATAGAGAAGTAGCCAGTGTAAGAAGACCCATGTTTGCTGTCACACAAAAGATACGAAACAAACAATAGAGTCCAATTGACAAATGAGAGGGGATTGAGACGCATCTTAACTGGTCTCATATCTGTACCTCGGATATTCGTATTGTGATGGGCAAAACCGGTGAATGCTCGCCGGACTACTCTTCCCATCTTGGGGTTCCCCCGCAATCTGCCCATAACTAGCATGGTTCGTTTGTACGAGCTAAGGAACAGGCCATTGTCTCTCTCCACATTTGATAGGGGTCCCCAGTTTTGGATGTCAAAAGTCCTTGACCCTGGATATCGGGATAAGAACCAGTTTACTGGGTAGTCGAGATAAGAAGATAACCAATCTTCCTAGGCAATTGATATGGTTTATCACTTAACTGATACCGAACCAGTCCAATTGATACTGATAGCATCAATTGATTGCATGATGGTGATAAATTAAATGAAATGCAAAGTCAATTGGTCCCAAACTAACTAATTTAGCGACCCATCCCCGCGGTTCTTCGGCCCCCAAAAGACCCTGAAGTCTCCCCCTCGGCTCACCTACTCTTCCCCGACTCCTCCCACCACCCGGTAAACACCGGCCAAACCACCGACACCAATCCCCCCTGCCACGGGTCGCGTGCACAGCGGAGACCCCCATGGGGATAAGTGTCAATCCCTATCGCGGGGATAAATCGGTCCCACCACAGAGGCATTGATAGATAATACTACCTTACCTCCCCTCTTTTCTTGACTCGAACATCTTGAACTTGACCTTGAAGTTATTCAATTCGTTTGGCAAGATGGTTCAAGCACATGCTACTCTTGCTCTGGATGACCAGCTGGCTTCTGGCTGGTTTGGTTGGTTCAGAAATAAGGGAATCTTGAAACTCAATGCTATTTTGTGTCTATCTCTTATTTCAAGTTATGCGACTGGCTATGATGGAAGTAAGTACCCCAACATCCAATTGATCTTTAGCGACTAACAGTTCAGGTATGATGAACGGCCTTCAGAGCCTGGATACCTGGAAAGAGTCATTCAACAATCCAGATGCTCAAAGACTCGCCATGTAAGTATACCCTCAAAATACATCCTTCAAATAATTATCTAACAGGCCAGTCTCAACGCCATCCAAAACATCGGCCAACTCGCAGCCCTCCCCTTCTGCGCCGGCTTCTGCGACAAATTCGGCCGTCGTCCAGCCCTAGTCGTAGGCGCTTTCATAATGCTCATCGGCGTAGCCCTCCAAGGCGGCGCCCAAAACACAGGAATGTTCATCGCAGCCCGCGGCATTCTCGGTTTCGGTCTCGCTCTCAACATCACAGCCGCGCCAGTCCTCATCATGGAACTAGCATACCCCACGCAGCGCGCCCCCATGGTCTCCATCTACAACACTCTTTGGGGTCTGGGCGCTCTGTCTGCTGCGTGGATCACGTATGGAACTTTCAGAATTGGAAATTCTTGGGCTTGGAGAATTCCTTCGATTTTGCAGGCGTTGTCGAGTGTGCTGCAGATTTGTCTTTGTTTTGTCATTGATGAGTCGCCGAGATGGTTGGTTAGTAAGGAGAGGGAGGCTGAGGCTGAGATGTTGTTGATTAAGTACCATGCCAATGGTGATAGCAGCAATCCTGCTGTTGCTATTGAGATGGAAGAGATCCGTACTGCGATTCGTCTTGAGAATGAGGCTATGTCGACGACTAGCTATCTCTCTTTCTTCAAGACCAAGGGTAACCGTCGCCGATTCTTCATTATTCTCTCCGTTGGCTTCTTCAGTCAGTGGAGTGGTAACGGTTTGATCAGCTACTATCTGACTCTCATCCTCAACTCCATCGGTTACCGATCGCAGGAAACACAAACCCTTATCAACGCCTTGTTGACAATCTGGGGTCTGTTCTGGGGCGTCGTCTTCTCACTTCTCGTCAACAAAATCCCCCGCCGAACTCTTTTCCTCGGTTCAACCCTCGGTACGCTGGCAACATACATCACCTGGACAGCATTACAAGCAACATACGAACAATCAACCGACGTAAACGCCGACGGTACAGGCGGACCCAGCGGTATTGCTAAGGGCGTTCTAGCCATGATCTTCCTCTTCAACGTCTTCTTCACTGCTGGTTGGGGTGTTCTCCAAGTAACATACGTCGTCGAGATTTTGCCCTTCAACCTGCGCGCCCGAGGTCTTGTGCTGTACAATCTTTTCGTGGCGTGCGCGCTCATCTTCAACCAATATGCCAACCCCATCGGTGTTGAGAACGCCAAGTGGAAGTACTACATTACGTATGATGTTTGGCTTGCTGTGGAGGCTCTTGTTGTTTACTTTTTGTTTGTTGAGACGAGGGGATTGAGTTTGGAGGAGACGGCTTTGGTGTTGGATGGTGCTGAGATGGGTGATAGGCTTGTTGGTGAGGTGCTCAGGAATACGGAGAAGGGCGTTCATGTTATTGAGACTGAGAAGCCTTCTGCTTCTGCGTAGAGTCGGGTATTAGTTTGGTTTGCAGTATCTTAGTATGATCCGAATGATCTAATTCATAATCTCTTGTCATCTTGTCAATTTACCACTACACATTTGGTACGCCTTTACAAATATCTACAGATATGTTATTGTCAGAGCTTACGTAGTGTAACAAGAGTCTAACTGATGATGTCACTCACCGCATCTAATTATTACGCCCGCATGGTGTATCCATCTCGTGACTACCATAGAAAAATAGAGAATTGCTACTGAGTCAAGAATTGATCGGCTCCGAAACTCGGAGCTATGGCCGAGGTCCGAATATTACCCCATCCAAACGGGCAACGCCGGTGAAAGTGGACCTCGTCTTATCACTTCCCCGAAAGTTCACCCACTGAATCCACTAACTTAGCGTGAGGAGCACTGTAAGCGCCATTTCATCGTCTCGTATCATTTAACGAGACCGTATTCCCAAGAACCTGTCAAGCTTCACTGTCTGGAGTAACACACCAGATTCCAAAATGGATGCCTCATCTGAGAAGCCCGACTATGAGAACCTGGAGGTAATCCAGAGGAATCGCCTCCCAGCGAGAGCTTACTGGTTACCACCAACTTACATCCTCCTCAACGGAACATGGGACTTTCAATACGCACCCACACCCCTCGAAGCATCCGACTACCCCAAAGACTCAGCTTCCACTGAGGAATGGTCTTCCATCTCGGTCCCAGGCCACTGGCAACTTCAAGGCTACGGACATCCTCACTACACAAACGTTCAATTCCCCTTCCCCTCTGCACCACCATTCATCCCCACTGAGAATCCCACGGGAACATACCGACGCAATTTTACGGTTCCTAGTGACTGGGATAGTGAGTCGCAGCTTAGACTTCGGTTTGATGGCGTTGATAGTGCGTATCACGTTTGGCTGAATGGACAGTTTGTGGGGTACTCGCAGGGAAGTCGGAATGCAGCTGAGTTTGACGTTACGGGTACCATGAAGAAGAATGGTGAGAATGAACTTGTTGTAAGAGTTTATCAGTGGTGCGAGGCATCGTATATTGAAGATCAGGATCAGTGGTGGTTATCCGGTATGTTTATTCCCTCTATTACTACATGCATCTAACAGGAACAGGTATCTTTCGTGATGTCACACTACTGGCTTTCCCAGCTATTGCTAGGATAGAAGACTTCTTCGTCAAGACGAACCTTGATGAGCAATACCAGGACGCCACCCTCGACTTCACCGCGACCGTGGATCAATCTGCCAACTGTCCGCCTCTCGAGCTCGTCCTCGTTCTTCGCGATGGTGAGAATGAAGTAGCCAGGACATCAAAGGACCTCGCCAATCAAACTCCCTCGCAGCAACTTGAGATCCCCGTCAAGAACCCAAAGAAGTGGACGGCCGAAAGTCCATACCTGTACCAGCTCGAAATCACTCTCAAAGGCCCCAGCGACAAGGAATTACAGAAAATCACGCAAAACGTCGGCTTTCGCAATGTCGAATTGAAGAACAATCTCATCAGCGTCAACGGCACGCCGATTCTCCTCCGCGGCACAAACAGACACGACCATCATCCAATCCACGGTCGAGCCGTACCCTACGACTTCGTCAAGCAAGACCTGATCCTTATGAAACAACACAACATCAACGCCCTTCGAACAAGTCACTACCCTGGTCAACCGTGGCTGTACGATCTAGCAGACGAACTAGGCTTCTGGGTCATGGACGAAGCTGATCTCGAATGTCACGGCTTTTACGATGTTGTTACTCAGCATGTTGAGCCAGCGCCGTATCTGGACTACGAAGGAAGTAAAGAAGAGTTCTTTCCCAAGGCTGCGCAGTTTACTTCTGATAATCCAGAGTGGCGTGAGTCGTACCTTGATCGAATGGTCCAGATGGTTCAGAGGGATAAGAACCATCCGTGTATTTTCTCGTGGTCGTTGGGTAATGAGTCTTTTTACGGTGTTAACCATGTCGCCATGATCGAATACGCGCGAAGTGTCGACGATCGTCTGATTCATTACGAAGGCGATATCAAGGCTCAATTAACGGATATGTACTCGTACATGTACCCTGACCAGGAGCGTCTGACGCGTCATGTCGAACAAGATGGCATAACAGATGGCAAGTGGACAAAACCTGTGATCCTTTGCGAATACGCGCACGCGATGGGTAACGGTCCAGGCGGTCTAGACGATTACCAGGCTGCATTCCGCAAATACGAGCGTCTCCAGGGTGGCTTCATCTGGGAGTGGGCAAACCACGGTCTTTTGCACAAAGACGGGTATTATGCGTACGGAGGAGACTTTGGCGATGAGCCGAATGATTCGACGTTTGTCATGGATGGGTTGTGTGATAGTGAGCATAAGCCTACGCCTGGACTTGTGGAGTTGAGGAAGGTGTTTCAGCCGGTGAGGTTTGAAGTCGTGGATGGGAAGGTAACTATTACGAATGAGTATGATTTTGTTGGGTTGGACCATTTGGAGGGGAAGTTTGATGTTGTGGCTATGGGTGATAAGTAAGATTGATGGTTCAGATTGCAGATATGGAGCTAACGTGAATTTTTGCAGGGCGGCGGTGCTTGAGAGTGGCAAGGTTGATATTCCTGACGTAAAGCCGTGGAAAACTGCTGAGCTTGCTATACCGATTGATCTCAGCCAATATCGCGACCATGAGGAAGAAGTTTTCTTGAGGATATCATTTACGCTCAAGAATGCTGCTCAGTGGGCGCCGGCGGGTTACGAGATAGCATGGTTCCAGCACAAACTCTCCGTCGATCAACAACCCAGCATCCCTGCTGCTGTCTCTACCACAGGAGATGTCAACATCAAAGAGACTCGTACAGAAGTCGAGATATCGGGCGCAGACTGGGTTGTCAAATTCGACCGCGTCCGAGGCTACATTACAAAATGGTCTGATCTTCTTGAAGTCGACGAGAAGACGCGCGCAGCGATTTATCCCTGCTTTTGGCGCGCGCCTACGGACAATGACAAAGATAGTGCTGTTGCTGTGTGGAAGGACTATGGTGTTCATCGAATGACATCTCAATTGCGATCTTTCCAGGTGCAGGAGGATACCAATGGCGTGACTGTCAAGACGGTTACGTATCTCGCGCCGCCAGTTCTGGGATGGGGCTACGACATCATTACTCACTACCACATTTCATCCTCGGGTGTTCTCTCAATGAAGCTCAATCTCACGCCCAAAGGTGTCTTCCCCAAGGACATTCCCCGCATCGGTCTCAATCTCCGCCTCCCCAAATCCCTCTCCGAAGTAACATTCTTCGGTCGCGGACCCGGAGAATCCTACCCCGACAAACAAACCTCCCAAGCCATCGGAATTTACTCATCCACAATTGGCGCGCTGGAAGTACCGTACGATGTCCCCCAAGGTCACGGCAACAGAATGGATACGCGTTGGGTACGCGTTACGAACGCGCAAGGCCATGGAATTAAAGCTACGAGACGCGATGAAGCAACATTCAATTGGACAGGCACGAGATTGTCGGATGAGACGATTGAGAAGGCGAAACATCCGATTGATCTCGTGAGGGAAGAAGCTACCCTGTTGAATTTGAGTGCAAAGGTTGCTGGTGTGGGAAGCGCGACTTGTGGGCCTGGGGTTAGGGAGGATTTGAAGCTTAGGGTGGAAGCTACCAGTTATGAATTTGTTCTGGAAAGAGTCTAGAATAGGGTAGCTTGGAGCTAATGTCATTTCGTCACAGTGATTGATTACGCGATGATCCTCATCTAGGTTGGTGTGCCAAGCAGGCATCACTTCAGGGTAACCGTCAAGCGAAGTCATTGCACTGAAAGCTATGAACAGATCGATCGATTAATTCATCTGCATTTTAACTTGAGATATTCATGCGATCAGATCGAATATTTCGTCGCTCTTAATACGGGATGAACAGGGTCAATCGCTGCGACCGTAGGGCTGACCACCGTGAATTATTGAAGCTTGGACGACAACAAGATTGATTGTCATTAAACATTCCATGCAATTGATCACTAGACTCGAACTAAACTTCAAAAGAGATGACATGTGCATTAGAAGAGATGACTGTGAGACGAAGTAATTCGCTAGATGACGGTGATGATTTGCTTCTACGGTATTCTGGAATGACATGTCTTGAATGCACAGCAGACCGTGAATATTTTGTTGAAGACATTTAGCCGAGGTATGCATATGCCCCACATTGTTGCATATCTTCATTGGTCTCACTTTGATGGTCTCTTTGCTTTGATGTTTTAGTTGCTTCACCTCTGGATCTGTATCGTAACAAGTATCACCACTGCATCATCCCAAACAACAGCGACACCTACCAAAGCGTTCTACCAACCGTTATATCGGCGTGACCGGTGCAAAGCATAACAAATGACGCACAGAGTTATGCGCTAAGCCCCGCATTCTACCAGGAACAAGCTCGACACTATTCCCCCTCGAGTAAAACGTCTCCAGAATACACACGCGAAATGAAACAATGAAGGGGTAACGCCTAAGCGAAACAATGCAGCACATTCCTCGCCCCTTTTTGTCAAAACATTCCCCCAATTCCTTCTTCTCCTCTTTTACCTGACGCACCAAAAGTAAACAAACTTCTTCTTTCTCTTTCTTTGTTCCTTTCCCATGCAGGCAGCTGCTATTACTGCATCAACTCTACAGTACTCTAATAATATACAAAACAATTACTATCTATCATCAATTAATTATGGTTTGCTACGACATGGTCAGATCCAGCGACAACAAGCCAATATGGCGTCCTCTCGCTCACAAATTCTCGACCCTCATCCTCAGAAGAAAACCCAGTAAACAAAGAACCAGAATCGATACCGACGAGAAGAATGACGAACTCAACTTCAAACCACTCGAGGTTCGATCAAATGTCCTCGACGGCCTTCACGTTCCCAACAGCTGGCTTGTCGAATCTCCTTCAGCTACCTCCCACGACAAGCTTACCCTCCCCGCCATCAACCTCTCCGAGTCACAAAAGTCCCCGCGATCGCGAGGTCGCATCTCCAAGGATTTATCAAGGCCCTTGACCATTGGAGATGTCTCCGCCTTGTTCAAGACCGAGCAAGATCGTGCTTCGGCACTGGCAAATCTTACATCCTCTGATACAGCTCCCAGGGAGGAGCGCAGTGTGCTGGATCGTGGTCGACCTGTTGAACCTCGGCATTTAATACACCAGCCTGCCCAACGTGCCAAGCGCAAGTCACTGCCCTTGGAGTTGATGTTTACAGCCCCAGCATCAAACGAAGGTCCCTCCGACACTGCCACTTCTAATAACGACACCACAACCAGGATCGACGTTGCTTCTCCTTCCTCTTTCCAAGATTCTTCTCCTTGGACTGCTGAGCACAGAAGACGATCTACCATTCGCATCGTCGACCGATCACCCACACGAGTTGATGAGACCAAGACCGAAACGACTTCCACGACCACACCACAAGACGAGCCTGCACCTCGAGTCAGCCAATCGATCCCAAGAAAGCCCGTCGCTCCAGCTCCAGCTCCTACAACCACACAAACGCCTTCTTCCTCTACCAACGACAGCAACAACAACTCTGATACCCCATACTCCACATCTGTAACAAGACTCAAACCCAAACAACCCTCCAAACTAAGCGACCGCCTCTCCTGGATAAAGAACCTGGAGGAGAAGAACAACGACCGACCAAACAAGGACCTAGCCGAGCTCCCCAAGCGAGCAGGCAGCGTGTCCGACAAGCTGGCCATGTTTGAGAAGAAGAACATGTCCGCTGCCAACAAGCAGCACCTGCTCGCGCCTACACGAACGTACTCTAGCAGTCACTCGAGCACATACTCAAGCACCTACAACTCAGCGCGCGGTCGCGAGAGTATTTTCTCCACGGACAGTAACCCAGCTGTATCATCGACACGAACTTCCATCGATACCACACATCGTGCTTCTTCGGTGATGAGTTACTACGATGACTCGTTCCGACAGAAGCTTGAGTCGCTTGTCGGGCAGGAACCTGTCGAGGCCGAGGCCGAGGCTACCAAGACTGAGGAGCAGGAATAAGCATATACCCATACTAACTAACCACCATCGCGTGAAACCACCAGAACTCTGTTCTTCCCGTTGTCGAGGCAGGCTTTTCCTCCACTTTAAGAACATGGAGCAATATTACCTACACAGAATATCAACGCGCGCCCCGAGCTGGCGGTGCATGTCTCACGACTACAGCAATTTACATAGATTACACCTTTTATGATTTTAGAATGATGCATGCGACTTTATATTTAATAGCATTTTATTTTTTTACACTCAGTATATATATCTTTCATTTGTTTCCCATCTTGTCCCCATCCACTGTGATCTACCTTGTGTCAAGACGTTGTCTTCCATCCACCTTCGCCAATCATCATTGACTCTCAACCGTGACCAGAATAGTCCCCGGCCCATCTCCCGAATCTTTGACCTCCGTCGAGACGATTAAATTATGTGATCCCTTAGAGGGCACCTTGACTGTGCGAGGGAAATCTTGTCGCGGGGAAATTCTTGTTCGGAGCTTTTCCAAATATAACTCATCCCCAGACGACCCATAATACTCGTTGACACAAGCCATGATTGTGCTCGCTCCAAAAGTATGGTTTGCGGAATAGACAACCGCCCATGACTCTAAGCCCACGGAAGAGTCTTTCTCTCTTAGGCCACATACCACAATGATTCGGCTCGATATGAAAGAACCCGAAGAATTAGAGATCTGAAAGTCTAGAAACCCAGTGAAGTTGTGATAACTGTTGGTGATGAAAGCGTGGCCATTTTGATCCCACAGGTCTGCTGGCTTTGCAGCAAAGGAATGCATCTTGTATCCTGGGCTGATGTTCATATATGCAGCGATATTCATAGCTAAATCGCTCCTCAATTTTTCCGAAACGAAAGGCGTGACGCGTTTACGAATGAAGACTTTGTATCGCGTACCAGCCCACATGTGGGAACCCGTCGACTTAAAAAGGTCTGTAGGTGTGGACCGAACATACCCGTCCGCTGTCTTTGTCAAATAGACACCTATATTGCGTTTAATATTCGAACGATCGGGTAGTAGACAAGCCAGGTTGAGGATGTCCCCAGTGCCTAGACGTGTCTCCAGTCTTAGACCCTTATTTGTCATGGCCGTTTCGAAACCGCTTCGCATACTTGGCGCGAGAGAAAGATGCCGACAGTGCGCGAATTCGGCGGGGGACTGAGCTAGAATACCGCGATATTCTTGAGAAATGTCTTTCGCTTTCCATGCGAAGATTGACATATCGGTTGTCTGCTTGATTATTTCTTCCTGTAGCCGTTCGAAAGCCCTTGAACCCTCACCGTACATCATCGGCATATGAACATCAAAAATACCAAGAAGACAATACGCGATGTCTTCAACCCTTGTTGTTGTCCGGTTAGCAGCCCAGGACATACGTCTTGCCAAAGGGATATTCTCAAGAGATGCGATGTTCTCCAGAACCTCATTGTCGACACAGGTGATTTGAGAAATGAAGTCTCCCATATTTTCTTTCGTCCCTCTGAACTGCCACGAACTGTCATAAAACCACAGTTCTCTGGGTGCTATCAGCTCTTGCAAAGTCCATCCCCTCGTGAACCATCTACAATCTTTCAACTCTTCGTAAACATTCCCATCACTCCCGAGATCTTCAAGGTGTGCGAAACAAATAGTCGCCTGCTCATACCATCTGAACATAGAATTAATAGCCTCGGCGAGCTCAGCGCTGCTACGCTTGTCGATACAGCAGGTATCGACCCATGCGTAAGATATGCCTTTCTCTCGTGCCAATTCACAAGTCTTTAGTATTTTGATGTAGCCTGCCTTTCGGGTCGGTGGCCTTTGTTGAATCATATCTTCGAATGTGACCTCTTCTTTTCCCCATGTGTGCGACAAGATTGCGTATTCCGTTGAAGATAGATCGTCTGGGTTGGCTCTTTCGAGCTTAATTGTCGAGGTGTTGATTAGCCACATTTTTGTTCGAAGACCGCATGGGGCTTGGAATCTTTAGTCGGGAATTTCTTGCGAAACCATAAATTGATGAAGACAAATGAGTCAAGGTGCCAAGAGGCATATAATGTCAGATGCGGGGTCACGATCTGCACTTTGTTCAGCTTCTCATAGGCTGGACCAACGACGCTATTTACTGCACTGCGGCTTCGTGTAACAATAAGAGGTCATTATGATATGCTTGCTGAGCTTGGTAGACGACAAGTTATGGCTGTTGGAGGTCGACAGGAAGAGGGTTCAAATAATCATGGAATAGTTTTCATCTCTAGTAGTATATAATGCTACTTGTTTAAAATTTGTCATAAGAAACGATGTATACTTCTAATGGCATTACTCTAAATAGGGCTCCCCAGTTGCGACTAAGCTATACAGTCCACCTGGATCTGCCGTTTTCGTTTAAGAAAAAGCCGCCCTGACGTCCATACCGACAGGCTCCAACCCTTGCATTGGAGCATCCCTCTCTGTTGTCAAGTCGTCCGCACCAATGACAAGCAACCATGTTCCTTCATCCCAACCAAGAAGGTAAAAATGATTCCAGGTATACCCAAGGTCAGTACAGCCAGCATCGTTGCACTTCACAGCCGGCATGTTACAGACCAAA
Organism: Fusarium sp. NRRL 66335; assembly: GCA_004367055.1. Lineage (NCBI taxonomy): Eukaryota > Fungi > Ascomycota > Sordariomycetes > Hypocreales > Nectriaceae > Fusarium > Fusarium sp. NRRL 66335. The sequence goes on from QHHG01000020.1 coordinate 250,872, forward strand.
CCAGCCGCAGAAGGAGTTTGGCATCTTAAATAACGATACTGTCCAGCCACGACACTTGGACAGCCCACTAGACCAGCTAGGCGGCCTGATGGCTCGTCCATAACACAGAGGGCAACGCCGTTCACTTTCAGATGCTCTGTTTCTTCTTCATAGGTGATGGCACTGGTCCATGAAGATGAGAATGTGTAGGTGCTGATTAAGACTTGGCGCCCATTGCTGTGCATGACCACATCGCCTATTGATTGGCTTCGGGCGATAAGTTCGAAGGTAGGGACTGGCGGAAGTGTGGTTTCGGTTGTTGAAGCTGATGTTTCGTCTGCCGTAGTTTGGCTCATGGAGACAGTGGCAGGCTCATCAGTAGTTTCGGCGGTTGCCCAAATGGTAACCTCAGTCTCTGCACTTGTGACTGCGTCGCTGATAGACCAAGTAGTGGTCTCGCCCGATGCAGTAGTTGTGATCGCCGTAGACTCTTCGCTCGTTACTGCAGCTGTGGTGGTAGTCTCTGTAGTGGCAGACTCTGCCGCACTAGAGAGTCCGGTGGAATCGGCGCCAGTCGCGGCGACAGAAGAGAAAGTGCTGGAGAAAGATTCGGTCGCGAGAGAACTCAATAACGAGGTCGCTGTCTCAGAGGAGTAAATCCCATCAATGGTTAAAGTCTCGGAACTTGACATCGGGACTGAAAGAGTTTCCGAGGTGGTAGAAAGCAACACCAGACTTTCAGATGAGAGAGTGACTTGAGACGATGGCCGACATGGTGAAGCAATCACAGCTCTGAAACCAAACGCCACAAAGGCCCTGGTCAGAGATGTTGCGGAAACCATTGTATGAATGAGCGACAATGTTAGAATTGATAGCGAAGGTGGAAGGAGAAAAAAAAAGCCATCTCCTTTTATCCTTCTCTAGAATCAATTGCCAAGAGTTGTTCAGCTTATATCCGCAAAACTATTGCTTTTAGCGTCAGCTCAGTCTTGACTATTGATTTCTAAACCACATGGTAGCCAATTGAAGCTAAAGCTGCAATCCACCAATCTAACGCTGTTATCCTTCCTTTTTTTGCTTTTACCTATTTATTAAACCAAAGAGAAATCCACGAACATTTACGTGAACTGGACTCCAGATGGAATCCTTGGGAAGGATAATGAACACACAAGATCAAGCGATATTATTGGTGTGTCATACAGCTGCAGTGCCCCTGTTCTACTCTGTTATCACAGCCCTTTAAATTAGGTTAATAGCGATACACGTCCAGTTATCAATACGGGAGGTACGGAAGTATAGGAAAGTTATAATAGAAAGAGTTAATTCTAAGGAAGCTTTTAGACATTGTAATTGAAGCAGCCAATACCATCTGCAGGGGACCGACCATCACCATACGTTGGAGGCCGACCAACATAACCTGCAGGAGGCCGACCAACATGTCTTGTCTAGCCATTCATCTTGCGCGAAATGCATTTGGGCACCATGACTGCCTAAAGATTGAGTCCCCCTCTTTTGTACTGACTTGAAACGTTGATCTTTCCCATGAATCTCGTTCCTCCTCTTTTCCGCTTCTTTTCATCAATTTATGGTTGATAAAACGTACCACCCGACGAGCATTCGACCAAAAGAAACCGCAAGATTCATCTCACCTTTTTACCTCGAGGTCCTTTGATCTGTCACAACAATTTGTTTTTCATTTCCATCGTGCAGTTGTCTATACGCTAGATCGAGATGGCAGACATCCAGCGGCAAGCTTTCCTCCCGCAAACCGACAGTATTAGCACTGACGCTTTCAGAAACGCTTTCAGAAACGCTCCTCGCGCCTTTGGAACTCGAAATCCCACTCAGCCTTGCTTCCGTTTTAAGCAGGGGACTTGCAAGTTCGGTAATCGCTGCAGGTTCCTACACGACGCTTCTACCACGCTGCGAACATCCCAGCTGAACTCGCCCGACCCTCCTGGCGCTGCTTCCGATGGGAAATTGCGTCAATGGAAGAGATATCTGAACCTGGGTGACTTAGGCTGGAACTCCCCGGAGTTGACAACTACTGCTGTCAGCCGGTTCTTCCAGCTAGGCCTCGAAATGATGGACGGTGACATCGGCGCTGTGCAGGATGTCATAAAGCTTCTTGCCAAAGACGCCGGGTTGGCATTCATCCGGACCCTGGCTGATGTTCACATTCCACGGGCCGACAATTCGTGCAAGGCCACTCTCTGGGAGACTGAGGTCAAACCTCTATTTACCCTCATCACGCACCCTCGCGTGGTGGACTCGACTGTATTGGAGCAGCAAGTCGCGGACGTGTTCAACTGCATACTGGGAGTTGGAGGCCAACGCATGACCAGAACCTTCAACTTCATCACTGGACTTGTCACTGGATCCTTGCGTCCTTTGCAAAATGATTCCCAGATGGAGGTACTGGAGCTTTCTCTTAGCGTGCTGTCCAAAGTCATCGACTGCAACACGAGAAACATTGTCAACTCGGAATGCGACAGGCTTGTCTCGCTCTTTGCTCAGATCGTAGAGAGTGACCACGGTCAGAAAGACGAGTTCTCTCGTCTGCAAGCCTCCAGATACATCGACTACATGCAACAACGATTGGACACTGGCAAGAATATTCCAGATTTAGACCCTAGTCGTCGTGTCTTACTCGCAAGGGAAGACTTTGTGATCCGACATGACTTGCCAGGCACACTGTCTGCTGATGGACCTCGCCACAACAACGACCATGTTGATATTACCAAGATAAAAATTATGCCTACCTACGAAGAGATCATTTCCCCTCGTGGAGAATATCTCCCGACCAACAACCCCTCTACTTGGCACGTCAAGGGGATTCGTGGTCGTCTTGATCGAGAGTTTCGCCTCATTAGAGAGGACACAGTCGGCCAGCTACGAGATGCTGTACGCGACGTATTAGAACTTGCCCGAGACCCTAAACATACCAAAGGTCGGCAGTCTAATACTCTCAGAACGTATACTTACGAAAACCCTCTTACTATCGATGTCGACCTCCATCGCGTCGGGGGGCTAGAGATGTCCATTTGTTGCCACCAGCTCCCAGTCGTTAGAAAGCTGAATGCTAAGAAACGAAAAGATTGGTGGGCACAGTCCAAACGGTTACAAGCGGGAGCGCTCGTATGCCTGTTCGATGTCGCCGGTTCGATGCTGTTCTGTGTCGTGTCTGACACCACGATGAGGTCTAAAGACGACAAGGAGGCCCGAAGGATTTACAACGACAATGACCAAGATCAAGCTCCTAATGATCAAGTGAGAACTCTTTCGGACGATGCAGACTTTCTCTTTGTCAATCTCAAGCTTGTGGACCTGACAACAAGCGAAATCAGTTTAGCCCTGAAATGGTACCAGAACATCAAGTCTTACCCACCGAGGTATCTGGTTGAGTTTCCTGGAGTTTTGCTCGACTCGTTTAAGCACAGTCTATTGGCCCTTCAGAAGATGCATGAGAAGCCCAACATCCCTTTCGCAAACCTGTTAGCGCCTAAAGATGACTCGTCATCTGACGCTGACATCGGATTGCCGCAGTATGCACGAAAGATCGGGTTTACCTTCGATCTAAGCTGCCTTACCAACGACAACACCCCTCTCACCATTGATCCCCGGTCTCCAATAACCCCGGAGGCGCTCTCACTCAAGTCCAGCCTCGACCCGACACAGTCTGCTGCCCTGTTGAACACTCTGACCACAGGACTGTCTCTCATTCAGGGACCCCCAGGTACAGGCAAGAGTTTCACTGGCGAGAAGATCATCAAAGTTCTTCTGAAGAGCAAACGGACTGCAAAACTTGGCCCGATTCTTTGTGTCTGCTACACTAATCACGCTTTGGATCAGCTCCTTGAGCACCTCCTTGATGACGGAACTAAAAGAATTATTCGGATTGGATCTCGATCCAAATCGGAACGACTCCAGAATCTAAACTTGCGCGCCATCGCCAAAGGAATGTCCCTCACCAAGTCGGAGAAGAGCAGTCTCTGGGAGGCAGAAAAGGATATTCGCGAACATGTAGAGGATGGGAAAAATCTACTCAAAGACCTTGCTGATTGCCAGTCTTGGAAGGCTATCAAGTTCCTGTTGGCTTCGCATTATCCTAGACAGCATGCTGAACTTTTCGGAGAGGATCAGGATGGGTGGCAGACGGTCATTCACCAGCCAGAAATGGTCATTGATCGGTGGCTTCAGAGCGGACAACACATTGCAACAAACCCCAGACCAGTTGACCACCTGAAGTACGCTCAACTAAACAGTTTGACCAATGTCGAACGGATCTTACTCCACCGTCATTGGATCAAGGCAATCAGAGACCCGATCATCGTCAAACTCGCTAGGCTCAATCAAAATTACAACGACGCAGTCAGACGCAGAGACGCGATTCGTGGCGACGTTGATATGCGCTGTCTGAACGATGCAGATATTGTCGGTGTCACAACAACTGGTCTAGCCAGGAACCTGAACCTCCTTCGAAAAATGAGATGCAAGGTCATGCTCTGCGAAGAAGCCGGCGAGGTTCTTGAGGGACATATCCTCACTGCACTCTTGCCCTCCATTGAGCATGCCATCCTTATCGGTGATCATCTACAACTTCGCCCTCAGATACAGAATTACGATCTGCAGAGTACAAACCCTCGTGGTAAACAATACTCACTCGACGTGTCCTTATTTGAGAGACTGGTTCACCCTCCGCACGACACCGACCTGCGGATTCCCTACAGCATGCTCGAGACTCAGAGACGGATGCACCCTTCAATTGCAGAGTTAGTTCGCGCAACCTTGTATCCATCCCTCAATGATGCAGAGGCTGTAGCTGAGTACCCGCAAGTCGTTGGTATGAAGCGTCGTTTGTTCTGGTTCCATCATGATCAGCCTGAAAATGCAGATGAGAATAACAGCTCCCTGAGCACCTCCCGATCTAATAGTTTCGAGGTTGACATGACCGCTGCTTTGGTCTCCCACCTCTCCCAGCAAGGCGCGTACAAACCAGGTGACATCGCGGTTCTCACACCCTATCTTGGACAGCTACAGCTATTGCGCCGTAGGATGGAGTCCATGTTCGAGATTTACATCAATGATCGGGATCAAGATGAACTTGAAGCCGCTCAGGACGAGGAGGACACTGGCATTAACAGATCACGTGGTGTTCCTCTGAGTAAAACAACTCTCCTCAAGAGCGTCAGAGTTGCGACTGTCGATAACTTCCAGGGGGAAGAAGCTAAAGTTGTAGTGATATCCTTGGTCCGCAGCAATCCTCAAGGAGAATGTGGCTTCCTCAAGACATCGAATCGCATTAACGTTCTGCTATCCCGCGCCCAGCATGGCATGTACATTATAGGAAACAGCACTTCGTACAAGAAGGTTCCAATGTGGGCAGGTGTCATGAAGATATTGGCTTCCGGGGAGAACCTGGGCACAAAGCTCGAGTTGCAGTGTGCCAGACATCCGAATACCCCGATCAGCGTGTCCCGTCCCGATCACTTCTTGCAGTTCTCTCCGGAAAGCGGATGCACCCTTGCATGCGACAAGAGACTGTCCTGTGGGCATCCTTGTACTGGGAGATGTCACTCGGATACTTTGCATCTGGCTGTCAAGTGCCTGGCACCCTGTTTACGTCCGAAGAAAGGATGCAATCACGCTTGTACTCTTCGATGCGGAGACCCTTGTCACAACAAATGCCTCGTCAAACTTGAGAATTCCATTTTGCTCCCTTGCGGGCACCGCCTGTCCTCACCACGATGCTGGGAAGCCCAAGATCCAGCAGCTGTTCGTTGCATGGAAATGGTTACGAAGGATGTACCAGGCTGCGAGCATAAAGTGCGCGTCAAATGTCATGAAGATGTCACTGCTGCCGATTACAAATGTACTTCTGCCTGCGGGAATCATCGCACCTGTGGACATACCTGTACTAGTAGCTGCTTTCGCTGCAACACACGAAAAGACGGAAAGATCACGGAACAAAACCACGGCATATGCAAACAGCGCTGTGGCCGAAAGTACTCGACTTGTCAACATAACTGCTCTCAGAGCTGTCACGGTGATGCACCCTGTCAGCCGTGCAAGGAACGATGCGAAGTACGGTGCAGCCACTCGAGGTGTAGCAAGGCTTGTAGCCAGCCTTGTGATCCTTGTGCGCAAGCAACCTGTGAGTCGAGATGTGTTCACTCCAGGTGTACAGCCCCATGTGCTGCTCCTTGTAACTGGGTGCCTTGCTCTTTGAGGTGCGAGATGAAACTAGACTGCGGTCATCAGTGTAAGTGATTTCAGTGATCTACGCCCTCATATCCTTGCTAATCATTACAGGTCCATCTCTTTGTGGAGAAGTTTGCCCGACCTCGAAGTTCTGCCAAGTTTGCGCAACAGATGAGGTGAAATCTGTCCGTGTTGACTTCCTCGAGATGAAAGAGTATAAAGAGATAGATCTTGATCAAGAACCCTGCATCTTCCCAGATTGCGGCCACTTTCTCACTGTCGCATCCATGGATGGTCAGATGGATATGAAAGCACACTACAAACTCGACAATAATGGTGTCCCTGAGCTGATACTGGGAAATTCAGAACCATTCGCTATGGAAAACAAGGATGTCAAAAACTGTGCGACGTGTCGTGGACCTCTCCGTAACGTCTCGAGATACGGCCGTATTGTGCGCCGGGCTATGCTTGACGAGGCCACGAAGAAGTTCATTTCATGGTCTAATGCCGCATATCATTTACTTGCCGCAAAACTTATCACTGAGCAAGAATTACTTGCTGCTATGCAACCGACGGTTATCCGGGATCCAAACTCTGGGTCAGCCGGAAACTTGACAATGGGAGGTTCGCGACAGAGGCAGCTACATTGCTTGAAAGGATACACCGATAAAAGATACGATTCCATGCTCAAAATGCGGAAGGACGTCGCGTCGTACACCAGCAAGGTCCAAAAGGAAGAACAGCCATTCCAGCGCGTTGCGAACCTGGTAAGGCACGCCAACCTCCACCATGGTGGGCAAAGCGAATTTCGATATGATGAATCTGTTATCCAAACGAAAGGATCGCTTCTCGCTTCTACTTTACTGTTGAAGTGCGACGTGTTGATTCTTTCTGACTTCTTTCGACTTTTGCTTGACCAAAAATCGGATCTCACTAAGCCGGATGTCAAGCTCGATTTATCGCCCTTCATGCGCGATTGCGACAGCTTGATCCAAGGAGCAAAGAAGGCGGTATATCCACGCGAAGAGGCTCAGGGTAATATATTCTATGCTCAGCTGTGTGCTTTCTCCCGTTCGCTAGCCTCTACACCATCTAGCCCCTCGATACCTGGAAGTGAGCCACCCTCGTCAACTCCAGCACACGATCCTGATGCACTAGATAAACTACGAGACCAGGGCCTTGAACACGTTCAGCAAGCGAGAAGAATCGTGATGGAGAACCAGTCAGCAGCAGCCCTCAAGAATGACATCGACGTTGCCGAGGAAGCTTTGAATGGAGGAGTATACCGTCCCGTCACAGCCGAGGAGCTTAGACAAGTCTACGCAGCATCAATGGGAGAGCTATCCGGTACAGGTCACTGGTACACCTGCGCCAATGGTCACCCATTTACCATCAACAACTGCGGCATGGCGATGGAGGAAGCACTGTGTCCAGAGTGTGGTGCTCGTATTGGTGGGCGGAATCATGTGTCGGTTGAGGGGGTAAGGCACGCGGTCGAAATTGAGGAGTTGGCGAGGGAGTTTGGAGGTGTTCGATTGTGAGTCGATATGTCGAGTATCAGTCTTGGGGATTTAACTATAACATACGGGAAGAATTGACTACAAAACTGCCCAATCAGAATTTATCATGCTTGCAAGCTTTGGGTGAATGAACACGTACACTACAGTGCCTAAAGAACAATTTTACAGCCATAAGACGTCATAAATTAATATTTTCAATTGATTCCACATTCAAAAGTTAGACATTTGCGCTACATCATTATCTGAATAGTGTCTAGAATTTATCTAGGTGGGCCTTATTCGAGGTGATCAATCGGAGAGCAGCATTCGAGGTGATCAATCGGAGAGCAGCATTCGAGGACATAATGCAAAAAAAAAAAAAAAAAAACTCTAGTACGGGGATTAGGTTGTTAGAAGAATGACTTTATGTAAATAGTAAGTTATAAGAAGGCTAACAACTTAGTTAATTCTACTGCCGAGACAATCATTAAAGTACTGTTGATGTAGAAAAAGAGCAGTAATCTAAATGCACACCAAGTCAATCTATCCTTTTCCATATATACTAACCAAAAGGTCATCCTTTAATGTCTATTTAATTACGAACTTCTGCGCTAGAAACATGCCACTGATCGCCCACTTGGAATCCCGTCGGGAAGGGATCTGACGGATCCAAGACTACCTGCTTGTAGCTTGTAATCCAAGCTCGCCCTTGAATAGTAGGTAGCACAGCCTGGTGGTCACCAACCTGTGTTGTCCCTCGAATGTGGCTAATGAACTCAGTCCCAATAATGCTTCTATGTTTGAAAGTCTCTCCATTCCTCAGCTGGCCACGAGCGTGCAAGACTGCCATCCTCGCGCACGTGCCCGTCCCACAAGGACTCCTGTCAAGCCGGCCCGGTGAAACAACAACAGTATTCTTAGCAGCTTTAGATCCATCTTCCTCAATCTCAAGGTCTTCTGCAATAGACAGGACAGTAACGCCTCGAATGTCAGGATTTTCAGGGTGGATAGGTGTGTACTGAGCTTGGATAGCTATTTTGACTTGCTCTCCCACCTCAACAAGTCTAGCTCCAGCATGGCTTTCCACCTGGAGCCCAAGGGAAGACGCCTTGACAATAGCATACCACATTCCTCCCCATACGATATCCACCAGGACAGTGCCGAGCCCGGGCACTTGAACCGGCAAGTCAGGCTTGTCCACGAAAGAGGGAACATTATCGATGCTGACTGACTTGCATTTCCCAGCTTCGCATTGCGCTGTGGCTGTGATCAAGCCAGTAGCAGTATCGAGAACCAGCTTGGTCACAGGTTCCTTCATTGCCACCATTCCAGTTTCAAGCAAAACAGTAGCTGTACACATGGAATTGGAGCCACTCATCGGAGCATACTCGGTGCTTTCCATGATTAAGAACCCGGCATCAGCCCTGGGGTCAGTTGGGGGTAGTAGTAAGTTGGTGTTCATTGACGAACGGCCCCGGGGTTCGTTGAGGAGAAGCTGTCGTAGCTCATCTTCGTAGTTCAGACAATGTTTCAATTTCTCATACATGTTCTTGCCAGGGACGTCGCGTACGCCTCCAACAATAACATCTCCTACTTCGCCCTCGGCGTGGCAGTCAACAATTGTGATATAACGAAGGGTACACATATTGAGGGCAAGACAGCTGAAAAGCAGGGTTGTATGATGAATAGTAAGATGGAAAGTACGAGTTAAAAAGAAACATGTTCTCTTTCCGGGAGGGCTATCGATACAATTATCTACTGTAGGGTTTTAACTACAACTACACGGAAACCTGCCTCACTCATCAATAACAGCGGGTGTTGACCTCAAGCTTCACCTCAGCAAGTCCCCATATTTCCCACCAACTACAGGCCCTTGTGATAAACAAATAGACGGACCGTTTTTACATCGGTCTAGCCTCTAACGCGATTCCTCAACAGAGCTTCAAAAATAATTTTTTTCAATCAAATCCTACATACAGACGACAAAATGTTCTCTCTCCCACGCCTTTTCCATTTATTTGTCTGCTGGAATAGTTGTCCCATCCTTGGGTGATAGATGATGGTGAGGCATATCCGGCAAAAAGCAAGATAAGAAACTCCGGTACAGGGAATCGAACCCTGGGCTCCGCGGTACTAATCTCTCAGGTTATGAGAGCGCGAAATGTTAGCCACTACACCATACCGGACGCTAATTAGTTGAAAGACGACCTTAAAGTTGAGCTATATGAAGCAAGTCCAAAACTCGACTTCTGTTCAGCAATCCGTTTCAATGCTCCCTCAGCTTAACCTTCCTGATCCGGGCTAGTTTGATGATTCTAGAATCTGTCGCGATGTAAGTTTTATCTCACTCAAGGTTAAAGCCACAGCACCTTTAGACAAATCCATAGCAGCGCCTTACAAACGAACTCTCGATTCTTCTCTATGCAAATAAGAAATAGTTCTCCTATATCTTTTCCATTTATCTAAATATAGGATTAGTTAAATAAGTATAGATAAGTTAGTTAGGAATTAGTAAGTAAGGTAGGGTATATATAATATAACTATAGGGAATGTAATACTATATTACGATCCCTGCGGTTACATTATGTATACCCTATATCCTTTTATTTATAAGCTTAGCTAGTACTTAAGTTGCAAAAGAATTTCTGTATCGCATCGAAGCTTGGTCGGATCGTACGTACACGGTCTAAGTTCACTTAATCCTAGGTTAAAAAAGCCTAGCCAGAATTGCGTAACTGTGTTGCCTGGTGTAACTGGTTTATATTTGCATCGTATCCGTGAGAGACATCAGATCATGTCTCCTTTCTTCTGCATGTGGCTTACTCTTTGGATGTCAAACTCCAGGAAGAAGTTACCCAGTATCAGTGAAACGTAATTTCCCTTGCAGATATTTGGGACTCAAGGCTGAGGGCTACCAAAGCCGCTAGACTCGGGGCGGTAGGCGAGAAGCCCCGACCCGACTATTGAGGTTTAGCCTTGGGGAGCCGGTGGTCCGTAATTCGTTCACAGGACTATCCTTGTTTCAGCCTTCGCTTAGCTTCTAGGGTCCCTGCTACCTGGGTTGGCAGCGCCACAGAGACAATTAGAGCATTAGTGATGTAGTATCTGGAGGAAATACACAAAACAACAAAGGTATAGCGATAAACAAGACTTGAATTGGGGATGGAATGTGTGAACTTAAGTTCCTGCGATGGCCACGCTTGCCCAGTTGATTGTCATTCTGCAGCTTTAGAGGGCAGGCATTCTGAGACACACTGCACAGGGATGTGAACATCACAACCAACAGATGTTACCTTGTGATCCATGTACGTTTCTGGACGAGAATGCGATCGGCCAAGCTGATGGGAGGTTGTGCAATGTCGGGCTTTCGACACATGGCTCATGTATAAATAGCGCATCTGAGTCCTGACAGAAACACCATACAGTCAGTACCTATGCCATCGGCCAATCCATCCATTTAATTGTTCATACTTTCCATTATGGATATCCCACCTAACGACAAGATATGGAAGCGAGGTGATTTAGAGGAAAGAGGGTTCTATTATAATGACAACCGGTGTCACCCAGCGGAACCATTTCCACGACATGTTGAGGCCCTCCGGCAAGCAATCGTTGACTTTACATTTGGGAAAGACTATGATAAACAACTTATTGTATGTGAGGAGACTGTGTTTTGCCAAAGGGTTCATCTGTTTATCGTAGATGGTCCAGCTGACTCGCATGATAGGGAAGAATCCAAGATTCAGCTGTGCACTTATACAAGATGGAATCTTCCGAGCCGAGGTGGAAGGACTTCTTCCGAGATAATTTCTTTGAACCTCTTGTCAATGACACCTCTGTTTCAGAAGCAGACTCACGCCGGTTAGTCTTATCTTTCGTCTTGAACACCTTTAATAATGGGCGACCATCTAGGGTTTCACGGGTGAAATATTACTATAACAGCGTAGTACAGTAAGGTGTTTGATAACTGTGTATCAAGGCTTGCGACTAACGACAACTTACTAGCGACTCCGAGGATCAATGGGTTACATTTAACGAGAAAGGCAGACTTGGTGATTCATTGTCTGATCTTTTTTACAATAAGAAACAACCCAGACCTGATCGTGCTTTTTATTTTTCGATATATCATCTGACCGAAGGGTATCATGTTCCTTTGATAGCTGACAGCAAGTCCCTGCAGTGGCACGAAAGATCAACGTCAGCCCTGGTGGACGCGTTCTCATGGCCTGATCTGAAAAAGCTATATACCCATGGCTTACGACCATCCCCCTTTCATGCTTTTGATTCAAGAAAGCCGCCCCCAGACAAATGTATGAGGTGCTTTCCATGGCTCGTCATCGAGCACAAACAGATGCTTAAGAATTGCGGGAGATCGAAGGAGGTTGTTTACTGTCAAGCGGTCAATGGTAGCGGATGCGCCGTGAGGTTGAACCAAATCGCCGCGAAATATACTCTTGAGTTAACTGGGGAGGCACATGTCCCTCCTATTCCAGCTATCACCACCGTTGGACCTGAAGTTAAGGTCTGGATCACATATTATATCAAAGACTTCCTCCCATATGGCGATCACGACCACGACAAACAGAAGTTGCCGAAACACGATTCAGCCTACGTGAGTACAAATTGTGGAGTTCATGGCTGAGCAAGATCTAACCTTTCGTAGATGATGCAATGTATTTGGGACGGAAACATGACTAAATCTAGGGACATTGTCGAGTTCGGACTTATACTCGACAACATCTACACTTGGGCAACACGAGTTTTTAAGCCATTGATCACCACATATATCAACCAATGGAAGTTTGCTCACTCCTCCTCTAGCCAACAAAGAATGGAGCTCTCGAGAAGTGCACTTCGATTTATTCAGCGCACTCTGGATGGACAGCCAGACCCCGAAGATGACGATCTTGATCAAGATGCCAATATAAGGCTAATGGAACTCTGCGATACATTCGTTAAAGCTGCGCACCAAATTATTGACGAGAGGCTTGAGAGATCATGCCTTGAGAACCTGCAAGATTCACCCTCGAACCCCTCGCGCAGAGGGACACGCGCAGCCAGCAAACAAGCTCCAGAAATCATGAGCTGTTTGAGTCCTGATGCCGTACCATCACCTCCGCAAACTGAGCCGCGACGAAGTCCGAGGTTGCACGCACGAAGCGTTTCACGGCCAGGTACTCCATCAAGCCCATCTCCTGGCGCGAGGTCGAGAGTACATTCAGTCGCTTCATCTCTCCAAAAAGCCATGACAGACACAGCAACTTCAACAACCAAGGGGGTCAAGAGACGAGAGAGTTACTTCTGCGTATCGCCGTCTGAAATAGTACCTAAACTGGTTCTCACACCTGAGGGTTCGAATGATGAAAAGGCCGTCGATGACTCGCCTTCAATTGAACGTTTGGGCATCGAAAAAACTACTGACGACGAATGCGAGGAGATCTTAATGCCTGGTGCTTTTCCACCATCCACACTGGTTACATATGTACAGTCCTCTGTTCCTAATATCGCTCCTAATGAGAATGGGGCTGTGACTAGTCACTTGGAAAACCTATCAAAGGGCTTCGCTAATATGTTCTTGGGACGAAATTTAGAGCGAGAATGTTGAAGTGAAAGGTATCAGCGGTATAAATTGATAGTGGATAAGTGTATTTATATGTAATTGTTCAAATCGATATGTCATAGCTCGCAACGCCTATTTCCAGTATCGAATTCACCAATACCGGCCTTCAGTAAGGCAATGGGGTCTTGTTTAAGTCTGCGAACTTCGAACGGCGTCTAAATAGGCGTCGTCCAGTCCTTGGGACGCGGGATTATTGGAGATATATGTGCAGGCTGGCTGTACCTTTTAACGATACCGATACATCTCGCCAGAAGGCGATTTTTTAATTAAATTGAATCTTCTTAGTAGCCGCTCTTGTAAGTTTTCTTTCTTGATCTACCGCCGGTAGCTCCAAAATCGCCGCCTTCCCTACTAAGAAGTGCGAACGTAAAAGGCGTGGCGAGAAGTGTCACCAGTTATGTCACATTGGCAATAGCTGATATAATGGGATGGAAGTTTGAAAGGCTTTATTGTGAAGGCAACTTAGAGTATGAGCATGTGGAATTCTCTTTGTTTTTCTTAGTGGCCGCAAGATAATCATCCTGGTTTTTTCAGGCTTTGCCTTTTGTTGAAATGGTTTCTTGTCGAGAGGAGATTATTACACTTGGCTTGATGCGTTGGTTGATTTTGGTCCTTTTGCTTTGTGTTGATATTATGAGGCTAGTTGTTAGTGGACGGGTTTCCGTTGCACTATTTGTACTGCAAGTCTTATTCTATTTATATACAATTAAAGGTATTACAATAGTTTCCTCCTGTTTGGATCGGTAACGTTGTAACTTAGGTAATGTGTTGTTCCTTTGAATTGACTGGTCTATTATGATATGGCATTTGGATCAGACAGGATAGTGATATTGGAGGTCCTGCTCCTTGTAAACCGCTCGATAGTTGCGGGTGATAGACCCAGTTAGTTGCGACTCTATGAGCAGCCTCCATGATGGTGCAGTATTACGTTTTGTATAGTGATTGGTTACGGAAAAGCTCCTTAAGATCATATATTGCGCTCTTGAGATATCTCACCTCATCATACATAAAGGCCTTGAAATTAATGCTCTTGTCATCAGAGTTCTCCCTATGGTTTGTTCAGGCAATGGTGCGACAATGAACACACGAAAACAAAAATCTTTTCAGACATATTACGAAATAATCTTCACTAACAACCGAATTCCCTACGATCTCAATCAAGATTGAAGAACATCTCTGGCAAGCATGATCTCAACAGCATCCGAAGATGGCAGGTTGGACTCCCAGCGTGGCATGGAGTTATTCTTTCACAACGTCCGACAGGCTTCTATGGGGTTAACAAAGTTTACCCGTCTTTGACATACCCTGGACCCTCAACCCGGTCCCTGGGTTACGATGGGTCACATCCGAGACGACCAATTGACGTCCATAACCATTGCTCAGTAATCAGTCGAACTCGATCCTAAGACTGACCTTTCTACTTCAATACAATTTCAATAGTCTCAATACCCGTAAGGTCAAATTTCCCTAACCAATAACCGAGTAACATGTGATTGTCAAAAACTACCGCCATTCGCCCGGTAATATCCGGTTCACAGCAGCACGCCGCCTTCATACCGACCCATTCCTAACCGGGGATAACTTCAACCCACAATATCTACCCACAATAAGGTTTGGCCGTTGGAACTAATCCTGCAATGGAGCAATGATCCGGCTCCACGTCAGCCATTAACGCTTGTAGACTCACACTCCCCCTCTTTAATGCTCCGAGTGACGATTCGAGACCAATTGCTTGGTAGGGATGGAGGGAGATAAAAGGTGGTTGATGCGCTGTCTTTTAGACCCTGGATTCTGTTCTGGTGTTCTTTGCTTTTTGTCGAAAGAACGTCTGGGACGATTGATCGAAGCCAAACATTCTGTTTAATTCTTCTTCATTTCTTTCAAGTTCATCGATACCCTTCTCGACATTTAAACCAGTCAACATGCGCGTCGCCATCATCGGAGGCGGCCCATCCGGTCTCGTCCAACTCAAAACCCTCAAAACAGCGCACAAGTACTTCCCTTCCATCGAACCCTTCGAAGTCAAACTCTTCGAAGCATACGACAAACTCGGCGGTGTCTTTTTCCACCACGTCTACGAAGATGCCGAGCTCGTATCCTCTAAATTCCTGACTACATTCTCCGATTTCCGGCCTCGTGCTGAGGATAACGACTTTTTTTCTTCGGAAAGATATAGAGAGTATCTAGAAGAGTATACCACGCATTTCGACCTTTGGAAGGATATTCATTTAAGTACACCCGTCACGGGGATAAGGAGAGGAGATACGAGTGAACATGTCGTTAAGTTTAAAGGTCCTGATGGGGAAGAGGAAGAATGGGAATGTGATGCTATCGCCATTTGCTCAGGCGTTCACTCAAAAGCGCACATCCCCTCAATCCCCGGTATAGAGCACGTCCCCGAAGTCCTTCACTCATCGTCCTTCAAAACTCGATCCCAATTGGGAGAAGGAAAAACAATCATGGTTCTCGGCAGCGGCGAAACAGGTTGCGACATGTGCCATCTCGCCATCACATCACCCACCAAACGCGTAGTCTTCTGCCACCGTGATGGCTGGATCGGAGCGCCCAAACGTGCACCGGGCCAAAGATTCCTGCCCTGGCTGTTCGGTGACGAAGACTTTGAGGAGCCGCAGTTGCCGCTTGATGTTAGTCAGGTTACGCTTTTCGATAGCATGTATGTTCATCCTATGGTGAGGGATACCATGATTGTGTGGGATTATTATCACGTTTTGGCTCTGCCTGCTGGGTGTTGGATTTGTGGTGGTTCGGAGCATGGTGTGGATCAGTGGGTCGGACAGGTCTTTAGTGAACGATTCCATGCCTCGAGATGTAAGTTGAAACACCCGTGTTGTTGAGTATAGCTAATGGGGGTACAGTGTTTTGGAACAAGGGCTGGCAACGTATCCAGAACAATGTTTCTACACCTTGGAGACCGACGAAATGGCCATTAACGACGCGCATTCGTCAGTTCTTCTTCAACCTAGCGATCAAACCAGCTAAGCGCACCATCGACGTCGCACCATTCCCATCGCATTTCACGTCCGATGGAGTAGCACACTTCCCAGACACTGACCGTCCAGAAGCGAAACTTATACAAAAGTCAGTTGTCAAACCGGACATGGTTATTCTCGCAACTGGCTATGTTCCACACTTTCCCTTTCTCAACACAGACTACAACGCTGGTCGTGAACCATACCCAGTATCTCACGACGCCGACGTTCGTCAGATCTGGTCCACCGATGATCCGACAATCGGCTTCATCGGCTTCGTCCGTCCTGGCTTTGGCGCCATTCCTCCTCTGGCTGAGATGCAGTCTATGCTCTTCACCACTCATCTTCTCAACCGTGTTCCTCGACCTCTTCTCAAGGATGACGAGTGGCATTACCGTGTGATCCACGCCCCCATTGCTCGTGTGACATATGGCGTTGAGCATGATAGCTATGCCTACCAGCTTGCCAAGGACATGGACATTGCTCCTTCATTCACAGATATCCTCCGCATCGCGCTCTACACACCCAAGGGCTGGCGTTTACCATATATCTGGGCTGGAGGTGCCGCCTTCAACACCAAGTTTCGCCTCGTCGGGCCTTGGAAGAACGACACCGCTGCTGAGACTCTTACTGGCGAGCTATGGGAAACCATCTCTCGTCGTCACGGACTGTTTGGAAACATCCCTATGGTCGTTGTGCCAGTTCTTTACCTTGGCGGTGTTAATCTATACTACTACATGCACTCTTTGTTCTGGGGTTCCTTGGCAAAGCTGGGTCTCTGCAAAGCGCCTGTTCCGAGGAACGATGTGAAGAGAAAGTTTGAAGAACTTGCTCGTATGGAACAGATGAAGAGGGTGCAGGACGCCAAGATGGCTGTTAGTGTTAACGTGGAGGAGATTTCCTCTGATGATAGCGATTACTAAACGTCAAAGAAAATTTTATTGGGTTGGTCGAGCGAGAATAAATAAACGTATTAAGCACTACTGCAGAACGATCCTTCGCTATACTCCAGCACTCACATCCACCAGAATCTTGACATGATTATCCTTGTCGTTAATGAGCGTTGAAAAGCCCTCTTCAACAACCTTATCCATCTTGATGACCTTTGTGATCATTCCCTCTGGTGTAATCTTGCCATTTGACAAAGCATCAATGACCTCTTCAAAATCCCCAAGAGCATATGTCGCACTATAAAACTGTCAGCATTTGTTCTCGGATACACCGAGGATAACTTACCATCCAACATAAGATCTCTCTCGGAACACAATCTGGTTCATGTTCAACTGCGCCCTATTCTCCCACACAGCAATATTCACCAAAACCGCTCTAGCCTTCAAGCAATCAAACGCCACATCAATAGCATGTTGCGAGCCCGCAGCGTCAAAACCAACATCCGCTCCCATTCCTCCCGTCAACTTCCTCACATTCGCCACGACATCATCTTTCTTGGGATCGAATACGTGATGGGCACCAAACTTCTTTGCGAATTCTCGTCGCTTGGAACTGACTTCGCTTAGCATGATGTTCTTGCATCCTCGTCCGATGAGAGCCTGAACAACAGCAAGACCAATCGGTCCACCGCCCACAACAAAAGCTGCGTCGCCATCCTTGTATGGCGAGATTTTGATAGCGTGCCATCCGACAGCAAGCGGCTCGACAAGAGCGCCAACTTCGAGGGAGACGTTATCGGGCAGCTTCTTGACAGCATCCTGCGGGACGACAGTTGACTCAGCCAAACCTCCACCCCAGCCACTCAACCCAATGAAGCCATTCTTATCACAACAATTCACCAGACCACGCTTGCACGAACCACACTCATTGTCGTAGATGATAGGCTGCACACAAACGCGATCTCCCTTCTGGAGGCGTGTAACTTCGCTGCCGACTTCTTCAACGATGCCGCTAAATTCGTGGCCGAGAGTTAGCGGTGCTGTCTCGCCTGTTATGCCATGCGGGGAGCCAGGCTTGGGAATGAGGTTATTGCCACCGAGATACTCGTGGACATCTGTACCGCAGATACCACAGAATTTGGGCGCGATGCGGACTGATCCAGGCTCTAAAGGTTTGAGGGGTATGGATTCTAGACGAATATCCTTCTGGCCATGGTAGCGAACTGCTTTAATAGATTGTGAAGACATATTGAAGTTCGGTTTATGAGTAAATGGTAGAAGACAGATTGCAGAGGAGAAGAGGGGGTTTTATGCAAGCAGTAAACAATCACCCCTCGGTAACACGAAGCTGTAAACGTGACGCAAACGCCAGGTTCCCCTCATTGAACAAGTCCAGAGATGGCAATGCGAAGTCACAAAGTATAAATGAAGTGTGATGATGGGCTGATCGGATTACTCTGTTTGGTTTAGACCGCTCATGGGAGGGTTCCACGAATGATGGGACGACTTTGAATGCGGGGAAGGAGAGTCTAGACTCGGGTTTGGGGACGGATATAAGCGTGATAATTGGGATAGTGGCATGTTAAAGTCTTTTGACAGGATGGTTTGGTGAGAATGTAGTCATATCAGTTGACATTTTTCTTGTATGATGTAGTGTTGTGAGTTTCTTGGGATATTAAGGTTACTTGTGATGGAACCACTGTTAAGTAAGTTGATGAGAATAACTGTGATGATTGACGAAAATAGGTCTGGTGAGAGAATGGAGTTAAATAGATGAGTCAACAACGACAAAGTAATGATGTACATGTTCCTACAGGAATTCACAGCGGGCAGTCGACCTAAGAAATAGTATCTGCCTCGCCAAGGCTAATCTTCACAATGGTTTCACATGTCGCACGTCATCAAATAGAGTTGAGAAAGAAGGCAGACATTTATTCATAAGTACATAATTGATACCTTCATCTCCACAAGCAAACGCTTTCCATATAGACCATGTCCAATCCATTGACCTCTTTTATAGTAACCTCCAAACCCAAACCCCATGACCTTCCAAAGCACGGAGTCTGCACCAAGCTCTTACGTCGCATAAGGCTGGTAAACAGTACCATTCCTCTGTGCCTCCCGCAAAAGTCTCTTGTTGGACCTGGTGAGCCAAATCTTGAGAACAATAGCGCAAGCACTAGAAGACAGACCAAATGCCATCATACCAATGAAAGCACTGATGTAGCGAGGCTCCTCCTTGGCAACGAACATGAAAGGAGCGGTAAAGTTACCAATCTGAGACAACAAGTTGCACAGGGCGACGGAAACAGCTCGCTTCTCAGGTGTCTTGGCCAAGGCGCCGCTGACATAACCCATGATGAGAGGGTTGGCGATGTACATACCGCCCACATAGATGAAGGAAGCACCGTAGCGAGCTCGTGCGTCGGTGGTTGCGAGACAGATGATAAATCCGGAACAAGCGACAGCGACGGGAATGGCGTAATGCAGACCTCGCTCCTTGACCTTGTCGGAGTGCCAGGCGTTGACGTAAGAACCGATGGCGGCGAAGATGTAAGGTGGTGCAGTAAGGACGAGAGCGATGACAGGACCATAACCCCAATCAGCGGCAAGACCACGAACGATTGAAGGGTAGAAGTTGGAGAATCCGTAGGCAGCGGAAATGGTGATGTTCATGAGAGTCAGGATGTAGAGCTTGGGATCGCGAACAGACAGCTTGAGTCCTTCCCAGGCACCGGTCTTGGCCTCAGAGGTGGAAGGTCGATCAGCAATGACACGAGCAGCAGCAACTTTTCGCATGTCCTCAGTCATTGTCCACATGGCGCTTCCAGTGGTAGAGGTGGGATAATCGGGAATGAACCAGATGCAGATCATAGCAGAACCAGCACCTGCAGTGGCAAGGATGATGAAAAGCCACTGCCAACCTGCAAGACCGTGCGCTTGTTCAAGAGTAGCATAGGTAGCCGCAGCGATGAGACCGGCGGAGCAGAAAGCGATGGTCTGAGCAGAGTAGAGGATAGCCATGCGGAAAGCAATCTCCTTTCTTGTGTACCAGCAACCGAGAAGGTAGATGGCACCAGGAAGGAGAGGAGCTTCGACGAGACCGAGAGCGAAGCGAACACCCATAAGACCAGAGTAAGATGAGACTCCGACAGTAGCTACACTGACACCAGACCAGACGATGGCCATAAGACAGAGGTACAGACTGGGTCGAATCTTGGTGATGAGCATGTTACTAGGAAGTTGGCCAAGGACTAAAATTGTTAGCGCCGTAACTGCACCGATTGGTTAAGCTTCAACTTACCATAACCGAGAGAAAGAATGGAAACAGCGGAAGAAAAGTTGGATCCCGAAAGTCCCAAATCCGCATCAAAAGAACTCAACCGCGCGTGACCAATAGAAGCTCTGTCGAGATAATTGAAGAAGTAAAGACACCAGACACAAGGCATGAGCGTCATGTCAAGACGTCTAACGATCTTCTTCTCCAGCTCGCGCCAGTTGGGAATTCCCAGAGCATCAATCTGCTCCTCAGGGCTTGGAAGACGACCTTCCTCCTTGAGGTAACCTTCTTCCACGGAGGCTAGTTCCTTCTCAATAGCAGAGGCATCGTCGGCCTTTACATCTCCAGAAGGAGCAGGAGCTGGGATGTCCTGCTTGGGAGCATCACCGCCTACTTTCTCATTGGGAGTAGCCATTGAGAAAAAGAAATGAAGTATTGGAGGAGGTAGCCCTTGGGTATGCTCAACAGGTAGATAGTTAAAGCAAAAGGGCAGAGAGGGATGAGAGGCACAGACAGGATGAAGAGTAAAACGGGACCCAAGTTTTATAACCATGGAAACAGTCTAAAACCCCGCATCGCCGTCATCGTCCGTTCTCCATCCCATCCCCTCAAGCCAAGCCTCAAGTCCGGGGGACCAAGAAAAACTGCTCGAGGAAGAGAGTTGAAAACTGGGGGTGGAGGGTCCTCGAATCTGGGGCCCCATATAATGAGGTTGGCCGATAATGTCTTACCTCTGACGATCCCCCGGATACAAGTCCGTGTACTCGGGAAACCGTCATTCTGGTTGTAAAATCGTCTTGGTGATGGATAATTCTTCAAATTTGGAGGCAAACTTTGAGGTGGTGAGGCTCTTTGTTTAGACTGCGGCTCAGCTTGAGGCTCTTGACGGGGTGAAGACGCCTCGGTTGAGGCTTCGGGGACATGGCCTGATGAGGATAAGTGGTTGGGGTCTACGCCTAATTATGCTTAGTTTTAAGCGTATCCCTCGTCAATTGACCCCGACTCCAATTAATTAATTCATTCTTCAAGACTTCCATCTTCAATTCAATTGTGAGTCCATCACCAAGTCCAACATCACAACACTCAAAATGCGATCGTCTGTACATTTGCCATCTGCCAAGTTGTCCGTTCAAGTTTATCACGATTGCCAAGTTTCTTTTCATTTTCGTTATCGTATGATCAGTCATAGCATAAGCTTGTTGTATTGCCAAGAATATCTCTCCACCGTCAAGAGTCCCCGCGCTTGGAGTTTCCTCCATTTCCACGGGTGTAAAAAAAAGTCTTCCCGTGCCAAGCGATATGATGCCTACTACCGAGTTCCTGCTTGGCCACTTCGTACCTCGAGTCATTCCCGTCTCGGCATTACAGGGATTATTCCCGTCAACACCACAGTGGCTAATGTCTTTGTAAAAGAATGTCAAAGAGAAATTGACGTTAAGCTTCTTGAAATTCTTGGCCTGGGCATCGCGTGAGTAATATGTGTCAAGCGAATGTCAATCTATCACCAATATGGATGACTAGGAAAACTGAATTACTTGTCTCCCGCGGGAGAAAATGTCTCTCCACTGCCAAGGCCGCGGGTGATCAAACCCTGCGTGGTTGTTCCCACGGGAAATAAAGTTAAGGGATCCCTGGTTCAGGTGGAGTAATCTTTGGAGAACAATTCGCGGAGACATTCTTTTCTCCGTAGTTATTATCAAGCATAGATTTATGGTTAGATGATGCTCCACCAAATGAAAGACAATTGAGACTCAACCGCCAACCAACATGATCCCCTTCTCAACAAGATGCAGCAGATGACAAGGAATCTGGATAGATCGGCTTCGTTACGCAGGTAAAACCCGTCATGGACAGAGACGCCAAGCCAACCGTTGGAGAAAGTCCCCGCTTCATGATAAGAAAACGATCTTGGCAAGCATTCGGATCTTAGATCTAATTCCGCAGCCGTAGATCTCCCATTATCAGGCATGTTTCCCTGATCTTAATGTCTCTGACTCCTTATTAAAGTTTGGCCTTGCACATACAGTTGTGTCTGGCCTGTGTATTGGATAGAGGTTTTCTTGGCTGCTCGCGCAATTTCGGGGTTGTTGAACAATGGCCCCATTCACTTACTCAACGTTTGACCGACGCGTTCTATAGCCCGGCATGTGACAAGAATGTCGCAAACGGGAAAAGATTCTTCAGTCTCTTCAGTCCAGAAGTGAGTAGGAGAGATAAAGAACGGCTTGCAGGTAAAAAGGATTGACACAAGCTCTTGACTGGTGTAAAGAATTGGTGCTTCTGTCAAAATCTCCCTATCTTGCAAAATCGTTCAACCGCTGCCCAGTATCGCTAACGCAGGCAGGCTAAAAAAATAAAGAAATATCTTTGGCTAGCTTTTTGTGCATCAATTAAAAATGATCAAACATTCTTGACTTTGCCTTCGACGCGTCAAGAGTATGTGTTGCTCTAGGGTAGCATTACTAAGCAGAATGGGGGATATTTGCCGCAAGTAAGATGCCACAGCATCCTGACTCTTCCCCAATCTTCTGCAGATACCCTTTGCCTTTTCGCGCCGCACGTGAAGTACTTCTCGGTTATACACGAGTATGGCCGAGCTAGTAATCTTGCCCTCTTCTAGTCAATATTCAGGCCGCCAGCGCCAAGGGATTATTACTCAGCACGTTGCTTGTTTTACGGGCCAAACGCAGCAGAGTGACGATGATACCAACGGTCACCAACCCTTGTTCCATGCTGTTTCTAGAATCCATTCACCATGGACTGGGGATCCGTATGCCACTATTGCGGGTCATACAGTCGATCCATTTAATACCCTTTGCGAAAACCCTGATCGGCTGCGGCAGCTCTTGAGACATCGTATGCACCCGATTTGTTTAATGCTCCACCTCTCAACTAATGCACGATAAACAGCATCGGCCAGATACGCGGGAGAACCACTATTCCGGATTGACGAGCAAACCAATCATGTTCTCTTCCAAAGTCTCGACAATCTATCTTCTTTTCTGACAGACAAGACACTATTCCATGCTCTCTCTCTGGTCTTAGCCTTAGAAGCAAACAACCATCTGCCCAATTATGAGACCCTTTATCACCGTGGCAAAGTCCTCGAATCTCTTAAACTGAGCCTTTGTAATGCACCGTCACTACAATCTATCACGGCTATTCTTATCTTGATAAGCTATGAATACCGGGTCCGAGACACAAGGCCCGCTGCAGCTACCCATATCCGTGGGTTGGAGACTGTACTCCGCCAATTTGATGTCTTGGCTAGTGGGTATAGGTCTGCACAGATACAGAAAACTCAGCGAGCGTTGTTCTGGCAGGACATAATGTGTTCCTTGGCAACTGGGACGCCCCGGCTGCTGCAGTTCGATGTCGATGATGTCTTTGCTCGTTTGAGAGATGACAAGAACTACCAGCAGTACTTTGCTCTACCCGAAGGATTCAGGATACATATTGACGACTGGCCGGCGACATCTGTTCGTGTATTCGCAGATCTCAACGCCTTATGCTGTCTAGTGGACACGGTGCACGGACAAAAACGGCTACCAGAACCATCTGCGGATACTGATGCGGACGGCATGACCGTTTCGATACCACTTATGGAAGATTTAGATGACGAGGGATACCCGCTGTCCAACGCCCAAGCGAACCTGCAGATCCGTCTCGTCGACCTCCTCAGTGAAACCGAGACTGGTCCACGAAAAGAGCAAGCGCTTATCTACAGGGCGTGCCTTTTCGCAGGATACCTCTGCACATACAGATTATCGTCTGGTATCTGGGAAGGATACTTCGCACCCGAAAAGTGCGTCGCACAGATTCTCAACTGTATGGAAAATTTCACAAGGCACACGTCGCCATGGAAGCTAGCTCCAGATATCTCATTCTGGTTATTACTTGTCGCTGGCGGACTTACCAAGACCCAAACCCACAGAAGTCGAGCGGTGTTGCTGGTGCAACGCTATCGATGCTTCTATCCTAGCGATTATAGTCAAGACTGGGAAATCGTGGAGGGCACGTTGAAGGAGTTTATATGGTGCGAACATACTATGAAGAAGATTTATAAATTTTGGCACGACTGCTAAACTTAGCCTTAGTCTCTTTATTTCTATAGAAATTGTTGATGTTGGGCTGATTTGACAAGGATGGAACCTTTTTCAGCTCACAGCCACAGCCATTTGTGAAATGCAATCCCACAAAAAGACCATTGAAATTTCAGACACTCAATTGAGGTCAGTGGCGTTGCAGCCTAGTCTACACCAATAAAAGAGATAAGACAACATGTTGGTGGCCTCAATATGCATCTAGCCCCTACCATCGTATTGAAGTCCTGCATGATCATCACCAATCAATACATTTGTTCTCTTAGTTAAATAACACAGCCTTGTCATTTAGATGTAAGGATATTAAGTTACTATCCGTTGTTATCTTCCCCTCTCTCTCATTCTCACCTTTCAGCTCATCAGTGGCACGCTTGTCCACATCCTGTCGCATTGAGATCACCACGGCATGGACCCAGCATCGGCAATCGGCGTGACATCCGCCGTCATAACTTTCCTAGAATTCAGCTGGAAGGTCGTGCGCAACGCTAAGGAGATTTACGACTCAGCTGATGGATGTCCAAACGACAATCTGACCAGGGAATCGGTCGCGAGATCTATGCAGGCATTCTCGAGGAAATTGCAGCCACTGACCCATCGGCAATCCCTCCAGAGTATCAGGGCATTTGCGAGCTTTCCAGGGAATGCCAGAGTATATCTAGCGAGATCTTAGAAGTTTCCGACTCTCTGAAGATCGGGGGAGAAAGATCAAGATACAAAGCCTTGCGGACAGGATTGAAGGGCTGGAGGTTCAAGAAGGACCTGATACAGCTAGAGGAGAGGCTCGCACGATGCGGCGATCAGCTCTCACTTGAGCTGTCTTATCTCAAAAGGTAAGTCATGTGGTCATAGGCGAGCGAGCAGCGGCTGAGATGACAATCAGTGGACAGATAACGTACTCGTTGGAACAAATTCGTTCTCTGGCGAGAGATGATACTTCAAAACTCCAACAAATCCAACAGAGCATTGATGAGCTTCGTCAAGCGACCGAGGTCAACCTGGGCACCGACATCCTGGCCCACGTTCTTGACATCCTGCAACGGCAGGATCGCGCCCTGGATAGGGTTTGCCAAGATCGTGTCTTGAGGAGTTTATGTTCGAGCGACATGGATTCGAGATATGACCAAGTGCATCTCCCAGCAGATGGAACCTTTACGTGGGTTTTGGATCCTGAACAGCGTGAAAAGTCAGACCACTCGTCCCAAAACGATGAATCTGACCGATCACATGGGTATTGGGTTTCCCGACAACGTCAGATGCAGTCACAATCCAACAAGAAATTTGTGAGCTGGTTAGCCATTTCTGACGGCATATTTCACATCAGTGGGAAACTTGGATCGGGCAAGTCTACTTTAATGAAGCTTCTCTATACTCATCCTCGCACCAGGAAGGAGTTGGAGGTTTGGTCTGGTAAGCTCCCTACTATACTTATCGCAAGGCTACAATTTCCAGAACATGTTTCTCATTCCAAACTAGGAAGTAAAAGACTGTTGACGGCAAAATTCTTCTTTTGGAAACCTGGCACAAACCCACAAAACTCTTTGGATGGTCTGTACCGGTCCTTATTATACAGCATCCTCACCGAATATCCCAATCTTATCCCGTCAGTGCTACCGAGCTATTGGGGGCAAGTCAAAAAAGATACAGCAGTGATACAGAGTTCATTTCCGATCTCTCCAGAGATTATCGAACGTTCATTGTTTATGCTCTTGAAAAACGAATCATTCTACGAATCACGTCGATTGTGCATTTTCATCGATGGCCTTGACGAATTTGTCGGCATCGGACAACATGACTACAGAGCCCTGGTCGACATACTGGATACTTGGGTGCAAAATTCCCATAACAACCTGAAGCTTTGTGTGTCTAGCAGGGAAGAGAATGTCTTTATGAACCGGTATCAGGAGCTTCAACGACTTCGACTTCATCAAATGACCTGGTATGATCTACGTGGATACACAAGGAAGAATTTAAGCCACCTTCAAGACAAGGTTTTACTTGATAAGCTTTCTTACGAAGTTGCAAATAAGGCACAGGGTATATTTCTGTGGTGTACACTTGTTGTACAAGCGCTACGGAGAGAAATTGAGGTTGACCCACACAACTCATTTGCTGGATCACCCGTGAGGGAATCTTCCATCACGAAAGTACTCGACGGACTTCCAACCGATTTGGAAGATATCTTCCGATACATCCTCAACCGCCTATGTGGACATGAAAAGAGGAGTTTATATCAAACACTATCGATGGTGGAGATCTCTGCTGAAACCTCAAAACAACGCCCAGTTCGTCTCTGGCTCATCGCATATTCGTTTCTTGACGACTATAACAAAGACCATAAATTTGCCCTCATCCAAAACTCTGACGAAGGTCGTAATGGTGACACGACTTCAAGAGAAGAAAGGATTAACTATGCTCTGAGAAAGCTTCAACACGAATCTGGAGGCTTGCTTGAAGCGGTTGAGATTAGTGAAAGTGAGGGTGACAATATGGCAATGCTCGAACTGGGTTACACGTCAAACGGCTCCAATCGGCCCATTACCGTTAGCTATGCTCATAGATCTGTGCCTGAGATCCTCGAAAGAAGCGAGTTCACGTCGGAAAGAAAGGCTATGCTTGGCAGCTTCAATGCAGCAGATGCCATTGCAAATCTATCTTTAGCACACTGGCGTTTCTGTAAGGGCTCAATGCCACTCAATAGAAGCCTTTTCGCTGGACTCGCACGTTTTGTTCTGGACTTTCCATCCGATAAAACATGCTTCGAATTTTTGGATATGTTGGACTTTTTATCTGAGGATCTCATCTTCGAAAGTTCAAGTAACTTCATTTCTGTATTCATACATGATGAACTCAGAATCGAAATAGGTTGGGTGACTCCAAACTATTGTACAGTGGAAGAAAACAGAACGCACGACATATTCAACACACTATTCGTGGGACTAGAGGTCCGGCGCTACGACTATGTTCTTTGGAAGATACAACATCGTGCACATGGGATGGATACACCAATAAGAAAAGCCGTGCTTGCTGCCTTCCTTCTTGATAACCCAGTACCTGAACATGTCAGCGGTGACTTAGAGGATGAGTTATTTAACTTTGGATGTTTCGCAGACTCCTTCGCCACAGGCTTCACTCAACTCCCTTATGATAATGATGAAAATCTCCATGTGCACAATGTGGAGTGTCTGACGATATGGCGGGATTTCTTAGCAGTAGCCTGGTGCAACTGGTATCTGTACCGATGGATAGACCGAAAGAGATTTGGCCACTGGCTTGAAAGGTTCCTCAACAGGGGAGTTCTTTGCGAATTTGAAGTCGTCATCACACGATCGACTGAAAAAGAATATGCAACTATTACTCTCGGAGAAGTCCAGGCGAGGATGTGGTCGAAGTACCAAATGGATTCACCAGAGTATCAAAAAACGGTGCAAGCCACACGTATTTTCCAGTCTGATACCGTATACACACTCGCAGATTGGATTCGAGTTATCGATTTGCCCAATCTGGACCGGATCCTCTCTTTGATGGAAGAGAACAACACTGTTTCAAGTCATCATTGTCCGAATGAAGAAAGCCTACAGAATCCGTAAGTTCTCAGTACTATCAACTGTCCATGGTGACCTCATTGGCTAACTACGATGTCACCCCTCCAGGGAAACGGCTGCGGAAGTGCCCAGCGTACGATTACGGATGCAGGCACTCACTAATCGCTCTAGCATAGCTTTGCTTGGTACGTATATTGAAAAGGACTAAGCACTTACTAACTGTGTTTCGTTCGCGAACAGGTTTGTTGGTTGGGCTTGCATTTCACCTGCTTTTCTTACGAAGCTAGGTCAAGCCATCACTCAACCTTTGCTTCCACGTAGTACATGCAACACGGGAAGGGTTTAAGGAATATCGATAACACATTGTAATCTATTGCAGACGAGGCAAGTAGAAATCGCCTAATCAGCTCTTAAACACGTTTCCCTTTAATTCTACAGTGAGGGTGTTCGTCTCGTTTGTAACATTGTATGAATCGGACGTAACTGCGCCAAGCCTTTATTCCGGCTTGCGACCGTACACGTATCGCGTCATAATGTAACTATGCACTTTGCGGTTTCGAAGAGCTTGACGAATCTGCATGAGGAAGATCTGGTATTCATCGTCGGGCCACTTGAGAACATGGTTCCACAGTACGAACGAGTATCCTTGGACCGAGTGTCAGTAACTTCGCATTGCAGGCGATAGTGAAGGATTGCTTACCCTCCAAGTCATTCTCAAGAGTTTGCTGCACGAAGCGGCCGATTTCCGCCAACTTTGAGTCTTTTGGCCAGCCGCCAATCGGGATCTTGAAGTCATTGTTAGAAGAAGTTCTTTCAGGATTGACTTTAAACGTACCTTGTAGTCCACAACTTTGACGTCCACAAAGCCAGCCTTCTTAATGCCTTCTTTCTGTAGTTCGCCGACGAAAAACGATCGGTTCAGGATTTTACCTCCTTCTTCGTACATCTTGTCGCAGGTCTTCCAGACCGGAGCCAGATCTGCTGTACCATCATCACTTCGAATGCGGACATCAGCTTCAACAGACTCTATCCAGCCGCCGGGGGCACAACAACGATAGGCCTGGTCGAAAATGTGGTTCCAATCGGGAATTGCACCGAACAAATATCGAAGGTGGATGAAATCGAAGTGGTTGTCATTCCAAGTCCAGGATTCGGTGGCATCATCAACTTCGAAACGAACGTTCGGAGGAACCCATGGTGGTTGGCAGGGTGAAAGGTCGGTGCCTATTACTTCGGCACTTGGGAACTGATCACCAAAGTCTCTGGAGATAATGAAGTCAGACTGGAATTATCGTTAGGGAGTTTGAGGCGCCATACATTGCCCAGATTCCTAAGACCAGTTAGTTAAGCAGCTACAGGAGATAAGGCGGGGGAACCTACCACTTCCTGTTCCAACATCAAGAACTCTCTGCGGAGGTCAAAGTGGTCAGTATTAATTCCTCGTATGAATCCAAAAATCTAGATCGGTACCTGAACATCCTCTTTGACCGGGGCGAGAAACAACTCGCCGTCCAACAGAAGCGTGAGATAGTGATGACTGTAAATGCCATTAGTTTATTCCAATCGTCCCACGAGTGTGGTTTCAAGCATACGAAATATCAACGGATTGTAGCTGCTGTTCATCGTTCGGGAACACATAGTCATTTGTGAATTTGTCGCTGTGGTACGTTCGACCATGAATTCGACGATACTCGAGAATGCTGGCAGAGACTGAAGCAGTGGAGCTCGAACTTCACCGACTCATCAGTACCAGTTAATCAGGCTGACGCATTAATACCTACGTATCGGATTGCGATAATGAATCAGTGTCGTTGGCCTAAATACCGATCAGCTTCATACCTAGCATGTATGTTACTCAATCGTACGTCAGACCCCTCACCGGGCACAAGATCTCCTGGAGGGGACGGTGTCCGAGTTGCCGGAGAATTAGAATCGCTTCGCACATGCGTCATCCTGAAAAAGGTTAAAACGATCTAAGCAAAGTCAGATTTTTTAGAAAAACAATTAGCGCTTTGATAGTTTGAAATGGTCAAAGGAGGGGAAGTGCGTGATAAAATGTGTGTCCAAGATCAGACCACTTTCTGTTGCAGGGAATGGTAGGCTAAACCTTGCGGATAAAATTGCCATGTTGCCATATCCATGTCTCGGTAAAGAGATGCAGATCTCATGTTCTGCATTGCCTTGCAACCATCATGCGTTGGACATTCATTTGACATTATTACTAACTTAGCCACTCACCAATTACTTCTTAAGGGATACAAGAGAAGGATACATTTGTACCCCCACCAAGAGAATATTAAAATCCTGAAATTTGACCACAGTGTCACCTTTCGCCATCTTTATCGCCACGGACAATCCAGTAACCGTTCTCAACTGTTGCCCCATCGATCTTGCAAAATTCTTCGGGAGCATCTGGAGCCAGGGCACACGTACCATCTACATAGCGCCAGAATTGGAATTCCACATGCGAATTGACGACGTCCTTGTTGGTTGCCTCTTCTGTCGTTTTCCTGTATAGCTGTCGATAAAATCTCCTTGTGATAGAGATTTGGAGCGGAACCTTGAGATTCTTCGCCCGACACAATCCTTCAGCAAACTTGTCAAGTAAGTAAAGGGTGTTTTCTAAGTACAGCCCGCATCGGTCGGTTCTCACTACAAGAGCAAGATGCAGACGGCGAAGATGGGAAAGGCTGTCGAGGATAATCGTGAGGATCTGTTTCAATTGGACTTGTACTATTCCTGTTCTGATTGGGAGATCTGTATACCACACATTAGGCAGCTCGACTGTTTCCGATCTCCATACTATCTCGAGTGACTGCAGGAGTAACAGCCTTGGAGGGGTAGGGATGTCACGTGGTAGCCTGGTAAGAAGAGCTTCGCTCTGTATATGGATCGTGTTTGTCCCATAGAAGACTTCCACTCCTTCAATGTAGCTGGTGAAATTAGATAAGAGCGACATGTGATAAAACCCTGGAAAACTCACGCTTGACGGCATGCCATAAGCCATCCCATAGCTCCAATCCAGCACGCACTACGATCTCCGCCATCGGTATAAGAGCCACACTCAGGAGCGTGATTTCTCAAGCAAAGATCGTCACCTGGTTCATTGGAATCCAACAGTCTGTTACGCTCCTCGCCAAGTTCCCAGCTGGGATACGACGAGTAGGGATCAGACGACTGATTGTTCACCGGCCATACTTGGTACAAATCATCATTCAGCTTTTGCTTCTCTGGTGAAGGCGTACGATGGCAGACACAGCCTTGCCATTGCCAACGTTTCCGCCTCAATTTATCAAAATAACCATCAAAGTGTGCGCCGCGAGGAAATCCGTCGTCGCCAGGTTTCGAAACATACGGCCAGTGATAGAAAAGACGCATGTGGACCCTGCGAGCGCCGAATACGTCGATGAGAATCTCACGTCGAAGGTCGACCGGCAATTTGAAGATTGGTGCATCCTGAATTGGGATCTTCGTGGGTGATAGTGGCAAGAGATGCTTTTCTGCGTTGAAGAAGAAGGGTATTTCTGGTTCCCGCTCGTTATATTTGTTGTTACCTTTGGCATGTTTCTGTATGATCCAAGCCTTGAGATGTTGGATCATGATTGATTGGCAGGACTAGTGTTGTTGGTTGGCAACTAAGGAAGAAAGGACCTCGAAATAACAGGCAGCGGGCAGGCTTATATATTTGAGCCGTAGCAGGTACAGTGTTATAAAGCCCACGCACTGTGTATTTTAACAGCTCTGGTCCTAAAAGCAAAGTCTGTGCGTTCAGAAATTGAAACATGTATAAAAGTTGAAAATCACATTAAAAGCATACGCTCTGAGCTTGAAGTCTTTTCTCGTCATCCTTATCTCCACGTACAATCCAGTATCCATTGTCCTTTGTTGCCCCATCAATCTTACCCCAAGTTTCCGTTGATTTAGTAAAGCCTGCAATAGCACACTTTCCATTTGTCCACCGCCAAAACTGGCACCTCGGTGGCCAACTGTCCTTGTTCACAGCATCTTTCCTGACCTTATCACATAAGACCATCCAGTAAGAACTCGTAAGAGAGATTGTGAGAGGTGCCTGCAGATTTCCCTTTTCTGCAAGGGTAGCTGCGAATTCATCCCATTGACGGACTATGTCTTTGAGACGGGGTGGATTGCCTACATGGTAACTTATGTCAAACGCCAAATGAAGGCGTCGAACATGAAGGAAGTTCTGCAAGATTATGTTGTGAATATGTGGTATTTGCTCTTGATCAAGTTTCCATTCGTGAGCGTGAAGTCCTAGACGTCCACCAGGCAGCATGTACACGTCTGGTTTCCAGACAATCTCCAGGGCATTCATTGTCTGTAACCTTTGAGAGGGAATGAGCCTTGGTAAATCGTAAAGAAGAGGCTTGCTCCCCATATGGATAGTGTTTGTTTCATAGAGAATTTCGATGCCTTCGGTATAGCTAAATGATGCATCAGTTAGTCAAGTCTTGGTAAAAGGGCTGTGGAAATGTATATTTACGCTTTGCGACAGGCCAAAAGCCATCCCATAGCGTCAATCCAGCAAGAGCCTGGCTTGCCTCCAAACCGCGGATGAATATAATCCCCGCATCGAATAGCATAACCTTGAATGCAGCTATCGTCGCCAGGCTCATCCATGTCCCAATACCGGTACATATCCTCGCCTAACCCTGAAGTAGGGTCTTGCGGATACAAGGGAGGCCAAACATCGCCAGTAGGTCCTCCAGAAGGATCGAGTATGCCGGCATTTTTCTGTCCGAACATACGGAACAAGTTAGACGGAGTGCGATGGCAAACGCATCCGCGCCACTGCCAGCACTTGGGCTTATCTCGGTCAAAGTCGGACGCCCACTCCGTATTTTCGCCGCAGTGGTCCGTCGCCCTCGTCGGATCATGCGGTTGCAGAGGATGTTGGTAGACGAGATCAAGGTGGACTGTACGACCTCCAAACGCTTGCAAAAGGATCTCATGCCTGATCTCGGGTGGCAATCGAGTAAAGATTAAAGCAGTTTGCCCTGACTGGGATACGTCTTCCTTGGAGGGGGATGGCGTCAAACTGTGTCGCGGCTCTGGAAGCATGGGCGGCTGAGGAGCAACAGAGGTCTTTCCGCCTTTACTCAATTTGCCTTCAATCCATGACTTGAGCTTCGCGCGTCGGCTCATGTTGGGGTTGCAACTGTTGTTAGGGAGACAAGAGTGCTGTTGGTGGAGAAGGGCTGGAGGGATTTTCAGGACGGGCACGGGTTCATCTTTAACATAAATCGACACAGTGCCAAACGTGTGACAACACTGTTTGTCGGTGCCAGCATGGCAACTACAACCGTGCATTTTCCGCAGAGATCATCGTTCCCTTGAAACTGGATTTCATTGGCGGTAGCAACAGTCACCGTCAGATCCGAAGACCTCTCAGAGAACCTCCCTACCTTCCAGCATGGGAGCTACTCCAAGCACGTCGGCAATACAAGATTTTAGAAAATCGATTACACTGCACTACATAGTGTTATTTACTCAAAAACTGCGATTATTCTTGTGTTGATTTGATATGTATATTGGGGACTTAAGCCTCGGAAAAACTCAAAAAAAAGTAGCGTTCTTTACGACTTATGCACAATAATACATGAACGAACCTTTTCTATTTTGCCGGCTGCATATCTTCCGTCCCCTGAAATTTCCCCGATCGCATTAATACTGCTATGTACTCTTCACGCCCACGCAAACATAGGAATCGGGTTTCAGTCCGGCACACCCATTACCAACGGCCTTATTCCAAGCAACAAGCCTTTCGTGAGTAATACCATTCACTTTCTCCACCGATTTACAATTGTCCTTTCTCGATACCAGCCAATGTTTATTACAGTCAGAAGACATCTCTTCTTGAGTTGGCATACTCGTGACTCGGCTGGTCGGCGTCGGTCTTTCAGCTGTCCTCGTAGTAGGAGTACCCGGAGTGGCAATGCAGTACCATCGATTATCCTCGATCTCGTCGCAGTCATGCATCACCGTAGGGTTCATCGCGATGAAGTCCTTCTCGCTAAATGTTCCAAAGACCTGAGCCAACATTTTACATGTCTCTCCACCAGTGGTATAGTACCAAGACTTGCAATCTTTGGGACTTCCTCTCGGGCAGAGCTTGGGGTAGCCCTTGCTGTTGGGAGAGGTGGCAGTTCGTCTTCGACTTCAACACAGTACTAGTTACCTTCCCAAAGGCCATTGCAGTTCTTCTCGAGAGCCGGGTTGTACTTGAAGAATTGCTCTTTCGAGATGTAGCTATAGGTATCCAGTATATCGTCGCAGGTCTCGTTTGCCTCAGCCTTGTAGAAGTTAAGACAGTTCTCGGGCATGAGGCCATGGCTAGGTGTAGGTTCGAAGTTGGGCTCAGCTTGTGTCAAGCTGGTTCTTGTGTGTTTCGTTGGCTCGGGTGGAGGAGTAAACGGCGGGGCAGAAGAGCCCCAATCGAGGTCGAGGGTCATGTTGGAACGAACACCAACGCAAACCCAATAACCAACGAATAGTCCGGTACAATCGGTGTGTACCTCTGGGTTCCAATCAAAACTGTATCAATTGTCAGCTTGTACGTCGCCCTTGGGTGAATTACACTTACAATTCCTCTTCCCTCATGAAAGAGCTATACTTGTTGAGAACGCTTCGACATGTCTGTCCGCCTCGAACAAGATGCCACTTGTTGCAGTTGCTCGGCTGTCCAGCTTGTGTTGCCTCTGGGGGCCAGGTCTTGTCGATTGTAGGTGTGGTGATATTCCAAGTTGCGATTGGATGGCGGACAGAATAGGTATTAGTGGCTGAACGAGTGGCATTTTGGGCTCTTGATTGCGAGGTTGAAGAGACGACTTTTGATGATGTAGCCTTCGTTGCTGCTTGCGTTGGCACTGGTGTAGTGTTTTCCACTGATGATGTAGGGTATTGGCCTGACGTTCCAGCCTTGCTGCTGACAGCAGATTTGGTGGAAGTCTCAGCACCTGTCTCATCAACCGCAACACAGTACGCTGATTTAAGCCAGAAGTTCTCGGTGCAATCTTCAGAGACTGCCGGGTTCCATGCCAGAAATTGCTCTCTGCTAATATAGTATTGTTTTGCAACCGAAATACAATCATCACCCTGATTGACTGTATGCCAGGCGACACAGTTGGAAGGCTGTCCAGGATGAACTGGGCCAGCTGGTTTGCGGTCTACAGCAAGAGTTGCTGGGACGATCGCAAGGAGCAATGACAAGTGGTAGAGGAGCGGATTCATGATGCGATTGTGTATTGATGCGAACAGTCTGGAATGCTTGACCGGCTCGTCAGATTTGTACCTATCTATTGAGGTTGGCGCGGCTAGGTCACACAGATAGACGCAGTCTCTCTTCGTGGAGGATATGAGCTGACAGCCAGGATTTGCCGGTATTATCCGATCGAACCTACAGGGGCCCACGGCAGCCTTTCCTGCAACCTTTCTTCTTACTGCAGGACAATTCATTGTCTTGGGCTTCGTCGGCGTTGGCTTGAACAGACATTCGCATGGGCAGTATCTCTTCCTTGGCCCAATATTGGCCCAGCGCTTTCTTGCGCTGGCGGCTCAAGGCATTCGCTTGACCTGAAAAGGTATTGAGGTCCAGAGCATCAACTAGGAAGATAGAGACCAGCCCGAAGGCCAACAGGGAAAGGAAGTTTCGCAACTGAGTCATCTTGGGAACTCTCAGCGTCGATGTACAGAATTACAAAATGTTTGAACGAATTTGTTAGTACTGAGCTCAAATTCGTAGGCCACTACGATGGACTTCTCTGCTTACTTTCTAGACCCGGAGGTCTATCATGGTTTTGCTCGCACGGTGCTGTTGGATCTCACGCATGAGGTAGGAGTCATTACCCTGTGCACTTTCATTTAGTTGACGAGCGCTTGATCCCCGGGGGAGCCGGCCAGCCACCCAAAACAACCATGGACCAACAGTCGTTGCGTGGGATCACTGTAATGTCTATCATCCTGCTGTTGGTTGTTGGTGTCCACAGGCTTGTGCGTGTTTCAAAACTGACTCTTCCCGTTGTCGATCTTGGCCTATGCTGAAACTGAGGGATTAGCAATCCAACACACTGTTGTATCGGTCCGTATGGGCGTTTTGTAACTCTCCAATCCTCCAATGCAGTAAAGACTGTTGCAGATCAGTAGGTGTTGGTTCGGCCTTGCCACTGAAGACTGCATGACTCTGCAAAGGCCTTTTTAGAGCTCTACTCTTGGTCCTTGATCTGCTGACTCTGAGAGGCACAATTGGCATCTTTTGCAATCCTATCATCCCACTCATTTTTCACTTTCATGGTGTGCCGCTCTAGACACTGGCAACATGCAAATCTCAGTTCTTTTCGGGCTCTCGGTCTTTTTCTTGGCCGTAGAGAGTCATGTCCCTCGCCTCAAGCATTCCTTTTTACATTCCGCCTCTACAGATCGATCCATTGAGACTCGGAAACCGAGCAGACGACGATCCTTCTGACTACTCATGGGTCAAGCGCTGGGCTGCTATCGGCGATAGCTACACAGCTGGTATTGGCTCAGGTCGTGCCCTGGGCAAGTGGACCGACGGTGAGCATCTTGATATCGGCTTCAAAGATGAGAAGGCTCCTGTGTTCAATATCACGCTTCCCAACCTTGACATAAGCGGTCATGACAACTGGTACTGTGCTCGTTATGATATCTCATATCCCATGATCGTCAACAGACTTCTTGGAAGTTGTGTTGAAGACTTCCAGTACGCTGCTTGCAGTGGAGATCGTGCTGGACAGATCTATCAGTAAGCCAAGCAGATTGAGGGAGACCTTGATTTTGTTATGATGACTGCTGGCGGTAATGACCTTTGCTTGGTAAGTTTCTTGCCACTGAGTTAAGAGTCCCATGAGCTAACTAGCTTTTTCGCAGGCCGGCATCATCTCGGACTGTATCCTCGTGTCCATCCGCAATCAAAAGGCTTGCGAAGCCATTCTCCAAATCGCCGAGAAGAACGTCGAAGAAACCATCAAAAGCAACACGAAGGACATCCTTCATGCTCTGAACGACAAGATGAACAAGGACGGCATAGTAGTTGTGTTGTCCTAGGCTACGCCGAGTTCTTCAGCACCGAGAACGATGACTGCGAGAAGGAACATTGGGACATCTTCTCTGGCTGGGACTTGCCATTCTGGCGCCGGCAGAAGTTGACCATCGCTCGCCGTCATCGCTTCAACACCCTTGTCAAGAAGATCAATTCTGCCATTGCGGATGCTGTTACGGAGATATCCAAGGACAGCAAGATCAAGTACAAGGTCGGCTTCGCAGACTGGCATCCTTGGGTCACTCATGCTGATGTCGATGGACAAATGTGTTCACCGTCCAGCAACGGCGACTATCCTGATAATAAGCAACCTGGAATGCACTTTATCAAGCCTGACACCAATCCCAATGTCGTTCGAGAAGAATTGCGTAAGCGTTCTTTTCATGAAGATGACGCTGCTCTCGCCGCAGAACTGGAAGACGAACTCGAGGCTAAGGAAGAGGCTGCTTCGCAAAGGATCTGGGGCTCTAAGTTCTTCAACAGTCCCAACCCATCAGAAATGGTTCGTCGAGTCCTTCGGCGTCGTGACCCCAAGGATCCTGGATGCCCTGGAGATGGCAATTGGGCCTTGGTCTACCCAACAAGATTGGCGCCAACTTCCACCCAAACGAGAACCGCCATGTCACCATGGCAAGTTTCGCTATGGCAGAAGCTATGGATCTCCGATCACTCGTGCTGGGCGTGGACGCACCGAACTGCGAGGTCAAGGACGAATTCAAGTGTTGGTCAGACGACGATTGGAAGATCTACGCCAGCGCCGATCGTCTAGACGAGCACTATGAAGATTTCTGTAAGAACATCGAACAACCGAAGCACGAGGTAGGATGGGAGTACTCCAAGAAGTACGACGAAGGCACTCCAGATGAGCATGAGTTTAAAATCTCACTGAGTAAGGAAATGGCGGACTAGGATGAGTCAGAGTGCATTGATTCAATGAAGAAGCTAATTCACAACTGCGATACGAAGAGAAAGATGAATTGGAAGAGTGGAGGTATGTACGTTCGTGACGATGGGGCTTATACATACGAAGTCAATCCAACGCGAACGAACCGACCTTGGCCACCGCCCGAGTATGGCGTAGGGACATGTAAAGGATGGTATCACGTACTTTGGAGCTCGTATACAATCGAGGGCGGTGGCTTCTCGACTTGGGATTACGGGCAGCAGACGATGCGACCGTCTATGGATGCCTGTTATGGATTGGGGACTACTGGTTGGGAGTTTGAGTACTATGATGAGCCGACTAAGGATGGATATGAGTGGAAGGCGAAGTTTAATACGCCGATTTGGGTGCGATTGCGCTGTTTCAAGAATAATTGGGTTGCGAAACAGGCGGGAGGGTGGACCGATGGGTATGGTGACAATGACTGAGTTGATATTGTGGATAGTAGATATAAATTATGATTTGTTCCATTCCTTCTGCTATTTTAGAAACTCATTCTTCAAGTCCTAATACTCCTTATTCTCCTTATACTGCACCCAACACCCCAAAAGATTAAGCTTGCTCTCTCCTTCTCCTTCTTATCAGGATGCTCCCATTGATCAAAGCGGAGACATTTGAGTGAGATTGGAATACTGAGCCTGCACCGAAATCAAGGACGTGGGAGCCCAGATCCGTGGGAAAGAGAGGCATCAGCTTGCTACGGTCTGGCTTGACGTCTACCCTAACGCTCGGGACGCGGTATACTCCGATAAAAACATGCGTATCATGGTACGAACAGGTTTTCAAAACTCTCCCATCACGTTCCTAGCTAGTCCCTTTGCCGACAACCTCAACAAATGCCAGTCTATATGGACGAGGCATACACGCGCAGGACTGGACTTGAGGCCTCCGATCTACGCCCAGGGCCCGTGACATTAAACGGTTGCACGACCAACGACCGGGAAGTGCAAGATGAGTGCAAAAAACTAACAGCAGACAGTATCACACCAACCACCATAGCTGCAATGAGATCGAGGTAACTCGCGACAACGCAGTCCATCTCATTTGTTGCCCCTTGAGAGTTGTATAAAAGTGTCTCGTCTCTTTGATCCGCCTACAATTTAAGGCCAAATCGTTGCAACGATTGTATATTGTCCATTGGGTTCTGAGGCGGAGTCTACGACAGGTCTTGCTCAACTGGCCGATGTCTCTGTTGTCAGTTTCTACTTAAGAATGGTCAAGGCGGGTATCCCCACGTATCGAATTCTTTTCCTTTCGCATATTCGTCCCCAGGGACAGATAAATAAAAAAAGGAATAGAGAGCCTGGTGAAGGCATAGCTGCGTCCCACAAATGCATGGGGTGAGTCATAATGATGGAAGACAACGTTTGTTCTCATCTCCAGGGGATACCATTCTGGTTCCATATACCAAGTACAGTTGTCATTCAAAACTGTACTTGATGTTGAGAAAGCAGCCCTTCTATATATCCAGTACTGTCCTCGGCCAGGTCATACGACCCGTCGAAGTCTGGGCCCAATCCATCGACCAGAGGTGTGTCAATGGATGGATACCATATTGGAGGCCACAGTGCCGTACAAGTGGGGGGTATAAGTTATACTTTGTTTGGAATAACTCCACTACGGCGCACTATCGGTGAAACGGTGAAGAATTTGAGGACAGCAATCCATGATTCTGTAGGGTAGGTGGCAGTGGAAATTTCGGAAGAAGCCAAGCAATGTATATCTTTGCTAACAAGCGTTGGCCGCTTGCCGCTTTCCACGCGACGAACGCTGCTCTACGCGAAACGACTCGAAGTCACCAATGCGCAGCAGAATCGGGCTTGCGTTGTCAGGGACACAAAGACGACTTCAGACTCAACATGCAGTTCAAGGGCCCGGAGAAGGGACTTGAGATCTGGATAGCCATGAAAGATGAAAGCCTGGTATCGCAAGGATCCGGGACGGACAAGGACTCCCTTTAGCAACCTGTCAGCCAGCCTTGTGCGCAGAGAACGATTTATGAGGTTGCGGTATTTGCATCTGTCGACATCTTACAGCTTGTGGCACAAGCCCTGGAGATATATTCCGGTGTCAGGCATTGAGTGACATGAGCCTCGTAGTTTCTGTAGACACCGCCCAAGAGGCTCAGGTTTACACACAATGCTTCGACACGCGATGCGATTACTGATGACCTCAACGATAATAACAATGGAAGTATGAGTCTCGATGCACATCCGTTGGTGTTGTCGCGATCTTCAAGCCAACGGCGCGACGGCCACAGTACGGAACGCGAAGGGTAAGGAAAGACGACAATCATGACATGCCGTATCCATTCGATCCATGTTACAGTTACATACACCTTCAAGCATGAAACACCTTGACCGAATTCGTTGCGTTGGTGGCATGTATGGGAGTCCCTGCTAGGATTCCGCATTTCAGGGTATCCAAGTTCTGACAGGATCCTCTGTCTCCACAACGACCGAGCCTGAGGACGTGGCGTCTGACATGAGCTCGGTTATGCACATACGTCTTACTCTTTGCCTCGCTGATATCACGGTGTTGCAGGCGGCTGCGAAATCTGAGGATCTCGCTGTCATATGAATACTTGAAGGGACTGTTTTTCACAGTTGTAAACAGAGGTACTCAAGGAGCACTGGATCAAAGTCCGTGTATGGCCAGCGTTCTGAACTTATAGCTGCGGTGATCCAGTTTGGATTTGGCGAGGGTATTCATCGACCAGAACATTGAGGTGGGCGAATACTCTCCATTCACAGCGAAGTTGGACTCGAACTCGTTGAACCACTCAGCCACGGTTGCCTTGGGCTACGATAGAGATGTGTATGTCGAAGCTACTGCGCTAGCGTTATTGCCATGACGACGAACGGTATAGAGGAGATTGAGATCGACGAGGTGGCTTCGATGGGGAACCGCACGAACATAGTGTCCCCGAGCTGCACAGCGGGGATTCAATGGGACTTGTCAGAGGGCAATAAGAGGGACTATATATGACGCAGTCTTCAGGTCAGACAAAGTCCTATTGACCGTTAATAAAACACTTACTGTTTCGGACTAGTGATATGTCGGACTGCTAATCTACAGACACTATCCACTGCCAAGAACTGGCTCATTTTGCCCGTTCTCAACTCTTCAGTCACTATATAGTATAAGCCCCTTCGCGCGTTCGTAAGATTAGAGAGTACATCGCACATGACACGAATTTAAAGAGTATCGATGTTTGCATCCTTTCGGCCCGATGCATCAGAATCTTACTGTGATGCCAACCACACGTTCGCCGCTGCTCTGACGGACCCTCCGAGTTCCCGACACGACTAGAAACGCCCAAGCAAAAACAGTCAATAAAGACAGTCTGGATTGTTGGGTCCTTCGACGTAGGTGATTCCGTCCAAACCCGCCCGCGGGAAAGATTCTACCATTGAGTTCCGCCTCACGGGACCGGGCCTCTATGTTTCCCGGCTGTTGCCCCGTCAACCAAGTAATAATAAATGTTCATCACTCGTCTCTGCTTGTCTCTCATGGATTGATGATGGTCGATATCACTGACATCCACGCACACTCTTACATCATGGGGCGCAAAAGATCTCTCCATGCGACCGACCAGATCCCGATGCAACCGACCGGAAATACAGCTGTGCCAGTTCCGTTGCTTCCGGGAACGAGTACTATGCAGTTCTCGCGGGTCCTCGACTCAGACTAAGCGTTGCGCCTTTGCTACTATGATAAAGTCTTGTCCGAGCGAGTTCTCCGGGAATCTTGATACATACTCGAGAAGCTCCATTGCCCCTAAAGTTGTTCTCTGAAGTTCAAGCTTTTTTTATATGAAGAACATCTACTACCCATTCCGAAGTTATGTTGTCTGCCCTTCGTACAACGTAGTGGACACCACCGTCTACTCATACTGAGTCGAGCAACCCTTGAAAGATGACAAGGTACACAGCATGGACGCAGGCAGCCTATCTCCTGGGATCTCTTACAGACCCTTTTAACTTAGATTACTTATTCAGCGGACCGATTTCGCGATTCTATGCCTGATTGTTGTT
Source organism: Fusarium sp. NRRL 66335 (assembly GCA_004367055.1). Lineage (NCBI taxonomy): Eukaryota > Fungi > Ascomycota > Sordariomycetes > Hypocreales > Nectriaceae > Fusarium > Fusarium sp. NRRL 66335. The sequence continues at coordinate 293,029 of QHHG01000020.1, forward strand.
ATCCTCCCAACGAAAACTTCCTTACGCTCATACGAGACTAGACTTTCGTGCACCAGTCCGTGGTATCCTGACTGCCAGAACCCAATCCCATTCCTTCATCGCTTCTGAAGACGTCGCTTGTACTCCGGGTCAGGCTCGATACAAAACCCGTACTGCGGGCTAAGGTAACGAAGTTTAAAGTCATACAGACGATAGTAAACTTCCCCTGCATCCCGCAACCTACTCATTCCACAAGGACTTAAACCCCCTCAGATGATCCCCTTCGACGTACTACAGCGTGTCACGTGACGTAAGAGAAAAGAAATTCAACGAGACAACATCTAGGATGTTTCCTTTCATAACACCACTGAACATCTCGTCACATTGACCGATCCGAACCGTGTCCGTGGTGGCATCTTGCCGTCATCCCTGCTTTCGAGAATGACTCGTCAGGATACACTACTCTGTGGCGCAATTCCGCAAGCAAGCGACACTGGTCCCTGTTGCTCTAGGCGCCCAGCAGGTGGGGTAGCGTTTCCGGGAAGAACTTGTTGCACGGGCAACTGCCGAACGAGTGAAGGACTAAATGTCGCCACTAACTAATGCGCCTTGTCCATCGCACTTCAATACACCGATGATAGCCAATCCCACTACCATTGTCGATAAGGACGCTCTTTGTATCCGAAATCCGGAGCAAGCACTCCAGAGATCGTGCTATCCCACACCGTAAAAGAGCGTCATTCGCCAATGGGGTCCCGTGCTCCTCTATCCCGGACAGCTCCTTGTCCTTCCATGGGAGGGTTACTCAAACTTATGAGAAAAAGATCTTGTTGGGCAGCTTGGCACGGAATCTTGACTTCTCCAAGTGAACCACGAGCAAATATACACCGGCCCAAAAGGATTTTTCTGATCCTCCTCTTCGTCGGATGAAACTATAGGCAACTCTCTCCTGACCACCAGTAGAGCTGATTCTTCCTGCTATCATCCTCCATGCTGGGTTGATGGTCGTTCTTGTTGCGATCACAACTATCTCGACCTTCCAGCAACTCTAAGTTGTAATGCAATAATTACTCTTGTCTACCGCATGGACCGCTATAAGACGAGCAACAATGCTTTGATCTCGACCCAGATCCATACAAATCCACACTGCTCTCGTATAAATTTGTCCTAGCCCAATGTCTCCACTCGCATTACACTCCACAGCAGCACGTGACGAGAAGCAAAAAGACGAAGAGTGTTCACCGGGACCTTTCCTAGGCACGAGGTGGTGGGCGGTTTTCAACCATTTCGTAGACGGGTCACATTGTTAGCGGATTCCCTGTTCTATGAGATACGATGCGTCTTTCGCCCATGAGCTTACGACGTCCTGATAACGACGCTTCCATCTTGGATCACACCTTTCGACCACCACGCCCTCCAATGCTGACCCGGCATCTTCTGCTTCACCTTGTCCTAATGATAAGTGTTCGCCAGGGCCTACACTCGGTCACCAACATCAACCAGCCCTTGAGCTTACTAGAATCCTTATCCATTGCCTTGCCTTCTGCGTGCATTTCACTGTTCCGGTCCCACTAGCTCAGCAGTCGCCCGTGTTCACTCAGTGAGTCGGTGATGGGGTCCCCAGTGTCTCAGCGGACAGTTACCAAAGAGGTCAGAACGTGAGGTGTGAGTGAAGCTCGATGAGTGTTGTCACGCTCTATTCATGGAATTAGCGCGGCGAGGGGAAGTTTTGAAGTAATGTAGCCAGTTTTATACATGAATCTAGGCGTCTTCTCTGCTGAGTAGTTGTCAGAATGTTTTAGCTTCTTTTTGTCCGAACCAAACACACGATTGACAGGTTTTCGGTCCTGTCATTTCACTTGATCCGGAACCTGAGATATCTTCGGCAGCTTCAGAGTTCTGGCACAGGACTTCGATATTTCTTTGACTCCAACATCGCTGAGTGTGCCCCTACTGGACGTGGACTACACACTGCAGGCTAATCGTAGTATCTGAAGCTATCGTAACGTGCAGGTTCAAATCCACATAATACCGCTCACAATACTCATAGCACAAAACAACTGCCGTCGTCGATTCCGTCTACATACAAGGCGTTTATTACTTTTTTAACTCGCTCGTTCTTCTTTGACAAAAACAGGGCCTGCGAGCGACGACAGACCATCCTCCATTGCAGTTCGCCATGTCCCGTCCTGACCCCTCCCTTATTGTAATGATAAGCAAAAGACAGCGACGTAGTCAATCATCGGGTGTGGAAAACCGTGACGTGACGAGTTCGAGATTGCTGCCTGGAGCACGTTGATGACACCGGCCCGGTCTAAGTTCCATCCTCTATCCGGCGAAATCAACCGGCAGCCGCAGTCCGCGACATGAATTTACAGATCAACAGGACTTGCTACTCAAACACGTGCTTACCCTGGATCGCACACACACCGCACGATGCACAGCTAAACCTAGGTTCTCAGTCACATGATGCTCTGGGTTATTCCTCAAGGTGAAGAGGTTCAACCACCTGTTCTCGATTCGATTTGAGAGCTACACCGCTACCTCAGGCATGAATTGCCTTCACCCATCATTGCCAGCAGGTTGGTGACATCATCGAGACCTTGTGTTTCACTCAGGGCCGTGACGACGTCGAGATCGAATGGTCATGCGAAGTCATAAAGTAGGGTTTTCCAACAACTACCCCTTCTGTGTTCGTGATCACATCCTTGAAGATCTCTGCAGTCTCAGATATGTCCTCGGTTGTGCGTTAGCACAAGCATCTCGCCATAACCTAACGCGTCTCAGGCCCTTACCTCCCTTCACCCAAAGTCATGACAGCATTCATAATCGTGGACAAGTCCATGTACTCGACATTGTGTCGTACATGTCACGTTGTCTCGTACTGAGGATCACTCTTCTGGATGTGTTGGACGATGAGCGCGGTCACCACCTCCATGAAGACCCAGTGCTTGACTTCGACACGTTAAACGGCTCGATGGCGTTCATCCGACTCCATGTAAGGCACCATACATGTACTCAGAGGAGTGTGACCCGACAAGCGCTTCTGTGGCGTTTATGCAGTCCCACATAATTTAGTTCTGCAGCAAAGTCATGTCGTATTAAATATCTCTTTACAACCTTCCACTTTGATAGTATGAATGCATGGTCCGACTGCGAGGTATCGGAGACGTATTTGAGACTTCTTATGACAGAATTGAGGGCACGGGGGTGTCTTTCTGTACACCTGAACGGCCCCTTCGTGCGAATCTCCTGGGGCTGCATCATCGGAGTAAGCCTAGCTGATGGAAAGAATGGTAGATGTAAGATCCATAAGAAGATGGAAGGTGTTACTGGTACTTCATCCAACTCATGAAAGTTGATACAACTGCAGTATATCTTGAGTGTCCTTTTCTTGAATTGATGACCTACTCTGTCACACCTTATCAGGCTTACAAGACCAGGGATAGTAACAACGCTTTAAAGCACATCCTTAGTCCCTAGGACTGCACACAACGTAGCTCGATGATTCTTTAGTTGGACTCGCACTCACGATCTACTTGTAATATTCCAATATATAACAACAATTTTATAAATCTCTCTCGCACTATCATCAACGGACTCGAGCATCTGCGCCTTTGTCGGTTGCCTTTCTGCGGTATAGGCTGGTCTGTTATCTTATTTCAATCGGATCCTGCTATGGCTCATCGAACTAAAACAGCTGACAGTATTCCTAGATATGACTGCGACCCTCAATAGTCTGAAAGTCCCGCAGATGAAAAGTACGCAGACCACTTTCCACCTCTGCCAGAGGAATAGACAACTTGGTCTGGATACAACAGGAATGCATGTGATAGGGACTGTCGTACCACCCAGGCTTTTTCAATCCATTTATCATCTCTTTGAAACCTTCGATACTGTAACCATCGAACGGCGGGGCGTTGCGTGGGTTCAAAATGCCACGTTTACCGAGTTCCTTCGTCAGAACACCCAGAAGCATAGATGAGCACTCGAAGGAGCACTGTTCTTCCTCGTTTTGCAGACGATCAAAGAGCTCGTATATCCCTGAGAAACTTTCTGCGAGGCTGCTTTGACGTGCGACATCAATCTCCTCTGCGGCTTTCGTCAGCACATGCATCTAAATTGAGTTTGTATCAGAACTTACCAAGTATATTGGCTGGAATTGGGAAATCTGCAGCTTCGATTACCCTCTCACTGTGTCTCAATGCCAGGTGAGTCATATCTCGAAACATGTTTGGTTTTGAGAAAACCCATGATATGAAAAGGCAAAGAATGCAATCTCGCCCATAGACCGTCGGTATCTCGGGGCTCAAGCCTTCCAGCCACATGTCCACGTATAGCTCGACGCACTCAGTGCATTCGTAATAGTCCACAATCATGGCGACCTTTGTAAGCATCTCAAGGCTGAGCGATCTTGGGACGTCTCGATGATATCCATGAATGATAGTCAGGACAATCTTGAAAGCTTCAGGATCCCAGTCGCTCGCTGTTATCTGCCGAAAACCTGATGAATCAGCCTTTCCTTCTGCAAAAGGACCAGTGATCATTCTCTTGAACACGGACGAAGCTAGCTCCAAGTGCTTTCCTGAGACTAGCATTCGGACCTCTTTCTGAGAGGGAAATATACACGTCTCTCCATAGTCCCAATCCTGTGTTTGAGGGCTTGTGCTGTCGTCGTTCGTTTCAGGGTCAGTACAGCCCGGATCCGTTTCGTCGTCATCTGAAGATTCGGGTCGACTATACTGGACATTACTGAAGTTGGAGAAGTTTACCGTACTCCAGTCTATTTGAGTTCTGTTGGTGGGCCATTCTTGCCCCACCCAGATTTTGTCTGCCTCCCATCGGAAAGTCTGCGCTATGCATTTGCGAAGAATAATTCGAGTATCACCATTGGAGTCAAAGACATAGGCCGATGGCTTTTTGCTGGGAGGTGTTTCCGCAGGGCCTTTCTGAACGGAAACGGGCCCGGAGCCTGGGGCATGTTCAACCATCTTCTTCTTTGTTCTTCAGTTTTCCGATTTTAAAAGGGTTCAAGGGATACTAACCTCTGGACAATCAACAAAGTTGAGTTCTTATCCTTGTGTCTTGGTACTATTCTTTTTTTTTCCCCCGGATTTGCAGGGAAGAAAGCGACTTCAGGCCCTGGGCTGACTGTAAGGGGGCGAACCTCTCTTTTTGAAGTATAGTTACCGCTGGGGTAATCTGCAGGAGGCCGACCACTCAATTGTCAACCCCGCTTGTCTTCGTTCAAAATCAAGGTTGGCCCCAATAAAAACCAGATGACCCGACAAGATGTTGGGTCAAGATTGTTGGACTTGAGGATTTTCATCGTTGTTACTTTCCAAGTTTGTCGCAACCTGCCTTCAGTTATTGCATGGTCTCTAGGGTACGTTATTCTCACATCCACTTCCGACTGTTAGTACGAAGTTTATATATAACCAAGAAGTGTCACGTCCTTCTTTCACGCCGCCACGAGCGAACATAATAAGCAAGCTGTGGTAGCGCTTTGGGCGAGTGTCCCACTGGCGACCCTCCGCAGCGTTGGGCCTCATCTACCATGTACAATCTTTTTTGGTGCCAAGAATAAGAACAGCGGAAACCCTTTACAACGTGGTCCCTGACCAGGAGTTGAATTAGATGGGCTACCCGGCGCATCAATGTGCGGATATTTTTACCAGCGTTATGTTTTGCAAATTTGGGCATTGCCGTGGTCGATCTTGAGTCATCGTCAGTCGTAAGGCAGTTTGAAATCAGATTCTAGAGCAAAACGAAACGACGAGTGGATGCTGCATGAGCTTCGTGATACCCGTTTTTCATACCATATATCTCAGATGAACACAACGCTAAGATACGATTGTAAATTAAATTCTGTCTCGGAAGATTATGTTACTCGGTTGAGCAATTACCATTCTGTGTCATGGAAGCCACTCACTTCCGAGGGTCGCACAAGTTTAAACGGATTTAAGTACGTGTGAGCACACGGAAACCCAAAGGGACATAGGAGTGCCTAAACTCTGATCAGGAATATAACGATTATCAAGGTCGTTTGTCCATCTTTCAGTGCCGGGGGTCTCAATTGATATGCTGCCATCAACCAAGGTCGTCCATATGGATTTGTGAAAGTTACCCGCGGTTGGGTCGCAGTTCTGGATAAAAGGCAGAACACCCTTTTTGCGCCATTTTGGCCCACTCTTCAATCCGGCAATGTCATGCCAAGAAGTCTCGCAAGGTTCTCTCGCGACTTTCACAGATACAAACCGAACTCCGTGCAGAAAGATCAATCTGATGCCGTGCCCACCTTCAGATTAAGTACCACTCTTGGTTCCAAAATCATTCGTGAAGGAGGTTCAGGTGCCGGAATCGTAGGTGATAGGATCTCAGGTCACTTGAAGTTGGGATCTTTCCGGGACCTAAGCTGGGATGAAATGTTTAACACTAGTGTCGAACTTCTCCTAAGTGTTCAGTTACCGGACTTGAGTCGTGGAACTGACCCATGCTGCTACAGGTTCAGCTGGTCTAAGATCTCGGGTCCTAGGCTACCTACTCTTGTTATGGTACATGTTTGCCTCCTTACAGTAGTCGGTCTGTGGCTCAATCTCACTGTCTCTGATTTGTCTTTTGAACCTTCCGGTCTGCCATGGTTTTATTTAATGTGAATCGCGTAAGACCGAGACTTTCTCTAGTCGGAGAAATGGGCTGTATTGTGTGTCGTCGGAACAGATAAAGAATTTTGCTACCGATTAAGTCACAAAGGATAATTCGTCTCTGGCGGCTGGCGTCAGGGGTTTGATTGCCGCGCTTCCTAGGTAAGCTCGATCTGTTCCCGAAAACAGTTGTTTCTTCCTACTGAGGGTATGAAAGAACAAGCATCCCTCCGTCTAAACCAAAACAGTTCAATTTTCTTCCCCCTACATTAGAGTTGTCTGCACTTTTGACTTCAGACCGTACACGGAGATGCGAAAGCCAGGATACACCATGCATGGTCAGAAGCGACCAGGTAGTGAGCTCTGACTCGCGTCAGTAGGAGTGGACACAAGATTGCATATATTTGTTAATCCTAACTGTACCAGTCGTTCGTTGGACATGCAACTCAAATGATCATATCGTGGCGGAAAGGATTTTGAGAATCTTTCTGTTATAGATAGTTATGGGAGGGCTAATGCTGACTCCGGCAAGTCTTCTTTCAATGAGAGAGTGTGGCGTTAACTGTGACGTGTCTGATGATCCCTGCAAATCGTCTATTTGACCAGGAATTGATCCGCGTTCCAGCAGTCCCGACAGCGGGACAATATTAGAGAGCTTCTCAGACTCTTCGAGACACATCTGTTACGGACACATAGAGTATCACAATGAGGATGACAATGGGCACTTATCGCCTCATACAAGCCCGTATTGGTCCACGATTGTGTGGAGACCTATGAGCCGGCTATATCTGTGTTTATATTTGATGATAAGTCGCGCATGTTACGATCCCAGTTCTTACGTCACGTGTGCCCCACAAAAACTTATGCAAGGCGTCAGCCACAAGGACCCCAACTACCCTGCAAGGAACCAATGAGACACAAAGCATCATGTTGGAACGACGAATGTTGGAACGCAGCGTTCCAGGGACAACTCGTTCCTAAGACTCATCGTCCCTCATACAACCACTTCACGTATATATACATTCCTTTAAGCATTAGATAGAATACTTAGCTCACCAGCTATCAATAAGACTTCTTTACCTGAATACGCCTAACCCGCTCTATTCACTATTAAGAGACGTGACACTTCGCAACGCTCAGTATCTACGCCCTACACATCTGCCAACATAAACCTAGTACGGACTAGTTTATCCCTTGGGAACCTAAACCGTCACAGCGCAAACCTGACACTGAGCTATTGTTTGCTAAAGTAGAACCCCTCATTATTGGAAATGATGGTTGGAGTTCAATATGTACTGCATTATGGGATGAAAAGATGAAGAACAAAACCAAGGTCGCTCGTTTTCCTGACATGTGCACAGGCTATTAAGACTGGCAATTGAAAGCCCCGCCAAGTGACAGCGCACATAGTCAACGCGAAGTGCAAACTAACCATCCTACAGTGCAGGCACAGCTTCATGACCCGGTTTCAAATGTTACCGATCATCTTGATGCCAATGTCAGCATATCCGAGCGTTTCACAATGTGAGCCGGGCTCAGTGATGTTCAATGATGTGTCGGCATCGCGACAGCCGAGAGCCAAATCCCCTACCCGTCCATCGTGCTGAATGGATTCAAGAGACGAGGAGGTCTAGAGCTTTTCCTAATCAAGGGGGACAATGGGTGGACTGAATGACTCACATAAATAGTGTTTGATGACCACTGATACAGCGTTTGCGGAAACGATAATTATACAAGTGCTTTGTGAGTCAGGGTTAATAAAACATGGTTTAAACCCATCTTTGCTGATATTCCTTACGATCAAACCCAAGCCTTGAACTTCTTGACTAAAGCTATAGAATACTGACTTGCAAACCAATCCATAGCATGGACCTCACACTGTTACTAAATCTACGAACAATTCTTTATTTTCTAAGAGGCGTTTGTTTGTTTTGTTTAAGGCGTGGAGTCTGACTGCGACTCAGACCGTCACGCGAAGTTCAAATCCGCCGCTTGCATATAGCCGCGTGGAGACAATGTGGGGCTCTCTATGTCAAGCATTGCAGCTCGCAACGGCTTTATCGTGACACATGACTACTCTGTGCATTTAACGCTCCTATTCTCAGTTAACCAATTGTCAACAATACAAGCCACTTTTATCCGCAATCGTTCCTGGCTCAGCTGCGACTGTCCACGGACATGGAAAGAGATATATGCGGTCCGATTCTAGGAATCGGTTGCGATTCGCAAAAGTTCGACAGTGTAGGACTGCTTAGACGTTCATGACACGTCGACGTGTAGATTGTAGAAATTGTGCGAGACCAATGTACTCATCCAGTTTTTGTACTTCTGTGAGTCATACATGAGTCCATCACTTACTCTTGAGCCTCTCGCAATGCAATCTCCTGTCCGCAACAGAGAAGAAATGAAACGGTGAAAAGATAACACGTTGCAGTGTTCTTCATTGGAAATCCAAATGTAGGTTCCACTCTACCCGAGTTACAGTGTCGTGTTCCCGTTCTGGTTACCTTATCCAGCCGTCCCGCGTCCCGCGTCCACCTGTCCTTACGCTTTCCAACTGACTCCAATCCCATGCTGAACCACTAGGACCATCACCTCCTCCGCGGTGTTTCTGCTACTTCACACACATGTCCCTCAATTCCCTTGTGTCGCTTTGGTCGCAGTCTCCTCGACTCCGTGACGGTTTGCAACTTGTCTGCTTCAGATATGGCGATCCGGAATCGTGTCCCGCTAGGTGAGTCCCTTCGTAGTCGCTCGTGCGCTATTCAATGACTCTGCCTCAAGTCACCAGACTTTCCACGTGGCAGTGCAGGAACAAACTTGCAGCCAAGACTACAGTGTGACCAATCATTTTAGTGTAAGATAATGTCAGCATGGGTCCGAGTCGCACCCGTAAGATTGACCCGGCAACGCTCAATGCTGTGTTGGGAACGCAACAACCGTAGACCCTGTCACCCTATCAGACAGGTATGATTTCTTTTAGTAAGCCATGGTCGACAAATGAAGCACACAGTCCATGATTACAAAACTCTTGGTTTTTCCTGATAGGAGACCTATGAAACTGACCATCAACCAACCATGACACCGTGAATGCCAATGTAATATATTGAGTATCGAATGAATTGGGCATCATGAATCCATCACCACCACGTCGACTGATGGCCGATTCTTCAACAATGAAACATAAGTCGAGGATACCTTGGAACCCGGCTCCCGCCATCTTCGCATGCAATTCATCCAGTACGAATTACCACTCTAGAACGATCTTGTTTTTGTTCCAGACGATATTGCTTCATCCAATACAAACAAGTCTTACACCACCTCTAAGTCAGACTCTCCTGTCAAATGTCCCTCCTGCTGTGTAGCAAGATTTTGGAGCCGAACTTGTCGAACATTGTAACCCGCCATAGCTGTATCTTGGCACATGACATTTCGGGGAGTCTTGAAGCCCCTGTTCGTTCTAACTCAAAGCTCCTGTTCGGATGTTAACAATTGTGAACATGAGTTTTCATTTGCGACATATCAATTGTCTGTCGACTCTCTCTCCGGCGGGCAGAGACTCACTTTGACATTTTTCACATCGACGTCGACATTGCGGGGCTGAACCGAATAGTGCGACGGTCCAGTCATTGCACCACTGTCTCCCCGTCAAAGTTTGTTAAACAGGATACATTCGATGATGTCAGTGTTGCTCCAATCTGTCTGAGAAATATTAGCTTCCCATCGTGGTCGAGAGTGAGCGGGACATTGAGTCAAACAATGTTGTACCAAGATTGGCACGACGTGCAATTTCTGACATCAATACCCTCGATTTATCTCTCAGTGCCTCAATTACCTGATATTCCCTATACTGAAACAATCGTTTGTGTTCTCTCAAGTATCAGCTTGAGGAGCATTATTTCACGTTTCTGTCGGTGACTTTCTTAATTGGCGACATGCAAGGACTCTTGCGCGGTACACTAGCCTCAAGTTTCAGAGACGCAGAAGATTCTCTGATGTCTGTGGGCAAAGAAATTAATACATAGAGCTAGGTCACGTGTTAAATAAGGACGACCTAAGCCAATCTATGTCGGGATTCGGTACTATTGCGATGTGGTATGCAATGATTCGGGACAGCAGATCATCGTATTGTTGAAATTATTCAATTGCGACCGCCGGAAGAGTCAAACACTTAGCAGTTAAAGAGCCAGTCAACCGGCCGCGTATGTCGCCCGTCAGTGAATGTGACAATGTTACCCGGTTAGACCCTTGAATGAAAACTGATTCGGAACAAATAATGGTGTACGTCAATTCCGTCTCCAAGCGACTATCACTTGAAATAGGATGGTCGTCGCATCACGCAGTGCCTTTAAAGATCTTGTCAAAGTCAAACTCGCTCCAGTAGACCTTTGGCTTCAATCCCACCAGCTTCCACTCCCCTCCAATTCGGAGATAAGTATGCTGCATCAAAGCATGACAGTGACCCTTGGCCTCAACAACCTGTTTATCGGGTCCGGTGTATCGTTGATGAGCAGCACGGAGTTGATGGCTCCCCACAATACAGTCTTCCGACAGAGTCTTGTACTTGGAAGCTCCGATGAAATGTTGCGAGTCGACAAGAGGATCGCCGACGAAGCCTGGATCCGAGACCATGGTGACGAAATCCTGGGCTGGCATGGCGTCCCACTTTTGGCCGGTCACTTCGGTGTAGTCGACCTTGTATCCCATTCAGCATTTACAGTGCTGTTATTTGTAGAGAGGTGGCACTCACAGTAAGCTCTGGAGCCAGGATGCTTCCCAATCGCGCCCAGTCCTAGACCCACGTTATTCATGTCAATGTGCGAGTAGAACACAAGGTGTGCTTGCCTTCGTATCTAAGCTCTCTGCCCAGTCAAATGTTATAGCTGCAAGTTGCAGTGCATCTGGCCATGGCACTGTGTCAATCATAATAGAAACAACACTCCGTTCTCATATGTCTCCTTACCTGCGGGATCCACTTTCGGAGCACCCATGATGTTGTTGCACCAGTTCCTGTACTTTCTCGATATGAAAAGAGATAGGTTAAAAAAAAGTTCCTTGAAACCCTAGACTGAAAACTGTACATCAGAATTGAGATTGGATGTCAACCTTGAATTGACTCTCGTCTTTTTAATTCATCGGAACAGTTTACGGAATTTCCGCGACCGGCGATATCGGGAAATCCAGCGCGGTTGTTTTTCAGTATGATAAGTGATATGCCGGAATATGATAAGATAACAGACAAGATAATCGATAACGGATGCGATATGGTGACAGAAGTGCGCTTGACAGAATTAGACTTCATTCATTTCACTGATTCCCACAAATGGTCAGATTGTGTAATGGTATACATATAGTTTGGTCTGATCAGTTGCTAGCATGGCCCAGGTTGCTGCTTGGCTATCGCGCAATAATTACACATTCTCTTCAATCGCATTACGCTCAAGAACATTACCCTGTACTGTCCGAAATTCCACTGCACTCGTGCGATACCTACAACTTTGAGTCCTTTCAATTGAAGCGACATCGGGTTTGAGAGAAATGCTGTCGTATTGTTTATTGAAAACCGCAATTGCTCAAGCCTCGATTTTTACTTGCGGAAACAATTCTCCCCAATCCTGCTCCCTTTTGAGATGACGTTGCCTCTGGTGTTGTACGTGCACATCTTCATGCTCGCTAGCGCGATCGCTACTTCCATCTCGGCTACGATGTCATCCCGTCTCAGTCAGGCTTTAGACCTTGTCCTGCACCTCGTATACGAATGTGGTAATATCGGAGGAACATGTGCCGGTACTAGCATCCACCGGACCAGCAGCTCCAGAAGAACAGACTCGTAGCCATTGGGTCGGAAACGTGTAGTCTCTAGAATTTAAGTCTCGATCAAAAAAGCAGATGCATTTGTCAATTGCATTCCCGATTGAGACAAGATGTAATGTACCGAGCCCATTGATTGGAACGGCAATCGTGTTGGCAAGGTTCCCCGCAAGCCTGTACCTGGCACTGAGATCAGCAGCAGCCTGCGTTTACCATTACCAGATGACCTCAACTTAACCGGCATATCCTAAATGGGATCCGTACCTGTATAAGAAATGGAGAGGGTAATTCACAGGCGCTCGAATAGGGACTTGGCTCCTTGGATGTAGCATCGTATCTTGTTGGCCGAGACTTACACACACGCGAGAGTTTATCAGAAATGCAACTCTATCAGGCAATCATTTCATCATTAGACGGGACTTGTTGCATTGCCCGCTAGTAAGTTCTGAGTCCTGCCTTTTGCAGACGGTCGAGCATATGATACCCCATCATATAAGTTGCCGTACCCTCTGGACTCTGCCACATTATACACGACCTCACTGATTCACTGCAAATCGGTACAAGCCACTGGCAGCTGAACAAAATGGTCAAAGCCAACATCTGGGCTCTGACACAAGGCCTAGTGTTCCTCAGCACTTTCCTCTCCACCTCTTTCGTCAAAGCAGACAACCCCATCGTCCAAACCCTCTACACCGCAGACCCAGCCCCTGTCGTGCACAACGGCCGCGTCTACCTGTTCACAGGCCATGACGAAGATGCCTCCACAACCTTCAACATGCTGGACTGGCGACTCTTTTCGTCAGACGACATGGTCAACTGGCAACACCACGGAGTTCCCATGAGTCTGCAGACCTTCTCGTGGGCACGCGATAGAGCTTGGGCCGGTCAGGTCGTCGCTCGCAATGGAAAGTTTTACTTTTACGTGCCTGTTAGCATGAAGAGCAATGGGCGAATGGCTATTGGCGTTGGTGTGAGTGATAACATTGAGGGGCCGTATCGTGATGCGCTGGGTAAACCTCTTGTTGAGAACAATGAGATTGACCCTACTGTGTTCATCGACGATAATGGCCAGGCTTATCTTTACTGGGGCAATCCAGGCCTGTGGTACATCAAACTCAACCAGGATATGATTTCTTACAGTGGTGCAGTCACCAAAGTCGAGCTTACCACCGCTGCCTTCGGTTCTCGTCCCAACAATCCTGATCGCAAGACCAACTATGAGGAAGGACCATGGTTGTACAAGCGCAATGGAATGTACTACATGATCTACGCAGCCAACTGTTGCTCTGAAGATATTCGTTACTCAACTGGTCCGACTGCCACTGGACCATGGACATACCGCGGTGTGGTAATGGCGACAGAGGGAAGAAGCTTTACCAACCATCCCGCCATTATCGACTACGAAAGCAAGTCCTACTTCTTCTATCACAATGGTGCTCTTCCTGGTGGAAGTGGTTACACGCGTTCTGTCGCTGTGGAAAGCTTCAACTATAACTCCAACGGGTTAATTCCCCAGATGAAGATGTCAACAGCCGGCGTTGCTCAAGTCAAGCCTCTTGATCCATACAAGCGTCAAGAAGCAGAGACCATCGCATGGACCAACGGTGTCAAGACCGAGACGTGTAGTGAAGGCGGTCTGAATGTTGGGTTCATCAACAATGGAGATTACATCAAAGTCAAGGGCGTAGCTTTTGGTAACGGCGCCAAGAGCTTCAGTGCTCGTGTTGCTTCCGCGAATAGTCGAGGCGGCAAGATCGAGTTGAGGCTGGGAAGCGAGGCTGGGAAGGTTGTTGGTACTTGCACGGTGCCTTCGACTGGGGATTGGCAGAGTTGGAGAACGGTTGAGTGTCCTGTTAGTGGTGCTACTGGGACAAGTGATTTGTTCTTGAAGTTTACTGGTGAGGGGTCTGATTATTTGTTTAACTTTAACTGGTGGCAGTTTAAGTGAGGATGCTAAGGGGGTCACATGCAACAGAACTACTGTCCCCTCTGGATATGGATTATATGGATCAAGGCTTCATCCCGAGCATGCTAAATTCGCTATATAGCGTTTAACGGTGTGATATCTTAAGATGTCTGCAAGGCGTACCTGACAAAATCACATTTGGATAATGTGATCAAAAGTGTGACTTTGTCTAATGCTCCTTGGGGACATCTTCAGCCGTGTCGACGTTCACCTACATAGCTTGTATATAGTCTTACAGTACCTTGCCTTTCCACTCGCTTCTTACTCGTCAATATGTATGTTGTATTCTCTCTTTAATCCAAGTAAAGAATCCTCATCAATGCGATCTCACTAGTGTGGTTGCGCCTGATTGCGTGCCACCACGTTAAAAAAAGTAAAGGATAAATACTGTGGTAAATGCAGACGCAGATGCTGCGGTAAGGTTATCGCTTGTACGACAAAGGGGTGAGACTCAGAGAACTGGTCAGGTTTGATGATGGTGTTGAAGTCAGGGACTACAGGGAATAGCCAGATCAAAGTCGTAAGATCCCACAGGAGGTTGTAATTCCAGAAATAAGTCGCTTATGTGTCAGACTGGAACGGCGAAATAAACAAATTTATGCTGGAGGGGTTACGTAGCCAGGACCTGTTATTTGATCACAGTGAAGGGTACCATAAAGTGCGCACATGATTTCAATCCATCACCGACTTGCTTCTCAATCTCCAACTATATACAATCTGAAAGCTGCCTTCCCAATCTACCGGTTATCAAATCTCTCAACCTTGACAGAACCACCAAGATTCTTCGTCGCAAAGTTATGAATACTCCATCGATTTCCAGGGAAGAACTCCCAATAAGTACCCAAAGTCATGCGACTTCCCAAACTCGTCCAGCTGTTTCCATCAGTGCTGTAGCTAAACGTCGCACTTCCAGCCTGTCCAGGACGAATATCAGCATTCGCACGAAGATACACCTTTCGGAAAGAAACATTGTCTCTTCGACCTGCCACGCTGCCGGTGGACTTGGTGCTCCAGTCGCTGTTCATGCTGACGTCTTGAACCATGACTATGTTGAAGCTGTTGCCTTCGCGCTCGACGCCAATCCAGGCTGATTGATCGCGCAGGACTCCTAGGCCTGTGCGGTCGCCGTCGGCCATTTGGGAGAAGTCAATAACGGCTGTGGCTTGGCCTTGGGGACCGCGGATGCGATGGGTGAGGGTGTTGCGAGCTTGGTAGAGATCCTTGGTGACGGTGACGGTTCGGAGGGTGAGACCGTTGTTTACGGTAAAGCCGTTGGTGTCAGGGTTATGGTTCCATTCCCAGTCAGGTCGGAGCTTTGAACCGGGGAAATTGTCTGTGCCAATGGGACTGGCGACATCGCGACGAGGAAGAGGATAATCGTAGTCGCCCCAAGCACCGTTGACAGTAGTGATCTGGGGGAAACCATCACTCTTCCAAGTAACAGGTGCAAGGACAGGGCATCGTCCTCCAGGGTACATGTCCGAGAAACCCATGTACCACCAATCACCCTTCTGGGTCTGAACAAGACTTCCCTGGTGAGGAGATCCAGCCTTGGGTACATTGGACAGTTTAAGTCTATCAGCAATGATGCGATTGTCGTACGGTCCCCAAGGTCCACTAGTGGACTTTGCAATGTACTGACCATCCGGAGGACGAGTCAAGAAGATGTACCAGTTTCCATTGCGCTGGTAGAAGCGCGCTCCTTCGAGCGTCAGAGGAGGTCTAAGCACAACCTGCTCCTTGACTTCACGGGTCATATCCTTGCTAAGCTGCGCAACATGAATATCATCACGTCCGTACGCAACATAAGGAGTATCCGTCTCATCAAAGTGCAAACCAGCATCATAGTAGCACTTATTAATCTCCCCACCCTTCGTCCACGGGCCCATAGGGTTCGAAGCGCTGTAAACATACGTCTTCGCAAAGCCACTGATACAAGCGACAAAGTAAAACTTCTTATCGCTTTCTCTGTATCTGAGTGACGAAGCCCAGATACCCTTGACGTAGGCGCGTCCTCCATTCTGAAGACTGTAGTTGGGAGACCAGTCGAGAACGGGGACGGAATGGCCTATGTGCTCCCAATTGACGAGATCGTAGGAGCGTAGGACAGGGGCGCCTGGGGAGTAGTGGAATGTCGAGGCGGTCATGTAAAAGGCGTCGCCTGCGCGGGTGACTTCATTGTCAGGAAGATCTTCCCAGACGACGGGGTTTGTGAATTTCTGAGCGGTTGTTGCCGCCAGAGAGGATAGGAGGCCAAAGATGGCGCTCTTCTTGAAGCCCATCATATTGAGGAGAACAATGGTTGGCCTTGGAGAGTCAGAGACTGGACACCGACTATGGCCTTCTGTCTTGTTTATAGAAGAGTTACCATTGCCGTCTAATTACATCATTGGTGGACTTGGCAGGAATATGATGATCTGAGGATAGAAAGCTTGACTCCGATTCGAACGGCAATAACTGTCCATTTCTGGCTGTTTTCGTTTGTTGATTGCCTCCGATTGGAGGAGAAATGACTGTTGGATCTGATGATCGATGCGGGGTACCCTGTAGAGTTCATCATTTGTATTCCCCAACTGCCGGTCTAGATAATGTACCCAGCGGGAGAAGTCTGGATGATTCCTGAAATTGCGGAGTGTCATTCGGTTAAAAGGCGATCGTTACATTTTGTCGTACGCTTTGACCTTGTAGAGCCACCTCCATCCAAGGGTCTGTGAGGTCATTCAACAACACCCACATCCATCGTTACAAAGTCTGTCAAATGCATTATACTGTCTACAAGGTCGCCATTCCTAAAATAACAGTCTTCAGTTTGTCGCTGCGTGGCAAAGTGTGCATTCCTAAATTGATAGCAAGCGTCCGTTACATTAAATGGCTTGAAGGCTTGGAAATGTCTGAACAGATGCCTATTGGACCGCCTAACATTGAACATCGACCAACTCCACAACAAATGTACCCCATACAAACAAGGATATCAATTACACCAATAGACTGGACGGGAAAGCGGAGCGAGCGATATTGACCAATTTCGGCTGATCAGACTAGAACGCATGGACAACAATAGTGCTGGTTCACGCTTGTAAGAAATGATGTCGAGATATGAGGCAGGGGAAAAAGGGAAGAAGAGTAAGAAGAAGATTGAAAAAAAAAGATAATTAGTTGCGGACGGGGAAAAATTTCAAAAAATCAATTTATACGTGCAATCAATCTCCATTATACCAAGTCATAACTCATCACCCTAATCATTAAACATTAGGGTATCATTTCCTCGTATTATACAGGCCATCATCATGTTAAAATCCAGGCCTTGGTGCGAAACCACAACCCCAGGTTGGCTCATCGGTCCGGCGCAGGTAAATACCGATGAATATACTCAACCTTCACCTTGACCTTGTCCCTATCTTGCGCACAACAAAGCAAACAACAGTAAAGAAGCCAGAGAACGATTACCAAACTCAACAACAAAAGACAAAGGAAGACTTCCATAGCAACAAACTTGATCAAAGCACCCAAAGTAAAGGCAACATTACCAGGTCCATATATGTCTGACTCAGGCATACCTGCAAGTCCAATGATTCCTCGCGGACCTTCACGCATAGCGTATCCAACCATGATACCGGACCCAACAAAAAGTAATGCATCAAGTAGAGCAAGCGCGTAAAGCATCCAGCGGTGTAGGATCCCGCGTAGGAGTGTGAAGTAAAAGACTGTGAGGATCATGATGACGGCGGAGAGGATGGTCGAGATAACGCAGAGACCTGCTGCGCCTTTCATGAGATCTCTTGGTCGAGATGGATCGACGAGATCATCTTGTATCTTTGCAAGTGCGCTTGTCCAAGGCGCCATTTTCTTCTTAACCAGTGACTCAGTTGCAGTTTCGCCAAGATGAGCTTGGATGGAGAAACGAATCATTTCTTCGACGCTGAAGACGGGTGGGAAGTCTGGCTTGCACGACACAGACTTGGTATCTTCGAAGAGACCTCTAGTCTGAACATCGATACACACGCCTAATAG
Source organism: Fusarium sp. NRRL 66335 (assembly GCA_004367055.1). NCBI lineage: Eukaryota > Fungi > Ascomycota > Sordariomycetes > Hypocreales > Nectriaceae > Fusarium > Fusarium sp. NRRL 66335. Next base: position 311,440 of record QHHG01000020.1, read on the forward strand.
AAGCTTCTCTCAGTACAAGCCCAGGCGCATGAGGCAATAGTGAAGGGCTTACCTGAGAATCCCCAATACCAATATTCCGGGAGCTCAGCCATCTGAAGCTTGCTTGTGGAGATTCCAGTTACGTTGGCAGTAGCATTGACAAGTTCTGCACTTCCAACTTTAAAGAGATGAACGGGTTGGGTATCGGGTGAAGCGCAGCTGACGAGAACGACGATATTTGCTATAAAGCCCACTAGTCCGGATGTTAGTCATTGATTCCTGTGATGGGCATCTGAGGATGAGCATACTCAAGATGGCCAGCATGAACCAGATCATACCAATTCTGGCCTCGCCGACGCCGATAATCCGGAGGAAGAAGTTGTTGTACGACATGGCGTGACTCTGTATTCACTAAAGCTGAAATTGCAAGTGTTTGAAATATTTAAGAAACGACTGTCTGAATAAACGAGCGTGAAATGAACGAATGTCGATGTAGTGGGTGTCAACTTGAAGCTGCAAATCCAATATCTCTAGCAGGACATCAATCCCATTTATAGTCAATCTCCCCATCGCCAACAATCCTCTCATCCTAAAATAACATTTTAAGAATTTACGGTTGTTTTGAAAGTGCTGCAGGTACGATCGGCAGTGTAAGCGCTGAGGCTGAACAAGCTCGTTTGCATTGGTCAACATTTCGGTACTTGGCCTTAGTAATGCGGCCTTGACAAGAAGCTGAATTTGCGGCTGAGAATTGCCAACCTGTCATTCGGTAGTGAAGCGCTATGTGTCTTGGCGAGAATTGCTTGTCGGGAGCATGATTCGGGTTGTTGGTGGTGTTTTCGCCTACAGACGTCCACGTCCAAGCTGGTTGGTTCAATTCTGCCTCTACAGGTCCGTTATCTATTTGCAGATTGACTCGTACTGCATATCATCGTTGAGCGTCCAGAGTTATGCAGCCACAGTTAAGATGTTGTTAGGTTAGTAAGGTTACCCAGTGGTGACGCGACCTACGGGCTTTGGTGACGCCTGCAGACCGCCATGGTAGCAAGAACAGGTCGACTAAAGTTTGCATGATCAGTTCCTCCAAAACTTTACTAGCATGTCTACAGCACTTCCATATTTCACTGAGGAGTTTGAATATACCAAATCAATTGATTCACGTTGCTGAGTTAAACTACTACTTATCAAAAGCCCATACCAACTAATCATTTCTTAACATGACCTTCATCAATCTGAACAGCCTGACCCTCAATGTCCCCAAGCTTCTCACCCATAGCCTGCTGCTCCGCGATCTCATCGGCAGGGATCCTGTCAGGCGTAGTGTTGACAAGCATGATCATTGGCAGCAGCGAAGCGCCGAGAAGAGCAAAGGTCACGCAGCTGAAGACATCAGTACCATGTCTCATGCAAAGTAAGGGAGCAAAAAACTTACAAGCCAACCAGAGGATCACTCTTCGTCTGGGTATTCATACCATATGCGATGGCTTGACCAATAGCCTCAAGACATCTGAATGCAGCACCATTTCGCACATTCTCTGTAGGACGATTAGTCACAGTCCCTCCACAAACACTGTTAACGTACCTTGTGCATCTGTAGCAAAAGAAGACAGAAGCCAATACATGTAGCTCTGCGACAGTGGTCCCGTAGTCTGAACAAAGAAATACGGCAAGAAGGATGTCGCGAATAAGCCATCGTCCCAGTCAATTGCACCAGGGTCATTGCGCTTGAAGCGAACTTGCATGATGATGGACCAGATGTAAACTCCCACGTTAAGAATGACGACGGTATACAAACCGATTTGAGCGCGACGGCGTTGGGCGAGTTTCTTAGCGTCGAGGATGAAGCCGAGGCCAAAGCATCCGATACTAGAAATTGTTAGTAGTGGACTATGATTGAAAGGGTGATTGACTTACATGCAGAAGAAGGGTGAGATGAGAGATGAGAGAGCTCTTGCGCGGACGGTAAAGTAAATTCCGAGGTACGTTGACCAAGATCCACTGTCATATCTGTTAGTCACCTGTACAGTATTGGAGAAGGATGCTAACTTACCTATAAAAGAAGGACCAAACAGCCCAGATGGCTGACAAAACAATAAGCCTGGAAGTCATGGTCTTCGCAATACGTTTGATCTCCAATTTGGTGGAAAGCGTTTCAGTAGTGAGAATCTTGGTACCATCAGATCGAATGACGTGTTCGAACGGTGTGATCATGAATGCAAAGGGAAGACTATTTCCATGTTAGTTTGTAATGCAATCAAGGGTCGTGGTACGTACGCTAGACACTCAATAATGAGGAATGCAATGTATGTATCAGGTGTCACTCCACCGCTAATGCCCTTCTCATTATTCTTGGACAGACTGATGCAGTATTAGCATTGAAAGAAGTATGTGGAAGTGAATGAACTTACTTGATAGCGCCACCAACGAGCTGTCCCAGATTTCGGGACACAATCCACAAGGCTAGATATTTCCCGCGAGCACCAGATGGCGCAAGGGTCATGATGGCACCGGCTTCCGCGACGTACCAACATCCAGTTCCGACACCGCTAATGACACCACTGAGGATCAGATACTACCCAGCTGTTAGCAATCCTACGTGTTAGAGGTTTTGTTGACTGAACGTACCCATTGGTTGCCAAACATGCTGTTGCAGTAGTACGCTGATCCCTCGATGGGGAAGGACATGGATCCGATGACGAGCGCCCACTTGACGCCAAGTTTGTTGACGATGGGACCACCCATGCAGCAGGCTAAGAAGAGTCAGAAATCATCTCCTCGCTTCTCACTAGATGCTACTTACTGAAAGCCAGAGCAGCATATCTCAAAGCCGTAGAAATATTCGACACCTGAGGCGTAGCAAGACCACCACCGCCCAAACCAGCAATAGCATCAGACATGGCAGGACCACAAAAGGCCTGAATACTCAAGAGTATCATCTGCGTCAAACTATGCCGCCATATGTACTTCCAGATAGGAACATCCCTAGTGTAAGACATATCCGCTACTCGCACCGACGCGGGTCGAGCATTCTCGGGTGAAGAAACAGTAGTCTTAGAATCGGCCATGATTTATTAAATAAAGACAAGAAACTGATTGACTGAGAAAAATAAGGGATTATTGTGATCTTTAAATATCTAAACAGGCGTCAACCTTATCATGATTTCCCCACGGGGTCATTCTTCTTGTCCCCCGCTTGAGATTGTAGAGTGAAGGTCCAAGCGATGCTAGTGTGGTCGACCAATCATGCATGTGCCGCTTAACCTTCCCCGCGGGGTTTAGCGCAGACGTTATCAGTCAAGAAGGTCCAGCCGAGACGAGATATGACTCGTGATGTGATATCGAAGTCATGATAGCAAAGCGGTTCCGCGATAACTGCCACTATTGATTGTGAAGAGTTTAATCATTGGTAGGCGATTTTTCGGCATCCTGCATTTGCCCGCAAGTCTGGATGCGAGATCGGCGAATTCCCAGATATGTCGCACTTGCTTCGGCTGGTCACGCGACCACGGCATTGAAAATCAGGAAAATGGACATTGAGCTACATACCAGTCGGCAGCGAGTCTATTGGAGTTTGGATCGATTGAATAGCACAACCGACCTGTCTTGCATCATTAGTACTCTGCTATTGGTCTATAGCCAAGTTAAATGCTGTAAAGTCATTGTCACAAACTTCAACGATATGACTACCCTATACAGAGCATACAGCAGGCTGATTCAAAATGAGTGTGTACTTTTCTCTAGGCACCGGCGGTGATAATTGACAATCGGGCAATGCCAAGCCTCGCTAAGTCGGAATATCAATAACTCGCATGGAGCTGAAGAGCGCCGCGCGCAATGATGCCCTAAGTTTTACTGGGCTCTTACGCTGTAATGCGTTGTAATCACTCCAACTGTGGCGTGCGGTTATGCGCTCTAAAGCGCCGTAAACGCGCTGTGAAAGCGCTGCGAAACGGTAGCCAGAATGTATTATTTGACCTTCCTGACGATCCAATGATTGAATGGAACTGATATCTTAATTTGATAGGTGTTTAAAACCTCAAGGTGGTCATTTGAGTGCTGTTGTTAGTATATAATTTTGTTTGTGAAGGAGACAAGATTAAAATCGGGGGAAGGAATTCCCTCAGTTATTGTTACCACGAATAGACATTTCTGTAACTACGAATGACAAGACTCTTCAAAATACATCTACAAACACCAGTAGATACATATTAACAAAATAATCGTTTGATTAACTTCTTAATAACCCCTAGCCTGGAATGGGATGAATAGTAAGCTAGAATACACTATCTGTTGTTCTGTTGCGTCCAGCGACCGGGAAAAATCCATCACAGCAGGCAAGGGCCCGTCTCGTGGAGGTAGCAATAACTTCTGATTGAAATATGCTGGTGTGCCTGCTTTGTGTCTTTTTCAGCTGGGATAGGGAGATAACTGGTAGATGTGACCTAACCCTTTACCAAGACATTTAAAGAGTCGTCTAAGAGTCTTCTAAGTCGATTAGTCCTGGGCGACTCGGATGTCGACGATCCTTCCCTTAGAAGACTCCTTTATGTGACGGAACACATGTTCAATGGGAGTCACGTAGCCATGAAAATACCTTGCCCTCTGAGGCTGGAGACCTGTGGACAAGATTCCGAGAACGCATCCCCACTTACCGTACACAATTGATCCAGCAAAGGGTTCGTTCCTGAAATGCGCTCCCATTTGGAAAAGATACTCGCTCGATACCGGGTCGTGGCCTATGTGTTGATCGTGTTTGAGCTTGACATCGGTTTTGAACAAGTGAAGATTTCCATGGGCTGGTCCACTCGTAGTTGCATATGTGAACCCTTCTTCGCACTTTTCTTGGTTTTGATGCTCAAGGCTGATGCTCTCTTCCTGGGGCCGAAGTTTTCGGCCGAGCGTTGAGTAAGGAGACATCCGGATACCTGACGCGCTTCTCCAAGCCGACCTATGAGGCAGAGCGTTAGTACCGGCTCGACGCTCGTCCACCTTGATCAATGCCCAGTCAAGTCTGCCGTTCTCCGGTGTCCTTTTGCTAAAACCGGAAGCAGCAAATATCTCGCCCATAGCATGTTGGTAGAAGTTGAAGAAATCTTTCTTCTTTTCCACTTCTTCGACCAGCTCAACCTTGTACCCTTCTACACGTGCGTAGGCCTCCTCTGCATCCGAAAATCCCATTGGATTAATCTGAAGCTCTTGCAGCGATTCGTTCATTTCATCCAGCTCCTTCTGCGCAAGCCAAAGAGTGTAGTCGTGCATTGATCTTGGGGGACTCTGCATGGAGTATAGAGCTTTATGTGACCCGGGGAGCAATCCGTTTTCATCAGCTGCAAGCAAGGCGGACTGAGCTGATGGTGTGACTAGGACCGTTTCGTTGTTGACAATTGTAGTGTTGAAACCTGGAAAGGCACCACGCACGACATGATAGTTCGTGAGCCCATATTTCTCCCAGGAACCTGCGGCTGTTTTGACTTCAACATAACACCCTAGATTGCCGTGCCCCGGATAGCCCTCGGTCCAATCCTTTCTCATGACGAAGTTAGCTGGACCTATCGCTTCACCTAGGTTTACGGTTTTGCTGTAGTTGTCGTGAATGGATATGTGACCGATGCTGTACCCGTCACCAGCCTGTGGATCAATTGCCGGCGGGGGCGCAGATGAAAAGCCAACATTGTGCTCAATGTGAATGTAGAGAGCCGGTAAATGATGTTCTTTTAGGCTCTTCTCGATATCTTCAATGACGTTTGGCCATCCCACCTCTTGTGAGTCAAAATCGACCGTGATGAAAATTGTAACCGGGTTATCTCCATAAAGTCTTTTCTTGCCGCAGTGGAATAGACTTATAGAAGTCATGGAACCTCTGGTAGCCTCGTGCGCCTCGAGGCGTTCGTACACCAGGACCCGCATCTTGTCCCAGCATTGAAGTAAATCGGGGCGATCCCTCACGGATCCATAAGCTGTAGGCCAAATGAGTCTCTGGTCAATCATTTCGACACAGAATGACTCATCAGAGCTGTCCCGGGCAAACTCGGCGATCTGCTGCGTGGCCTTGGATAATGCCTCACGGTCTGTCGGGAACGCCTCGAAGACGACCATGATAGTCGGCGCCGCCGTCTCAGGGCAATCCTCTGTCTCGTGAGTATCGATGTCAATATCGTGATCATCCTCATTCTTAACAAGTTTGAGAGCTTTCAGGATCTCGGATGCTCGATCGTGGATGGCGCCGACACGCTGTGCACCAAGCCGGCTGTGCACGGTGTCCTGACGGGACATAACGATAGGGAGGCGTCGTAAAGGACTTGTTGCAGTCCGAAATCGCGCCGAGACGATATCAGGAGGGTGTTTCTCGACCGCTTGCGACATGTTCATTCGAGAGCAATCGTCGAGGTCGTGGATCAAGGCAAGTCGACAGAAAAGGCTTTATGTAGAGAAAAGAGAAAGGATGAAACATGAGCTAGGGCACGCCCAACATTTATGTATATTTAAACTTCTATTATGTATTTGAGTTTTTTTGAAGGTCAATTTCAAGTCATCCAGTTCAAACTAACAGAGTTTCTTTGTCTCCTATAAACTTAACCTTTTTTCAGTCCCCGAACCCTACCCAATTGATGTTGGAAAATGCGTTGTCACTGTGTTGATTTTATCCGTATACTTCAGGGCCTGCGCCTGGAAAAAACTTAGAATGGTTTGAAAATGTGTTTGTTACCTTCATAAGTGATATTCATGTAAGATTGGCACGAAGAAAGATGCATGTATCTGGGCTTTGCAATAAGACATGCGTAAAGAAGATCCAGAAAGTCCGATCTAACGAACAAGACATTCGTACTATACTACCAAATTATGTCTACTTACTATCAAAGAAAGACACAAATAAGCTGCACCAGTAGCTATCTTGCAATAAGCTTACTGCTCAAAGTCATTGCTACCTACGTAACATTGGCACTCGTGTTGGCAACATTTGCAAATTCCGACAGCCCCAAAACCAACGTCTGCAGCCCCGGTTTCAGGGAAAGTGTATTCTGGCTACGCCTTTGTTTCATTATAAAGTTATAGTGGATTGATAATAGTTGTTGTATCCCCCAGCAAAGTGACACCTTCAGAACATCGCATCATGACTCACAATATAACCCTTGGCCCGGACTTTGTTTCGCATAACGTTCAAAGACAGCTTTACAATCAAACGTGTTATTCTGTTGAATGGGATTCGCAGGTATCTTCACGTGCGTTATCGTTGCAACCTGAAGAGAGAGCTCTGGTGCTTACAAACGACTTCCTGTCGACAATAGCGTCACTCCCGTAGCTCGACACCCTGTATCTGGTCATAGATTGAATCTAGATATCTGTCCTTCCCAACGACGAAACGCACAAAACTGCCGCGCCAGCAGCCAAAGCACCCAGGACCAACATTTGCAATCCTTCAACAACACACCCTGTCAGTCGTCCATCCCCAGTACCCAACATCCATTTCTTACCAGCTCCAAAGGTAAATAGCACCACTAAACAAAGGACAGTACTGAGTTGAAGTCCGGATCCAACTGTACTGGTGAAGAAGTAGGGTAGAAGAGGTATGATGCCACCCACTGCGTAGCCAAGTGATATTGAGAGACCGGAGGTGACTGGAGAGGTTGGACAAATTTGCGCCAACTGTGGGATGTGGTTGTTGAAGGTTTCGAGATGTAAGATAGTTCGTTGTGGAGCTGTTGGATTGTGCTGTATAGTGTCCAAGATTGAGGTAATCGTCGAGGGAGGAAGGTCCAAAGGCTCTAAGTGTCGTCGTACAAGCTCATCCATCCTCGCTTGCACCTTTTCCGAATCGCCAACCATGTAGTCTGTCTCACCACTTCCGTCGCAGTCACTGCGACCCCCCAAGTCTTCGTCGTCTGTTGAATCCGGCAAAGAAGGAACGCACTCATCCCGCGCGGCAAGGTATCCTCCAATTCCCATACTAATGCTTCCAGCACACAACTCTGCCAGGCCACCTGTTATGACAGCATCCGTCTTACCCAGCGAACTAAGCCCTGCTGTCAGAGCAAACGGTACGGTAAGGCCATCTGAGAAACCGAGTGTGAAATCGGAGAGGAAGCGCTTGAATGCTGGACTTTGGGATGACATCATGTTGAGTGACTAAAGTGCAAAACGTGGAGGTGCAAGGTAGCGACAAGTTTTTTCTTGTTCTTGTTCTTCTTGTGACTCCCACACAGATATCGTGCTGGCGACAGACTCATCAAGAGGCAGCGACAAGTGAATGGTAATTTTCAGAAAGAGTCAATTACACCGAACTCAATGGTCAATCGTCGCACAACACCACGTGCCTCAGATCACTAACCAGAGTCTTTACAATTGGCCTGATCCTATTCGATAACAAAAAGATAATGTCGGCACTTTCTGCCGATGCGATGCCGTTATTTCCGTGCGCCATTTACATTGTTGACTCCCAGAAGCACATGCGATAATACGGCGTTTTTAGTGGCTCGGCCGCAAAGTTGCGATCACAGAGCGCTAACATCCGAGGTGGGGCTACTGGGGCAGATCTGCCACTGATATCCACCAGGCGTTGTGAGTATGGACCGTGCAGTTGCGATTAAAAACACATAGGGTCTTACAAGGTGGAATTGATCCAAGGGCCGATTAAGCCTCTTGCATTGTCGTTCGTTAGTTGCGAGATTTAGCAGCTTCCGAAACTATGCAAGGGCTTTGTTGATTCTGTAACAAAACCCTTCAATAAAATCACGAGATAGATGTGTTAGATCTCATCCAGGAGTCGGATTAATATCTCGGGTTGGCTGGGCAACGCATCGCATCTTGCACGGACGTCTCGTTGTTCTGCGTCCAGCCTCGGGCCGCGACTTGGCGATCTACGATAAGACCTTGGCAAACTCCACCTTTGGGTTCAGTAACGGTCACTAATTTTCTTGGGGAAAAAAAAAAAAAAAAAAGATTGTTACAGAATACCTGTAAAACATACTTTGTTAAACCGCACTATTGATTACAGCTTTGCTAAAATTCATGGCTTGCCACACAACTATAAGCTGCTGCTAAATAAAGTATCTAAACAGCTATAGACATGCTCGGGATAGTGTGTCTGTGTATTATCTGTCTATGCTCGGAGACTCTACTTCTTGACAGGCTCATAACCCTTGGGAGGATTCAACCCATCATCAACCTCAATGACATCCCGATAATAACTAGGCGCATCACTCCCCTTCCACTCCTTCTTAGCACCCTCGAAAACCTTCCTTCCCGAGAACGTCTTCTTTAAGTCCAAATTCGGCGCAGCATACCTCTTGTTCCCACCAGCAGTATTAAATGGTCCCGCGTAAGATGCATTCCAGAAATATTTATCAATCGCACCAGTCTTCCACTTTCTGATCTTATCACCTGTCTTCTTCGCGACGAGGTCAAAAACATTAGCTCCAACGTCCCAGCGACCGAGGGTGTCGAGATCCCAGTTTGCTTGTACGGTCGAGAGCTCGGAGTAGTGGTTGTAGAAGTTTGAGTCTGTTGTGCCGAGCAGATGCTTCGGTACGGCATCGCCTACTAAAATTCCGAGGATGTGATTTTGGCGGGCGTAAGATTCGTTTTCGTCCCATGTGATGAGAACGAGTGTATTATCCATGAATCGCTTATCTTCAAGCAACGGCTCAACAAAAGCACGTGCCCAGTTGCCAGCGACAGTAACACTCGTATCATGACCATCAGAAGTCATGTTGGGAGTAATAAACATCCACTGCGGCAACTTGCCCTCCTTGAGATCCTTATGAAACATAGATTTCCCAGTATCAACCATAGACAGATTCTTAATTTGAGAAAGACGCTGCTCAGAAGTTGCTACACTATCATGCAGAACAGCAGGATTATGTTTCCGAACGTAATCATTCTTTCCATTCTTGTGATTCACCCAAGCAAAACCTTCGAAGCCGCTGTATGGCTGGTCTTCTTGGTATAAACCCCAGGAAATACCGCGGTGTTCGAGGAGGTCGATTATGGTGGAAATGTTGCGTGGGTTACGGTTGAAGGCGTCGTTTTGCATGCCGAAATAGTCGCCGGCTATGGCGGCCATGTAGTTTGGTTCTGAGGGGTGGGTTACTGCGAAATAATTTGAGAGGGTGATTCCCTTTGACCTGAACCAAGAGAAGTTGGCTGCCATTTGGTTAGAGCAGGCGAGAGCGAACTTTGGTGAGTTACTTACGATCGCCAAAGGCCTTTTCGTAATTCTCATTCTCAAAGTAAATAATGGCAATTCGATCGAATGCTTTGCCTTTCACCTTGGAAGTGGGACTGCTGGTTTTGGCTGTTGCTGCCGCGGCGGCGACTTCAGCTGTTCCGGTCGCCGTGTACTTTGTCTCCCATCCTGTCTGGTCTTTGCGGGCGAAAGTAAGACTTGCGAGCGTCAAGAGCGCAGCGGATTGGAACAACATGATGGGCCGTGATGCTTGGTTGTTTATTCAAAGACTTGCAGACAGTCGCAATTAATTGGCATTTATATGTGTCGGTGTCATCAACGACCAACCCCCGTGGTCTGACGGAGAATATCCCTCGGAAAGTGTGCCGGGTCCCCACCGTCGGTCGCCATAAGAAGCCAAATGAAGATACCATCCGTGATTTTACGGGACTTTTGAAGATCTGTCGTTTATTTAACTTCCAATTGAAGATCGCTTTGGGACACGTGTGGTCACTTTTCGGATTCACTTGCATTAATTTTTGCCGACAGATCCGATCACAAGCTGCGCGCTAAGAGATCCCTGTAACATCCACTGTAGCCTCCAAACGATTGACTTGAGTTACTTTCAATCACTATCCTGAGCATGATATCTCTTTGCTGATTGTATTGAGACAAAATGAGTGACGGAACGTATACCTGGGTCAAAGACGACCATTTCGAGTTGACGAGCTCGTCAGCCTCATTTGGACTTGAAAAGTCGGATGACGTCACTTCGAGAAGACATGAGACTTTCCTGGGGAAGTGGAGGAGATCTATCATCTCAATTCTCACAGTAATCTCCATCTTCGGCCTCACGATATTCGTCTTTTACCAAGAAGTCTCACTCCGGCACCACAACAAAATCCCTTCCAAACATCCACACCAAGTACAACAATCACCAAACGTCATCTACAAGGAATCTATCCCATCAAAACCTCAACTCCGCGACGCAAACGACTACATCCTCTCCCCATCATGGAACGCCACTTCACCTCCAACAACGAGAGAATACTTCTGGACGATATCAGAAGCTAATCTTAACCCAGACGGCATTTTCCGACCAATGCTTCTAATAAATAATCAATTCCCCGGCCCTCTCATCGAGTGCAATGAAAATGATACACTGATATTTCACGTCAATAATCAAGCTTCCAACGCAACGGCAGTCCATTTCCATGGCATGTTTCAGAACGGAACAAATAACATGGATGGAACTGTAGGAGTCACACAATGTCCTATTGCGCCGAATTCGAACTTTACGTACAAGTTTGATGTGAAGGAGCAGTTTGGGACGTATTGGTACCATGCGCACCATAGCGCTCAAGCTTCTGACGGATTACTTGGGCCGATGGTCGTGCACTCTGAGAGGGAGAGGCAGATGGATGTCGTTAGTGATAGAGTGGTTATGGTGCAGGATTACTACCACAACCTGACGTCAGAGCTGTTAATGGAGTATCTCGCGCCTGACCAGGAAAACAACGAGCCTGTACCAGACAATGGTCTTATCAATGGTCGAAATATTCGCGATTGTGCCGACTTTGAGGGCTGGAACTGCGACACCACAGAGCGCGACATGTTCAACATTGATTTGGAAATTGGACAACGGCACAGACTTCGGATCATCAACGTCGATGCTTTCGCTGAATTCCAGATCCAAATTGATGAACATCCTTTCTACGTCACCGAAGTCGACGGCACTGACGTTCATCCTGAACCGATTCATCGTTTGAATATCATGCCTGCGCAACGGTATAGTGTTGTTTTGGAGACGAATGTTACTACAGGCGAGGCATTCTGGTTGAGGGCGCGGATGGTGACGCATTGCTTTAAGAATGAGAATCCGCGGTTGCAAGCTGAGACTAGGGCGATTATCCGATATCAGAGTCCCGAGAAACAAGTATCAACTGAGAAGCCTACCAGCAAAGGGTGGTCAGATGCAATCGAGGTTATCTGTCGCGATCTAAACACCACCGCTCTGCGACCCATGGAAGCTATATCCCCACCTCCAGCAGATGAAGTTATCATCCTCCGCGCAAACTTTGAGATCGGAGATTGGCGGTTAGCGAGAGGTTTCTTCAATGATTCAACATGGCATCCCAACGCGACTAGTCCATCCCTCCATCGTTTTCTCGACTCTGGTGTTCGAAGCGCAACTTCAAAAAAGCCAATTGCTATCAATGATGCCATGTTCAACCGGAAGAAGGAGCTTGTTCTAGAAACAAACGGTATTAGAACAATCGACATTTCCATAAACAACTTTGACGACGGCGCACATCCGTTCCATCTTCATGGTCACAAATTCTTTGTGCTCATCCAAGGAAGCGATGGCTATCCACCAAGTCCCGGCGAATTACCAGCCTATCTCAAAAAACACAATTTGTTAGAGAACCCATTGAGGAGAGATACTGTTACGGTGGAAGGATACGCTTGGGCTGTTATACGTGTTGTGTTAGATAATCCGGGTTTGTGGGCTTTTCATTGTCACAATACGTGGCATGCTGAGAGTGGGATGGTTATGCAGATGTTGGTAAGGTCTGAGGTTGTTAAGGGGTGGACAGTGGGTGAGGAGGATAGGGCGATGTGTAGGAGAGAGGGTGTCGAGAAGGGCATGAGACCTGATGACAGTATTTGGTTTGGACAGTTCTAGACAGGTCGTTGGTGTTTATTCTTTTACTGGTTACTTTCATCTTGCACTTTGAGCAACGGAGAGTGACAGTATGCTGCTAAAGGGCAAGAATCATGATTCATGCCTCCGAGATACACGACAATATCTAACACCTACACTCAATAGGAATCCTCTTGACTGAGGAGGTTCAAGGTAATCAAAACTCACATCAAAGGTGAACAAATATTTATGCACTTCTGCTTTTATTGAAAGTCAACTACTGATCGCAAAACACTCGCACCACACAAGAGGCAGTCCAGCAGCTAATCCGCTCGTGTCATAATGGTAATGATCTCATACAAATCCTCAGAGGTCAAATCATCATAAACAATCCCAACGATCTCAAGTTCCAGCTTGATGTCCGCGTAAGGCTTCTTCATAAAAAGCTGGGCAATGTAGCGGCGGTCCTCTTGGCTGATTCGGTGAAGGCTCAAGTTAGTCAGAGCATCAGATAGATCGCGACCAATAGGATCCTCCTGAACTGGCGGAAGAGGACGGGTGGCTTGCTCGTAGTAGTTCTCTGGTAGGGGATCAAACATGTCGGCGTCGGGTTGCCATCCCATGCTGTCATCGAATTCGACGATTGTACAAGAATAGCCAGGGCGGGATTGATTCTCTGGGGTGTTGGAGGTACTTACCTGAGCATTGGAAGGTCCTGTCTTCGCGATTTCCTTACCTTTGTCTTGCTTTGCCTCCTTGGGCTCGACATCCATAGTGCCAGAATCTCGGGCAGGCTGCTCAGTTTTGGGATCATGAGGTTGGATGGAGAGCTTCTTGAACTTCTGGTGCAGTTCAAGGTTGTCATGTTGGGCAGAAGTGCCCGAGGCAGAGTTGGCGTTTTTGTTAGACATGATGGATGTTGCAATGAGAATATAAGATGTGCTTGGAAGATCAGAGATGCTGGTGGGAGATTGGCCAACTATATAAACAGAAGAAGAAAGATTTGTGATGCACCGTGCCCAAGGAACAGCACAGAACGTTACCTATGTTCCGGTCTCATGACCACTAAGTAGTGAATAGAATAAGAAGTTACAATAAAAGAACAATAAAATAGACTATTTATCTGGCTAAGGTCTATCACCCGCAACACGTGTTCCTAGGTGCATGGTGATGGACAACGACTTATCACCAAGTAATTCTGGGGTCTAGCAACTTGGAGCCTGGAGAACAATTTTATACTTTACTGCTATAACTTAAATTCGAAGTACGGGTTTATAGGTTAAGTTTCCTCAATTCCTAGTGTCTACGGACAAACAAGGGAAAGAGAAGTTCAGTACCGGCGTAAGCGCAAGGAGTTTTTTTTTTTTTTTTTTTTACCCTTACTGGAGGTCACATGTTCAAGTTTCGAGATTTTGTTTCTATTTCGTCTTTTCTCCTCTCTTACTAATTTCACTGTTCAATTATGTTTTCTCTATTATGTTGCACGCAAGGCATTGCCTACGCAGCTCCATTATGTTACCCTGAACAGTCCGATCACGCTAACTCGAACACAGGTTGTGAAGCCCGTGACATCCTGGAGAGGCTTCATTCGCGCCAGAGCCGATTCGCCGACATTGACAGGGATGATGTTGCCAGAACCATGCCCCATCTAACGCGTTCTGGCAATCGAAGGAAGATGACCTGTTTCATCCACCGCACTGACGTCAGGAAATAAGACAAAACATGTCAGATTACCAAGATCAATTTAATTTATCACATCTACAACAACAATTGCGCCCGCGCAACACCCGTCAAAATGGGAATGCCATACTCGAAACAAGTACACGCCGCCTTCGACCAAGTAACACCCCTGGTCGCGGCTGGCTTTGAAGTCCTCAAAACAACAAAGAACATCGCCATTCTTCTCGCCGTCATTCAAGTCCTCGTCGCAATTGTTCTCACACTCACATTATTTGCGATACTAGCGCTGATTTATTCTGTTAATCCCGACTTGGAAGAGGAGCGACAGGCACTTGTTACGCCATGTATGCAGTGGCTTGCAAGCTGGTTGATTGAATATGGGAATGCGCTTGCGTGGGGATTGAAGGTGATGGTTGTGTTGACTACTGGAGGGTTGGGGGTATTTATTTGGTGGAATAGTACGCCGACTTTTCCTGTTGCTGAGGAGCCAGCTGGGGAGGGAGAGGAGGGGGATGATGGCTTGGAAAACACGGATAAGTTTGAGTAAAGGACAGGTGCAACAGTTCGGGTACGCTTGGGCGGTCGTGAGGCAAATGCTTTGGAAGGGGAATGGGAAAATTGAATAACACCAGAACAAACCTCGTGCTTACTGAAGAATGTACAACCACTTGGCTTTGCGAGAAGACAAAAGTTGATTATGATCATGAACTCAGACTAAACAGCTGTGGTAAAGACTGTATAGTATCATCACTGTTCAGGCAGGACAAATCAGACTTCTCACAGCGTCATATGAGAAGTCACCAACATAACCCCCAGATCCCCAAAAGTAAAGAATATTTGGACTCAGCCAAAACCCAACTTGGGTGTACTGGTGGCATCACTGTCATCATCGTGCTTCATGGTTTTGGTAACATCCCAATGGTAACTCTGAGTGTTCAGAACATGAAGAGGGAAAAGCTTCTATCAAGGAACAAGACGACGTTTATATACGTGCGATTACTCGTGAGAACCTTATGGTCGGTAGGGCACGAAGCAAACTTTTTCAGAAAGATGACTCACGTCCCGAACATTTTGTATTGAGCGATTGACTAATCGGTTCTCAAGGTTTCCTGCCTAAAGCTTCATCAAGCCTCAAGGTAAGGTAGACGTACCACGATACGCAGAAAAAAGCCCCCTCACTACCATTGCCGTCATCGGCAAGAACCACAGCAACAGCAACAGCCACACACGACGATGTGACTCAGAACCACTATCGCCCTTAGTCACGACAGTGTAGGAAGCCAGCTTTGGCTGATCCTGGAATCTTCCAACAAGAAGCCAACGAATGATATCAGGATACTGCCTTGCCGAGAGAATGCCACTGTGATACCTCCCGTTGCTGTCAACATACTCCAAACGGGCCCCTCTCCGTACTAAAATCTTGATCTGCTCGAAGCGGCCGATGGAGCAAGCATACATAAGTGCTGTCCCTTCCTCTGATATCTCACGCTCCATATCTGCCACTTCGTCCAGTAGCCAAGGTAGTGCATCGTGAAGCTCCTCTTCTGATATAGCTAGACAAAGTGGCGAGAGGTAAGGAGACCTGTCCCGGAAGGAGTTCAAGAGTCTGTTTCTTCCGTCCTTGGGAAAGCTGCGATATAGTATCCGCGTCATCTTTGTACTAAATGACAGTAATGAGTCTGAAATGAGATTCTTCCCTTCAATCGAGTCAATGTGTGGTATAATGCGGGCATTCAGTATATATGTCCGTATTCGTAGATCACGAGAGTGGAAGATGGTATATCCATGAAGGGAGATCGCCTCTACGTCGCATCCCTGTTGGTGAAAGTAGATAAAGCAGCGTAGCGACTTTACCGATGAAAGATGCATGACGGTCTCTCCCTGTATGTTTCTTGTCTCCAGTGACGCCCCCCGCTCTACCAGTAGCCGAGCGACGTGTATGAGGTCATGTCGAGCAGCATGAGCTATTGCCGAAAATCCTTCAATATCCTTGTGGTCTATGAGCGCTCCGTGATCGAGTAAGTATTCGACTAGCGCACAGTCATCGTGCGATATGATGACGGCAACAATCAGGGGAGTTTGAAGTTCCGCGTTCAGGCTATTTACATCTGCTCCAGCATTGATAAGGGACATCACCATTGGTAAATGGTTGGCTAAAGCATTCATATGCAACGCCGTTTCCCCACCTGACATGTGCCCCCAGCCCTCGCCTAAATCATGACAATCAGAGGGAGTCGTTGCACCAGTCAAGGCCTTCACCATGGCTGCTTTATCAGATGGAATGTCTTTTTCTTTCCATGGCGAAATCAAAACACTAGTATGTAAAAGTCAGCTACTGCCTTCACCATTTATGCCAGCATAACAAACCAATATCTTTCAGCATTTGCATTTAGATGATCCAACATCACCTCAAACGCCTCGACATCATCATACAAGCAAGCAAGATGAAGAGGGCTGATAGGACTGTCCGACCAGGCGTACCCAATCTCCAAGGCCTTGTCAAGAAGTTGACTGAGGCAAAACTCAGTGATTGTAACTTTGACAGCCTCATGAAGGGTGCCGAATACGCCGTGGACGCTACACGCAGCCTGTCTCGGAATAGCACCAATCGACAATAGCCAAACCACAATGTCGCTCCGCCCATGGTATACCGCATATGTAAGAACATCACAAACCCCACAGGTCGGCATGAGACAGTCTATGGGACAGTCTTCGGATAATAGTGATTGGAGCTCTTCCAAGTTACCGTATTGTATACAGTCATCAACGTCCTGTGGCATAAATGTCGTCTCTGTTTCTACGACTTCTGTGCATTCGTCTTCCATCTCATCGCTTTCCTCACTATCTCCGTCAGACTCCTCGGCCGACGTCGAATCGCGTGCGGAACGGTCACTGGAATCTGACTGTGCTTTGTCAAAGTCATCCATTTCGGAAGACCCTGGACTGGCCGGCCTCGTTGATGGTTCCTCAGCACCCAAAGTTCGTAGCGTCTCAACTGCCTCGTGATGCTCGTGCATAAGAGCTATCTCGATTGGACGTTTCTGCTCTCCATTGACTCCGTTGATGCTAGCTCCATGCCGGACCAAGGTAGCAATTGTCTCTACGTATCCTAAGAAGCTTGCGATATGTAAGGGCGTGTAGAGCTCTGTCGTACAGGTGTTCACGTCCTCAACGAGGTTGTTATCGAGAAGGTAATTCATGGCTTCGACACAGTTTCCAGCGACGGCGAGATGTAGCATCGAAGCGTTATAGATATCCATACCATCATCCGGCGACGATGGAGGGTAGAATCTGCAAGGTAGGCAAGTTTTCCAATCGTATGTAGAAGTCTTGCGGATCTTGTCATGCAGGTGCCGAAGTAGGTCGATTCGATTATCAGCAATCGAAAATCTGGCAAGATCCCAACCGTCCGGATTTTGAACGAAGACATCCGCCCCCTTTTCTATCAAAAGCTCCACAATGTCGTATCGATTCCAGCGCGCAGCCAACAAGATCGCGGGATCCCCGAGGCGAGAACCGACTGTAGACCTTTCGTCCGCGGACAGGCCTTGGTCAAGTGCGAACTTAATTTTCTTCATGGAAAGATCTTCAGACTCCGGGGCATCACCCGCCGTCTTTATCAGACCGCATAGTATCTCCAGGTCAGCATCTCCAAACTTATCCCCGAGCGCAAGCTGAGCGGCCTGGAAGACTTCCACAAATATCTGGAACGACCCCGTGTGACAAGCCTTTTCGATAGGTGAGATGTCACTGACACGAATATGTACGGGTACATGTACACTGAGGAGCCAATGCACGAGCCGATAGTCGTTCTGCTGTATCGCTCTCAGGAGGAAGGTTATAGCAGACGGTTGACTCATGATATTAGCCGGAGGCCGAAGTATGAAGCGTGCGTGATACAAAAAGGTCGCTTCCCATCGATATGATCCAGAACTGAGCTCAAGACCTGCGAACTCTTCAAAGAGTGCTATCATCGAAGAGCACTTATACTGCTTTTCGAAAGAATCCACGATCCTTGCGTCAACCAGCGCCACTAATAACCTTCTAATGTTGTGAAAATGGGAAGCAAACCAGGGTTGGTTTCCATAACTAACAAGATCCTGACAAAAAAGCCTCCAGATATGCTGCGTCTTGTTGATCATATGATTCGTGGGGGCGAGTCGTATCAATCGTGAGGTGAGTTGTTCGTCTGTTAGCAAGATTGGACCACTCGCCATCAATATGTGCCGTGTATATGATTGGAATGCCGTCACTCCAGACTGACTAACTTGGTCCTTATCATAGGTCTGGACTAGCTCTTCAACAAATTCGTCGCTGCAGCGATTCGTGACGCAATGAAGGGGAAGCATGTTTCCAGACATAGCCTTGTTGGGTGACGCACCCTTGGAAACAAGGTCTTGAAAAAGTCCTTGCGAGCCCATCGCCACTGCATATCCTAGGAGATTCTCTTGGCTCTGGAAGAACCCTGGATCATCGGTGCAATGATTTATCAATAGAGTGGCTGCACGCTCGCTGCCGTGGATAAGCGCCTCGGCAAGTGGCGTGTTGCCGTGAGCGACAGCCTTTAGACATCTCTCAATATCCTGCTCAAAGTTCAGGAGGGCTTGTAAGACTTGGATAGAGTCTTTCCTGGCTGCAATATGCCACACAGTAAATCCGTTATCGCCCAACCCAAGCTCACCGTATCCAGATTGCAGCAATACTGTTACCACCTCGGCGCTATCATACGCACCAGCAATAAAGAGCGGATTACACTCTTGGTTAATGTGTCCTGTTTGCTTGAAATGCTTCTTAAATCGGGCGTCTTCAATCAGACGAGCCATATCGTTAGCCCGGTCTTGCTGTGTCGTGTACTTAACGTAAGTTAAGAAGTCATCATCTTGAATCAGGATTGGGAGGAACTGGTCCTCATCGTGGTCGAATGTATCCCAAGAACTATTAGACCGAACCAACTTGCTGACGAACTCTAGCGCTCCAGTAATTCGGGCGCTCTTGTGGGCGCAAGCGTCCAAATTGAAAATGGCCTGAATAACGTCGTGGACCAGAGTGTCCTTGAGTGTTTCAACCTGGAACAACGACTTGATCTTGTCGAGGGCATCCAAAGCTAGACACTCGTCCGGGAACACCGCCAACAGGGTCAAGAACGGACTCGCACCACCACTTCTGACACATGAGTCTAAAGCCAATTTGCCAATTGAGTGTCTGCCAACTGCTGGGACTTTTTGGCCGTGTTCCAGGAGAGTACTGATCGTTTTTTGAAGGTCATCTGAGCTCGGAAGGCCAGGCTTGAACCCCCAAGAGATATAATCTACCGAAGGCACTTGGCCAACTCTTTGGAACACATCGAGACCAAGTAAAGCGAAGTGGATTGGAGAGAGGTCTAAAACTGTAGTTGCGTTGACATCCATGTTTGCTTCCAGGAGCCAGCGACAAAGCGACGAAGAGCAAACCATGGCGGCGATATGTAAGGATGTGAGGTCCCGACGTAAGATGAAGGTAATCAAATCCATGATTTTGTTCTGGGTATTGCCATCGATTTCATCGCCAACTGCAAAGAATCGCACAGAGAGGTGAGCAAGCCAATTCAGAAGATACGGTCGCTTGCGTGCCGTGAACAATTCCTTCAGTAGTTGGCCAACTGTTGCATCATCGTGTGTACTTGTAGCCGACGGCCAATGCGTCGCAGCGTAGGAGTAGAACGGGTTGTCTGTAAAGCGCTGAACGACCTTTCTACACTCAGATATTTCCGCTACTGGCCGGGACGCGAATTCTGGCGACAGGATGTGTTCAAGCGAGACCTGGGCCAAAGAGCGCTCGGCGTCTGCTTTGGAGTATCTGAATGACCTAAGTGGTGATTCCTCGTCGATAGCATTTAAGTACTCTTCCACGGTGAAGTGGGCAAGCTCGAATTTGTCGCCTTCGAGATTCTTTCGGATAAGGCTGCTGCAATAGGTCATTATCTCTTTCTCATCTACCATCTCAAGCTTGGCTGTTCCTTTTCGGCCCCTGTTGAGGGCGATCGACAAGGCTTCGCATATCTGAGCGATGCTCAGGCACTGGCTATCGTAGCAGACCCAGTGTAGGGTGTTTCGAACTATCTCCTGCGCAACGCTTTTCCCTTTCTTAGACATGACTTTGATGAGAATTCTGTCGTAAGATTCGTCAAGCGTCGGTGGTAACGTGTTCAAGGCAGTCTCTCGTCCGATTCTCCCAAGACCCTCAAGACAGTCAAGCTGACATGTCACCCACCGAAACCTGGTCGAATGTGGTTAGTATAAGCGATGGGCAGCACCAACCTCCGAACTTACATGCCATTGGCTTTTGAAATCAGTGTCTCCTTTATCCTGTTGCTTTCCTCCAGAGGAAGTCCGCACAGTGTTGGGCGTCCCGTCATCTCGGCATCGATATAAAGCTCCAAGTCCTGTGTATGTGCTGATATCTCTATTTGCTCGTAGTCGGGCACTAGCTCCGAGGTAATTTCGACTTCTCTCCGACTGAACAGAGCAATGCTCAAATTTGGTATAGAGCGGGCCAGTTGAGATACGCCACGTGTAATCTCTCGTGTGTTGTTGATGCACTCGTCAAGACCGTCCACAATCAGGAAGACCTTTGAGAAGAGCTTGCACATATCCGTGATCGTGTCCGTCAGTTTCCCTATGTCGACTTGTCTAGGAAGACCAGATTCTGGGTGTAATTCTTTGTAGTACTCTTGGAGTCTGGCAAAGGCCTTTGGGTTTTGCAGGGCAATCTGAAGCGCAATAGAGGAGAGTATGTTTCCGAGGACCTGTGTGTCGGGGTCCTTGTAGTCGCAGAATGCAAACGCCAGTATCGTGTCCGGCTTGCATATATCCAACACTTGTTCGATTAACAACCCACATAGAAGAGTTTTGCCAGAACCCGCGATCCCTGTTAACCAAATCCTGGAGTTGGGCTTAGCCATCCACTGTGAAACAGCCGGGTTTCTGATGAACCATCCACCGGTATGGATATTTCGTAAGCGTTGGGTCGTTTCGAACTGTGACTGCGGATTGGTTTTTAGAAAGTAGTCGTACGTCTTTTGCCGTTCGCCGTTGATCTCAACCCTCGCATGCATCTCTTGCAGGATCTTGATTGCGTCTCTGGTACTTGTTACCTCTGCTTTCATCTCACTCTGTGCCTTGAAGCATTGAACGAGAGCTTCAAGTGTATCAGCGGAAAGGGCGAGATTGATGGTTGCTTTGTGAGCTCTAATCTCCTCTACCAACTTCATCATATCGTCTTTTGAAAACGGCCACTTGAGCTGCTGGATGACAGACTTGACTTTGTTGGCATCAAAATTGCTTTTCGTCTTTTCTAGCTTTCTTTCCAGGCTTACAATTACACACTCCAATTCATTTAGTTGAACATTGCTGAAAACCCTGTTGTTTGAATTTGATGCTTCTAGTGAGGTGGCAAGGAGTGATAGATTAGTTAGCATACCACTCAGAACTCGAAGTTCTGTCGTTAGTATTCCAACATCCATTCGAGCATCCTTAACAGCTTTGCCGTAATCTATAAGCGTTTTGCAGACCTTACCAGCAAGAGCAGCTAAACCGCCTATACTGGCGGCGATAGACAGGGGATCTGACATAGTGACGCCAATTCCGGTGAGGTGGGCTCAGGATGATACCAGCGTTTTTGATTGGTTGGTTGTCGACACGACGACTGGGATGTAACAGTGCGTACCTGGTTATTGAATTAATCGGCCCTCACCTCGATGGGTTCAAAACCGTTGATAGTATGGAAATAGAATGTGAACGATGAGACTAAGCACTGAGACAGGCGAGTTGGGCGATTTATTTAGTTTCCTACTGCGTACTGAATACGAGTATGCCTGAACTCGGTTAAGCAAGTTGTCATCCACGAGCCTGAAAATGAGGCTGTAAGGAGGCTTGGTTTACATTATTGGCTTTGTTGCACCAATAAGGTGAGGCATTTTCGCGCCACGTCACGAGGCACCCTCCAGAACAGCGCTCTTATTCGACAGCTTGAGACACGGCTTATGCGACAGGACATTTCAATCCGCTACTCTGCGCATAATCCAAGTCATCTTATTGAAGTCTGTTGTTAATATTGGGGGCCATGTACAAGGGGAAGCTACCGCAGCTCTTTTGTCATGATGGTGTTGGTCGAGTGTATTGGGGGTTGGGGGATAATACATGAATGGGAAGTTGAAACCGAACAGGAAGTTGGGACCATCGGTGATTCGGATCAATGAAAATCTGATTCTTTATACTCTTGTACGTATTCTTGACAGTCACAGCAGCCAGGTGAATCTGCTTGTACGAAATGGTACAGAATATATCACTCACTCACTCTTTCAAAAAAGAAGAAGAAGAAAAAGAAAGAAAAAAAGGTAAATCAAAAAGGTAATTTATAGGAATATTCGGTTCTGATGCTTTAATAACTATATGATTACCCTGTAGAAGCACAAAGTCTGTTAATGTGAAATACATCTGTTGAAAACAATAGATAATATGTTAGCCTTTCAGTGCAAGCTTTCAACAATGAAACAAGTGATAGGATCTAGGAACTGAAGTACTTAAGTATATTCTCTGACGATACCTTACATTCTATGAGAGACAAAGACTGAACACATTCCAGCTAGCTGAGCCCACCCAAGCTGACGTGCACGTCCAGCCGCTCCTTGGGTCTCTACCTATCCAGCAGATATTTCGCATTCTTACCTATGACCACCCAACACCGAACGGATGACCTTCGGCTTTCCAAAAGCCTCATCACAAGCATTCCAAATCTTCTTAAAAAACGCTCTCACATCCCCAGCATCCCACTGCGATCCAGCATACGGACCACCATACTCATCCACAAAGCAAGCAAACTCGAGTCTGGCTTCATCCTCATCCTCCTCTGTATGGAAGGGAGACCACGAAATGATGCTTCTATCGCCAGAGTCCACATCGCGGCGAAGGGTGAGTTGCTGGTTCTCGAGCTTCCACTTGATGATTGCATATGGAAAACGCGCGGGCCCGACTAGGCGATCGTGGAAAGCTCCGGGCATGTCGACGGTAAGGGTGTCGAAATCGTGGAAATGAAGGGGATCGAATTCGCGGAAGTGAACGATTAGTGGGACGTATCGGGCAACTTCGTGAAGGTCTTGTGCCAGGGCCTCCACGTGGGAAACCTTCTTAAAGACTTCCTCGTCGCAGTCCCAGTCAGTGATGCTGAGCTTGTCATGCAACAGCTTCCAAGAGACGGTGTGGTCAGTAGTAATGGTCTTCGTCTCGCCTTCCCAAAGGGTAAACACACCAATGTCAGACAGAATATCGACGACAATACCTGTCTTTGCACATCGCGCAAGACGATGACCAGAAACGTTAGGTCGCGAAACGTGGAAATACTCAAAGTCGAAATCGTTAGGAAACCGGCGAGTAAGGCGATGAGCGATGCGAAGAGCAAAGTCGGTACAACGACCCATATCTCCGTTCCAAGTCTGCTCGATGGCTGGATGACCAGATCCACATACCTCAATGATAAAGTCAAGATCGAGGGATGCAAAGGTGCCTTTGGGGTCGCGGACGAGGTCGTGGACGGACTTCTTTGCGACATCGAGGAGGAGTTGGATTTGTTCGTAGGACGTGTACGGGCCGCTGTTGGTAGCGGCTGCGAATTCTCTGTTGGCTGCTGCCAGGAGGTCGCGGAGGGGAGTCATGATGATTGAGATTGTTAATTCCGATGGACTGTAAATCTCGTTAGTAGGTTGGTGTTGATGGTTTGGAGGAAGGAGGAAGAGAAGATAGTGGAAAGGAGGGCAATTTACGTTGATTCGAACATGATGGAGAATTGAACACTGCCATGGGCCTCGGAGAACTTGTCACGGGGAAGAACACTCATGTATTGTTCAAACGCCCGCTCACTGACCAGAAGTGAAGAACTCGGAACAGCCAGCACTGTTATCCTTTGTTTCAACATTACCGATACCCCAAAGTGTAACGATGAACAGTAGGGCAGAGAGAATTAACCTATCTTCTCAACTGGCCAAACTAAATACTCATACCCTGAAGCTAGAGAATTGAGACCGATATTACAAGAAAATCCATTCCAGACCAATATGTCAACTCCAACAAACGTGGAACTAAACCTTGAGAAATACAGCTTTCCTGAAACGGATGAGTTGTATTATCGCGTGTTGCTATTTACTCATGAGTAAACTAAACTATATGAGAGATCGTGTCAACAATCACCGCCCTTGCCCGTCGTAGACTTGGAATCCTTTCTCGACTTTCTCCTCGCATCACCCCCAGTATAGACATTCGTCGCCGTTATACTCGTTTGCGTTCCGTATGTGCCAGTATAGATCGAGGGTAAGTCCGCTTTACTAGTATCCGAAGCATCTACACTCCTACTTTGCAGACGCATAGACTTGTCTCCTCTTCCAAAGCATTGCTTCAACTTTGAGAGGAGAGGTTTGTACGTCGGAAGACAAGCGCATGCGATGCCAGAGACGAGTTCGGCAAGGGACCATGATGCTGCTGTGACGTTCCACCACGTAAAGTCCTTTTGAGGCGTGAGCCATTGCAATCGGAAGATTGAAATCGCAATCGTACTTCCTCCGTCAGCAAAATCACCAAAGTTACTGCAAGAAAACTTACAAAAATCCCAGTCCAAAAATACCCGACAATAACAGCTTCTGCCCCAGAGGCAGTTGAAGCCTCCAGACAATAGGAAGCGGCATAACAATGATGGCAAAGTCAATGATAATATGGACTATTCCGTTGACGTACCACATCACGACCGGATGCTGGAAACACTTCCCCTTTATCCTTGGATCCCAAACTGCTTGTAGGGGGATACACAGTAGGAGCACCCCTATCATTTGCGACACACTCCATATCGTGACGATGACCATGGAGCTCATGTAGACCCAGCGCATGCGTGAGACGGACATTAAGCGGTAGTATTGGAGGACGAAGGCCATTTTTATGAAATATAGCGAGGCGACGTAGAAGAAGACCGAGATCCAGAAGCTCTGATATAGTTAGAAAGAACCGGAAAGAGAGGGTATTTGAGGGGACACCGTACGCGTCCGTAAAGAATGAGTTGGTCGGGCGTTAATGTCCAATCATGTTTTCCGAGACCGTACATGGTCACTAATGCCGTCAGTAGAGTCGGAGTCGGATGCTGGAGAACGTACTGGCAGCTATTGCAGTTCCGGAACCTATGCAACAAGCCTAAATGTGCATTAGAGAGACCCTAGCCAGTAACATGGAATACTTACCAATCCCATCACAACAAATAAATCATCCCACCCCATGGATCTGTTAATTCGTCTGCAATAAAGTCGTATCGTAACCAGCACGGTCCCCCAAACCATCAACCCCACCGCAACACCAAGTGCTATGTCCGATTTATTCTCATGAGACCTTGCAGCTTGTTCAGCCGTGATGTTCGTTGCCTTATCGTCCATGGCGGTAGTGAAAGAGAATGAGAGGATGGAAGTGGAGAAACGGAAACCAGGGGTATTATCTACGCCGAGACATCGATGATCTGCACAAGCCAGGGACTCGTGCTGTGACCGACCAGGGGAAAGAAAAGACATCCCTTGATCCCACCAAATTTTGCTGGATTTATATTCTGTCTTTTCTTCCCTCCCCAAGCCACAGCATCGAAAGTGGTTAATCATTCTACAGCTGGAATGCCGAACTAGCTGGTTGCGGTATAATCGGCTGAGGATAGAGTTTAGCCGGCATCTCGAGGCATCCATGATCCGAGACAACCAGTAGGATCTCGTAGAGCTAATGGGGTGGCGTCGGTTAGCCGGATATGAATGGGAATAGAGATGTCTGCAACCGGAAGTTGGTACGACGGGAGGCTGGGAGTCACAATCCAGTACGGCAGATGACTGTAATTGCAGGCCAAATCTTGACGTCAAGACATTTTGTAGGAAGCTCATTGTGGCTGGGTGGCGCATTCATGTCACGGTTCCAGGCTTTCGGAACTGCCGTTCGATCTGCCCAGGCATATAGAAGGTTCGAACACAGCTGGACCTTATTGCCAAGATTCGTATGTTGTGAATGTGGGATAATTCAGCGTGCCCGCCAAGCGTCGTGATCTTCTCTCTTGTACTAATCAAATTCGCATCACTACATTCGTCCTCAAGTCATAAATAGTCGCCTTTACTGAGTCTGAAAAGTCACTAAACGATATGACTATCACCATTCAAAACCAAATTCCTCAGCATGCCCTTCCTCACATCTCGGCTTCATCACTCCTCTAACCTCCTCCATAGTGCAATTTGCCCAAATCCTCTTCCCCTCCATCCACTCCGCTCCCCACGTCGACTCGTCCCAAGGATCCTCCCAATCACCCTGTCTCAGCTGAATATTCTGAAGCTTGTCTCCAGTTTTAAACAGGTTTAGAATGTGGAAGATGTCCAGCGCCGCCTTCTCCGTCAAGAAGGGCTTTGCCAATAAGTCTTCTTTGGTTCCAGCCTTAGGCAGCGCTGCTCTGTCGTGCATGTCGAGATAGATCGTCAAGTTTGTCAACTTGGGCATACTCTCTGAAATAGCCTTGAGATGCTTCCACGGCCATGTTCCATCAACTCGGTCTAAGTCGATGGTGAGGTTCGTTAGTTCAGGTGCCCATTTCTTCAGCTTTCGTATCTGTTCAACCGAAAAGATGGGTCTGTTTTTGAACCGCAGTTCAGGGTTTGTCCACTCGAGATGTGTGAGCATAGATCCGTGACGATTGATGACAGGTTCAAAAACATCATCTTGAAGAGTCCCACTTCTCATCCACGTAAGACTATTCAACGGTTGAACAGCTGTTATAAAGTCTCTAGCCGGTGCTGAGATCAACTCTTGTCGTTCATCCTCATTGCTCCCGCGCATTTCTACATATTTCGGGTTGTAGGCGTCGTCTCCCAAGGATGTCGCAACCGCAGTTGCCCAGGTGCCATCAATTTTGAGAGTCTTCAAACCAGTGAGTGCACATGGAAGGTCCTCAAAAAGACCCTTACCCTGTGGTTGCACCATATAATCCGTGATGAGAAGGGTATGTACCTTTGAAAAGTCCATCGCTTCAAGCCAGAGCTGGACATTGTTCAAGTCGCGTCTTTCAGATGGTGTGTCCCTCTGTTCATACCATCTCTTAGCGTTCCTCTGCCTGGACCCCATCGTCCAATCCCCCCTCGCCCAAGCTAACAGTTGCTCCCAGTGCCATCTAGCATGGTAGAACATATCTACCGCCCATACAATATACGGATTGGTAGACGATGACCGGGGCCATGACCTGTCGACAGAAGCCCAGTGAGGTGCAGATCCCAATAAGGCGCCATCCCACTCGTTGAAATTAAAATCATAGCCGGAGAAGGACAAGATTTCTGGAACCGAGAGATATCGTTCTTTGCCATCAAGCTTGAAGGGCAAATTATAACCGTCAGGCGCATCGACGCACGTCACGCCCAAGTTTGCCATGTGCAATTCAGTAATGTTTGGACATATTTGCATGGCCTCATGCACAGAAGCATAGGTGCCGAACGCTGACTTGTGAGTGCGGATATTCGGGATTGCGGCGTGGATTGCTGTTGGACAGGGATCATCAGGCGTCCATTCCTTTACCGGTTCATTTGCCGTCGCCGGTATCGCGAACAGCGCGACGGTAATGAATAACCAATGCATTCGTCCACTGTTGTTGTTCTGGCGTGCCATTTTTGAACAATGGTGAACAAAGTCAGCGGTCAGAATATTGTTTGGTGAAACAATAACAAAGGGTCGAGATACTGGGATGGCGGACAAGCGAGACCAATGACACAGTGTTGCTTATCGTGCTGACTCACTGTTGCCTGGATGGTACAGGGTACAGGGGCCGAGATAACATACTCTCATTTATTAACACGTCCAAAATATTGAGAGTCATGAAGAGCATTCGAAAGACAGATCTCAATATGTGTCGGAAATCGATGTCAATAAGCACATATAGCATGTCGTAACCCGAGACGCGTGGTCGTGTTTCGGGATCCAGATTCTGACGATCTGACACAAGATCGTATGATGAATTGTATGATAAATTGATTTCTTCAAAAGGAAGGTCGAAATCCGGGGCGAATGATATGATACAACGTCAGTCAATTTATAGAATAAATTCCTTCACAAGAATTCTTTTATTCTTCAAAATCGTGGAAGGTTGCCGGTACCATGACTCCATCAATTAAAGCCCGTCGCTTCCGCTCCCTCGAAGCATGGGACGCCCTGAAGCAACGCAATCTCGAATACGCCATCAACCTACTCGTTGCTGGAGATTGGACAGTCAACGATATCGTTAAAGACAGTTATAGCTGTTTAGATGCCAGAGTCGGCAGTGAGCGATGTCAAGAAACGGCAGCTCTGGTCCTCATACTGCGGCGCGAGGTTATAAGGTATCTCGACGACCAAGCCCTTACTCAAGAGTTCAAAGGCCTCATCGCAGATTATCGCCTTCAGCACGCTGGTGACAAACGCTACAATGAGATATTTACTATCGACGATGTGCGCGTAGGAAGTGACGAGAGGTATGAACAGATCAAGGACTCAGTCATCGATTTTATGGGATCAGACTGGACCACATTTCTTTGCTATGCACACACGATTGCGTCTTTCAGCGTTCTCAGTACTACGGAATGTGGCATACCGATTCGATATCGTCGCTTGAGCGATGTGCTGGTCGAAACAACTCCGGAACAACGCGACGCTGGATTGGGAGATTACCACGACGCCGAATTCCCCATGCGAACAGAATTCACGGAGGTTTCATTCAGACTTATCGAAAAGCTTTCCACCAAGGTCCTTCCGGAGGGTGCTCTGGAGGTGCCATTTGGTGAGAGCCCCAGATGGTGTGAAACTGCCGCTGAACAGGCTCGGGAGGTCTTCCATTTTTCGAAAGCTATAAAGCGACCAGGCTGCCGTGAAGAATATCCCATTACTGTTGGTTCCTTTTCTGCGTCTATGCAGATATTACTTCGTCTCTATTGGGTTTATGATATTCCTGTTGCGTTGTGTATGCCTCGCTTGCGATATGATGGACCATCACCCGGTTGCAACGGTAATTCTGCTGCGAGTGGGTTCAAGGCTCTGGATGAGGCAGTCACTTACAAACTCACTTCCGCGCCTGTCATAACATATGTACCGACGGAGGAAAATGGTGGCAGCTTCAGGATGGTCGATCCTAAAAAAGAAGAAATCGAAAATGAACCATGCTGGAAACTTCTCGGCTACAGCATGTATCATAAGTCACAGCCCGGTCAATTCCTCTCCTCTCCTCGCGACGATGAGTTCAAAGAGGCTCTAGAAGAGCTGGACCTGAACCATGTGGTGTCAGTCTTCGGTTTCTTCCATGGAGAATATCCCGCCCGAACTGAGAATGTACCGGATATCGACGCGTTGTATGAGAAGGTCTGCGGGATCGAATCTGACAGGATGCATCTGAGTCTGGAGGCCGGCAGCCGTGGCTGTGGCATGAATCCGGACGATACAACCATTTCCGACAATCTCTCGTCATTCCGCAACGCTTGCGCCGGTCTGACAAAGAAGTATAATCTCCGCGACACGTTGATCGCCCACCAACTCGGACCGAAAACATCCTACCGAATGCAACAAAAACCAATCCCCTTCACCTTCAGCCACATCGACGTATCAACACCCAAAACCGAAGAGGAAAAATGGGCTGCGATGCTTCATAACCACACATCTACGTCTGAGCCCATGTTTGCGAACCTCCTCACAGTCGGGAATGCTGTTTATAGTATGCACGATAAGGCCGAAGCAGATCGATTGATGAGGATGAATAATAATAACCAGAAAATCAGAGATTTGATGGCGATGCATCCTAGTCACGTCGTGTTCTTGAGGGACGATCACAAGGAGAAGTGGGAGAAATGGCAAACGGAGAAGCGGAAGAAGAACAAAGTCAAGTTGTAACTAGCTGCAATTTCAGACGTCTGTCAGGAGCAGTAATGTATAACCTTTTGGTTTTGACGATACAACTACTCTGCTGTCTTATACAGGGCATTTTTACCGCAAAAACCAAAAGGTCATACATTACTGCTCTTGATTCGTCTATTCTTGCACCAACTTGGCAACTATCTAACTCTTTCTACCTCTTTAACTTTTCGAACTTGACCAGACAAGTAGACTCCTGTTGTATGTTAGCGAGAGTTCCATCAACGAAGTTGAGGAATAGACATACCTTCACCTTGGGGAATCGTTCATCGTAGAAAGTCTCAACGCGCGCCGTGATAGCAGGACTCGTATCCTCGAAGCCAGGTGCAATAGTAGTGTTATACTCTCTGTACAACGCAGCGCACAGAACCGTCATCTCCGCCATAGCAAGACTAAATCACCGTTAGCCAAATTCTCACTGAGGCTGGGGGGTGACTTACTGCATGCCAATGCACATCCTCCCACCAGACGAAAATCCCCAAAACCATCGATTCAACTCACTAGCCTTCTCACCCAACCACCTCTCCGGATCGAATACAAGCAGATCCGCAAAAACATCTTCATTACGATGCATGATCCAAGGAGACATTCCAACAACCGTATCCTTAGGAATAACATATCCATCGATAGTCGTATCTTCACCAGTAGATCGTGGTTCCGTACTAGGAAGCGGTGCGTATAGACGTAGAGTTTCTTTGATGACAGCTTGAAGATATACGCACTTGTCGGCGACTTCGGCTTTGGGAATACCTTGTTTGTTGAGGGATTCAGACGGGATTGCGCTGACTTCTTCGCGGAGCTTGGCTTGGAACTTTTCGTTGCCGGGGAGGGAGAGGGACCAGATTAGGAACATTAGTGTGTCGCTTGTTGTGTCGATGCCAGCTAGGAAATGGTCTGCGCATTCAGAAGCCATTTGGAGATCACGCATTCCGTCTGGTTTTTGAGTCTCATGATACTGCCAGAGTCGCTCAAGGATAGAAATATGCTCATCTACACCCGTTAGTACCGCATAAATCACAGAAAAAGGCTGAATTACCCTCTGTAAACTCAATCTCTTGAGCATCAGCCTCAGCACGAAACTGTTTAAACGCCGACAAAGCATACGCTCGAATTCCAGTATACGTAGTAGGTTGCTGCATCGGCAAAACCGGCTTAACCAACGCTCCCATAAAACTGGACTGTCGATACAACCACTGCGTGAATCCCTTTAAGTGGACGATACACCAACTCAAGCGTCGTCGACTAGGATGCAGGATATCCGAGATGAGATTCCTGTGAATCTTGGATCCACGAATAGCAGCCGTAGCACCGTATTTTCCGTACACGAATGCCGTGATGTTATCCAAACTGTAGTAATGCAGGGTACTGAAAATCTCGCTAACACCCTCAGGTTCCGCATCAATGAGATTCAAGTATCGCCATGCTTGCCGTTCAATCATCCTCGCGGTCGCAGGCTTAAGAACAGCAGTTTTCGAATAAGCATGACTCAACAGCTTCTTTCGTTCGCCATGATCCTTGGGTGAATGAAACGTGAAGAGGTTCTGTTCACCATAAACATCGAACATGCGGTAGAAACTCGTTCTGCCGAAACGACTGCCCGGCCCATAGATGGTGCGCAGCGCAGAGAGGCTGTTGAAGGAGACTTCGTTAGGAGCGATGCGGACTACGGGTCCGTATTGTTTGTGAAGCGCGTTGATTGTGCGGGTGCGTGTGCCTTTCCAGTCTTCGTAGGCGAGACGCCATTTTGTTGCTGCGAAGAGCTTTGGGCCGGGGATGGCGCGGAGGGGAGATAGGAAGGGATCGATAAGATATTTTATGAAGAGAGCTACTGCCAAAACGGCAGCGGCAAGTGGAAGGACGGCCATGACTGCAATTGATGAGAAGCCAATTGAGCTCCGACGCAAGCAGTGAATATGTATGTCACAGTTTTCAGCTGTGGTGTATACAAATTTCCTCGCACAGAGTTGTCGAGATAAGGCGGAACGGTCTTCGATCCAAGGGCGCGCCTTGGAGGTCTGGGGCATGCTTCAACCCCTCAGTGGGACCGGCAGACGTCAGTCAATTGCCATTATCAGTGGGTTTGCGATGATGTCCCGGTGGAACGGACACTTGAAACCGACGGTGTTCGGATGTTGACTCCGAGGTCTAGGCTTGATTTGAAGATGGCGGGGACGGGACCAATTATCTTGTGCGCATAACAAAACCCCTCATGAAGTTCACTACCAGTGATGGTCACGCGACTCGATAGCTTGTTTTGACTTGTTAAACTATCACTCCCAAAGCCAATTGACGCCGAAGACATACTGCGATAATTGTGTTAAAACTAACACATTTTCCAGTGAGAAGGAGTCTCCATGAGGTGACAAACTTTGGTACTATGACAATGACGTCACTGTTCGATCTAGCGATGAGAATGGATCAAAGGTCTTCAAATTGTTATCGTATATTCTATACGAATCGCCCACTCATCGCTTCAAATTTTTAAAGTCTCCTCAATTTTCCATGCTCTCATACAACGCCTCCATAATCAACCACCCACGCGACTCCTAAAACTGGGGAGCATTCAAGGCCATCAGCGTCAAAAGTCCCGAAATAAGTCCAGCAGAAGGAAGAGTCAAAACCCAACCCCCAAAGATCCAACCCAACTGCTTCCAATTAACAGCCCCAAGATCACCATTCATAAGCGCAACACCAACAACAGCACCAGTAAGGCACTGCGTCGTAGAAACAGGCAATCCCAGTCGACTAGCAAGCAACACGGTAATAGCAGCACCAAGTTCCATAGCGTAACCACGCGTAGGCGAAAGCTGAGTGATTTTGTTACCCAGCGCCTTGATGATGTGGTGGCCCATGAACCAGAATCCCGCACCAAGCAAGAAACCGGCTACGATGAGAATCCAGATGGGTGTGTCGGAATCTTCGGACACGACGCCCGTGCGGAAGGTTTGATACACAGCTACCCAGGGTCCTACGGCGTTGGCTACGTCGTTGGAGCCGTGGGCGATGGACATCATCATCGCGGAAGCAACTTGGGCGTATGTCCACAGATGTTCAATTCGGTTGTCGTAGCGTTTAGCTTTCATGTGGACATCTGCGAGGGCTTGCGAAGCGTGGGTTACGCAGTCGCGGGAGACACCTTGCAGGAAGAAGTACTTGAGAGAGTTGGTAACGCGACGGGGATGGTACACGGGGAGGTGTTGGACGGGGACTAGCCAGCGCTCCTCAGGCTCGACATGGCGAACTCGCTTTCGACGACGCAGACCGGCGTTTTCACCACGCTCAAGTTCTTCCAGGCCAGTCAGGTTCTCGTTTCCGGTAGTAGTGGCAGTGTCAGTTTGAGTACCATTCCCAGAGCCAGTAGCATGATTATGCTCGTCTGAACCGGGAGATTGATGCTTCTCCTTATGAGGTTTGGCAAGCGTCTCATCCTCGGGTGTATCAGCGCCACCGTGAGCAGATGCGTAGTAGTCGACAACAATAGAATCGCCCTTGCCGGGAAAGTACAGAGGGGGATTCTCGCGGTAGAGAAGAGGTCCGAGGGGAATATGCCAAGGTCTCATACGGGGATCCTTCTTGACGACGACGCGATGGAAGTATGGAACAAAGAAGACATAAGCGAGAAGAAGCGTGCCGAAGAAAGCGCCGAGGACAATACCGACAGCAGTACCGGCACCGAGTTCTTCCAGAGAAGGAGCGGTAGGAGCCTCAATGGTGATGAATAGTGCAAGGATAGCACCGGTGAAGGCGAGGTATACGGGAATAGCCCTCAAGGCCTTCTCAAATGAATTCTGACGCTCCAGGATACAGAACTTCAGTGTTCCGAATAGGATAGCAGAAAAGGCAGCAGAGATCAGTGGCGCAATGCCCCAAGAAGCAGCAACCTGCGAAACACTTCCATCCGTCCAACTCCAGCTCACACTAGCCTGCGAAGCAATACCCGCACCAACAAGCGCACCAACAACAGTCTGCGTAGTAGACACAGGAAAGCCCGCCTTAGTCGCAAGCAGCAACCAAGTCGCACTGCCAACCTCCGTACATCCCATGACAAGCATGAGAACACCAGGACTAGGCGTGAAGCGCTCGAGGTCTATGATATCGTTCTTGATGGTGCCGGTGACGCGTGACCCTAAAGCGACAGCGCCGACGAATTCGGTTATCATGGAGAGGAAACCGACTTGGGGCATTGTTAGGGAGCGCGCTGCGACCGAAGTGGCGTAAGCATTTGCAACATCGTTTGCGCCGTTTCCGAAGGAGGATCCGCAGAACGCTATTGTTGTGATGGCTAGGATCCAGTCATATTGCTGAAGGGCTGCCATTTTGGCGGTGTCTCAGGTGAAGATTGACGGAGACAAGTGAATGAGGCTCTATAGCTCTCAATAGCCAGATACAGCTCTGGGTAGGAAGATGTGAGAAGATGGAGCACAGAGTAACATCAAACTCAATCCCAGGTTTCATCCAAACTCTTATAAGCTCCCTTCATCCTACGTAATTCCAGGCCAGTTCTCAGTCAATTCCCATCTCGACGTCATATATCCCACTCGCCAAGCCTACAACCGATCCGGTAACTGCTCGTGTCTGCTCCCTTGTGGAAATATCCAAAGCTCTAATTCGACATAATCCCAAAACGGCCAAGACTTGAGCGTCCGCGAATGACGTTTTCGCCTGGCACCGCGTGCTGTCAATTGGCGATGCTGACTGGCTGGTTGCGGAGAGGGATCGACGGGTGGGGGCGTTGCATTTTATGCTTATTTGGACTTGCGATGATGTTATCGGCTGAAAATCTTGTAAAAGTTGAGCTCAAGACCCGTTTAAATCCAGTAAGCTTAATTTACAGTTGGTTGACAGGTTGGGTTCTCACGTGTGTGAACTCAGCTTGTTTGCATCGTGATTGATGTACGCTCTTCTTTGGCAGGCTAACAGCTACCAGTAATCGAACCAACACCTAGCTCAACTTTCATAGATAGTCTCAAACGCCTTGTATCCAATTCCCTTGACAAAGCTCTGCATCCAAGGACCCTGTTCCTTACCCTGACTCAACTCCCAGTACAAATCCCCATGCGCGTCTCCATTGACACGATAAATAGGACCGCCATCAGGTTTACGTTCATCAGCGTAGTAAAATCTTTTCACATTAGCCCTCGCCAAGAGGTCAAGTGGGGTAAAACTCACTTAAATCCGCGGCTTTTATAAGCCTCGGAAGCTGTCCACGTCATGTACGCAGCACCTGATTTGCCAATTCCCGCCGCCAAGAAGCCTGGGATCATGGAGACGTTGAGAATGTTGCCTGTGTAGATAAACGTGCGCGATGCAGATTCGGGAAGTTCTTTGAAGCCGGCTACTGCTTGTTGGAATGCGATGAAGGGGCTGCGTATGTTGATTGTCATGTTTTTGTTGAGGTCTTCGAGGGAGAGGTCGAAGGGTTCATCCTTGGGGCTGAAGTTTGCTGCGCTGGCTACAGGGTGTCAGCATCATTCAATT
This sequence comes from Fusarium sp. NRRL 66335, assembly GCA_004367055.1. NCBI lineage: Eukaryota > Fungi > Ascomycota > Sordariomycetes > Hypocreales > Nectriaceae > Fusarium > Fusarium sp. NRRL 66335. Next base: position 347,333 of record QHHG01000020.1, read on the forward strand.
GATCGGCTGGGAATGGTAATACCATTGTACACGACTACACTGGGAATACCAAATTTCTGCTTGACTTGATCAAATGCATTGGTAATGCTCTCTGTCTTGGAGAAGTCACTGGGAATGTTAAGGAAGGTGTCCGTGTTGTCTTCCTTGACTGAACGTGCTGCGACAGCGACTTTGTAGCCCTGGGAGCTGAATTTGTTTGCGACGGATTTGCCAATGTTGGCACCGTAGCCGAGAATGAGAATAACTGGCGATTTAGCTGCCATTGTATAGATTTTGTGAAGATAGACGTAGGAAGTGATGCTTTTGTTTGCTTGTGCTGTCTTGATGATTGAAATGATACAGTCTAGAACACTAACCGAGCGCTTGTTATATACCCATCAAGAAGCCGAAACAGCACATGTGAAGTTCAAAGTCGGGATACTTGACTTATCAATCATATCACATCTAATCAATCAATTGATCCGACGCGCGCGCAAGATCACACAATCGAGGCACCTTCTCCCATCCATCCGTGCCATCAGAAGTCTCCGAGACCTGACAGAATTATGGAACAGCACACCACACCGAAAATGTGGCTTACTGTCAGCAGCAATTTATCAACATCGTCAGCCCCCAATAATTTGTCAGCGTCTTGGCCATTTGTAAGCTTTGGCATGACGGAAGGGCAAGTCACAGTCTTCTTTTCCAGTGTAAAGTTGGGTGTCAATTTGGGAATAGCAGTTATGCCATGATAATTGTTGCGAAATTTCATGTCCTAGACGCCATAGTATAGCACCAAATGATTGCACGAAACCAAGTCCCGGGTCTTGATGGATTGACATCATATTCGCTCCATCGGTTCACATTGAGCCGTTGGGGGCTCGGGCTTGCTTTGTTCGGTTGACAAGATCCATATGATAAGAGTAGAAATAGAAAAGGGAGGTCCAAGTGCCTTGTATTGACTAAGTTCTATGAAATGCGTGATAGCCTCAATCTGCGTGGTGGAATCGCCCAAGCGACATCGCTTTCCGTACACAAAAGCACCGATCCGACTCGTGATGCAGAGCCGAATAGTCTAAAGTAAAATACAATAGTTCTCAAGTAAATTCCCAGTCTTGAGAATATTTATTTCCTAAGTACGCCATTTTCCGAATACCAACGCTCACTTTGTACCATTAAATCATGTAGTAAACCTCCCGAGTTCAGGCACTGGCCTACGCTTCCATAAATGCTTCATCGTTCACTGAAAGGGTATCCCATTTCTAAACACCATCAGAGAAGATCTTTCAATCATGACTTCAACGTACCTTGATCACATTCCACACCTGATCATACCCACCCTGTCTCGGCGTAATGCCATGGTATCCACGATTCCGAAGCACTCTCGTCAAAACATCGATATAAGCCTTAGTCTCTTTGGCCGTAACATCCTTATCGACACGTGCCGTACTGAACTCTTGCATCTTCATAACACGAAGCCACTTCACAATGCTATTCCACGTGAGGACATGACCACCCGTCGCCAGCGTAGCTGTGTCGTTCTTGCGAAAGATAAAGTGGATGGTCCCAGAGGGCATGAAGACTGTCTGACCCGGCCGAAGGACCATGTAGCGTGCTTTCTCTTTCAGACTGTTCGGTACGAGGGTCTTGTGGATATCAAGGTAATTTTGCGTCGTAGCATTGACAATCCAACCAAACCCGACTTCGCCTTGTTGAACGGTGATGAATGTCGCTAAACCGAAAGGATCCACGTGCATTGGCGTATGATTTCCGCCTTCGCTCAAAAGCATGAAATCCAGCGTTCTCGCCCGCACCAGCCGTTCATCCAGCCTGCGAAATTCGTGTAAAAGCAGGGAATTCTTCTCGCGGAGGAATTCAGGCCTTGAAACAGGAATATCGTTTCGGATGTCAAGAACATTCCATCGCTCATGCGGAGCGAAGCCCTCGGTGAACTTTCGTTTGATGTCCTCGAGACTGCAATGTCGTGTTGGCGGGCGGGATGTTGGAGAGTCTAGGATCGTGACCCTGATTTGTTTTTCGAGTAATCGTTTTGGTGGCCAATCTCGGAAGAGGCGTTCGATGGGCATGTCACCCCAGTTGAACGATTGTTGATTTTGTACCACCAGGACGGTATCCGAGTCAACCAACGTGGCTGCTGTTTCGGGGTCGCAGAACAAGGCTTCTTCAGGACTTGGGTAAGTCGCGTCTTTGAGAATAGCGAGCGTCTCGCGCGCTGCAGCATGTCGATGTGTATTCGACTGGCGATTCTGCTGTAACCAATCTTGTGTTTCACACTGAACCTGGTACACCCAATTCCAATCCCTCAGTGCGCCCAAGGAAGTCGCATTTGTAGCGAGACAAAGAAACCTTCCCCATCTCTCATCATCCTCGGTCTCGGCGCAGCCCGCCTCAACAAGCGACTGTACTTTCTCGGCGTAAAGTTCGCTCTTGCCATAAAATAAGTTGTGATAGTGATTGTGCTGTTGTCCTGAGTCCAATATCTCGTCGCGTTTGCGTTGGAGGATCCGCAGGCGGTCCTTTTGGGCGGCTTTTGTAAGTCTTTTGCCGAAAGCCTCTTCGTCATCAGAAGCCATGATGATGGTATCCGGGGCCAATAGACTTTGGCGGCTGGAGATGGAAAAGTCTCCGATGGTAAACAAGGTGAAACTTCGAACCACCTTTAGTCGTTGCCTAGAGGGTAAGTCGTCACACAAACTAATTTAGTGGATCTGGTACAGCCACATATGCCCTGCCATGATGTCACCTTGTACCTGCATCAAATCTGTGGTAGGTGGCTGAGGCCATGGCAGGAAAGATGGGAAGAGGTTTAGAGATGAAGGTATTCATTGGCTATATACAGCTACTCCAATTTAATATGAACCGGCAGTTGGACTTGGCGTGACTTCCAGTTTCTCTCATCCATATTCTTGTGAGTCAAGTTATGATGGACTCACTTTCTGTATGGGAAGTACCACAGACGGGTAGTTTCCTGGGTCAGAAATGAGAAAACAGGCAAGCTCTCCAACTCTTCGTTCCTTTTCTCTTCATATTCGTCTTCCCCAGGTTCTTCGTCATCAGTGTACTCTTCACTCTCTGTGTCTCCCTCTTCTTCTTCCTCCTCCTCCTCACTGTCCTCTTCTTCTTCGTCTTCATCATCACTGCTCTTTTCCTCCTCAGTGCCATCGCTTTCCTCGCCCTCCTGTCGCGAAAGGCTAGGAAGAAAGGTAGATCTCACCCGGCTGACCTCGAATTGATGGTTGTCGGGTCGATAAATACGCCGTCCTGTTTGCAAGGAAGGACAACTGACTTCGTTATCTCATCGCACAAGGATTTTCACAGTTCTTTCCAGCCAGAGATAGAAATGGACAGTCAACTGATGAGCAAGGACAGGGCGCTCGTACTCGCTATAGCGGGGATTGATATTATACCGGAACGCATGAGCACCGGTCCCAACGCCATTTTCATCGCAGTAACATAGATTCTCCCATGATACTATAGTGTACTCGTCGTCATAATCTGCATACATGATGTTGACGGTGTTGTTATCACGATACCAACGGACATTGTTATCGATGATGGAGATGTTGACCTTTCCCCCCCAGGCCGCCCGCGCGGTATCTCTGAGGGATTGTCTCATCATAAACCAAACTGGGGCGTGTTTTTCCCGGCCAACAACATCCAATTCAAAGGCAATGTTGCGAATCTTAGCCTGGCAGATACCCTTGTAGCGGTCAAGAGAAAAGGCAAACGGCGATGACTCATATCCGGCATACCAATCGGAAATTCTGAAGCAGAACAGGTCGCGGCAAGATATAATGACTGGAGTTCGAATATATCCAGGGGCCCTCAACCATCGGCCTTCGTTTTGGCAAAGAGGTAACCCATCCAAGAGTAAGCCCCGTTTTTGAAGCTTCTTTGTCATTATATCCCTTGACTCAGAACATGCCTCCCAGAGTCCAGCGTCGATGAGGCAAGCAGATGTCTCGGTATAGTTTGCAGGGCGACACTTGATGTCGGAGACCTTGGAGACGTCGATTTAATTCAGTCCATGTCGTGTCTTCCTGTTTCCATTGAAACAGCTAGCTTCCCAGATGAGAAGCCTAAGCTCGTAGGGTAACTTTCGGAACAGATGAAAGGTTGGTGATGACATTGTGTTGTCGGTAGAGTGTCGATGGTCGATAATGTGAATGCAAACCAAGGATGCGGAGAAATCTTTGTGGTGGCTGATGGGAAGAAAAGGATGAAAGAGGACGGTGGAAGGGTATTTATAGAGATTCGAGGAAGTTTCTGCCAATAAGTATTGCGTTGTATAAAGTGTGACAGAACTCGGCGCACTCAGTGATGGGTCTCGTGCAGATGAAAGCTTGATACAAAAGGTTGATACCATAAAGCTCGTCCCAGTCCATCAGATAAGGTTTGTGAAGATAATTACTCTTTCCATAGGGCAATATGACTCGTTTGCCCACTATGACCTTGTTTGCCTTGCCGTGACATAAGGTTTAGGCAGGGCTCTTCCCTTTCATGCGGATAAAGCAGGGTTTTAGCTTAGCATGGAATGCCTTTCTTGCTTCCTCCGGTGTTTTTTTCTTCCTTGCCCAAACATCAGCCACGGAGACAACAGCCCTTTAGACTGACTACGCTTTCTAACAGCCAAGTCAGCAAGACACCAGGAATATTCCAAAGCAGAGGCTTTACCAACAATAGCATTAACATCGCCGCGACCTCAGTCCTTGAGTAAGGAGCATGAGACTATTCAACCATTTCAATGTGGCCCGGAAGGTCCTCTCCATCCCATCTTCTCCACCGCGCCCTGCTGCAGGTCAGGCTGCGCACTTCTCGATGTCGCCAGTCGCAAGGTTCCCTCGCTCAAAGAGACCTGCACAATTGCAGCACCAAGTGAGAACCTCCGAACTCCCCACACCCATCAAGAAGTGGTATGAGGACCTGGATAAAGGACTTTCTGAGGCACGCAAAGAAATCAAGAGAATGAATAAACGCCAACAACACCAACTGAATGAACAGCGACACCAACACAAAGAAATACTCAAAGGAATCGACGGGTTTTATGACCCGTATGGCCATGAAGCCACATGTGAGTAAACATCTAGTAACACTTAATAGCAAACTAACGATGTCATTAGATGCTAGATACCCTTTGTTGCGCATTTTTCCAAAGTTCCCGTGGAATAGCTGATCATGATCTTTGCATCTTCAGTGGGTATTCTGGAAAGTTCTTGGATTTATATTGCACGTTCAAGCACCTCTCTCCAACAAAATATACACTTGTCAAAATATACCTAGTATACTATGTAACAGTGACTGTTTTAAAGCCTAGAACATACAGTCATGAATAGGGTATAAGGTGATTCAAACATTTGAGGCCAGCACAATCCGCATTCACGTAAAGCTATGCCTCCCAATAATCGATTAGAGTTACGTAGATGTGAAGCATATCTTATAAAATCGGGATACACTTTAATGCATGCAGTCTAGAGGCCTCTAAAGTTCCATAAAATGAAATTCCCTTATGATCAACAATCTTTCGCTTCACCTCCTTCTCATACACACCATGGCTACCGAAATGCCACTCGACCAGGGAGCGTCGCCCTCCAGGGTTGAGCAAAGCCTTACTCCTCCAAAAGCATCTTTCCGAACTCTTCCTCCCGAGCTCCGGCTCATGATCTGGGAGGCTGCCTGTATCCCTTTTGCCAAAAAGGACGGTGTGCCCTACATCGACATTGACAAGGTGGAAGAAGACTCCGAAAATGGAGGATCATTTTACACGCGAGACATGGGGCTGTGGAACGCCTGCAAGGAGTCGCGCGATGTCATCGCCGCTCACTATCATCTCGATCTCTGGCGCTTGGCCCAAACTGAACCTTTGAACTCGACTAAGATACAACATGCGATCCAAGCCACTCGCCAGACAAACGCGAGACCTGTTGTCTCGAGCAACAACGACTTCTTCACAGTCGCCTTCGGGCCTTTCGAGAAGTATTCGAACCTTGAACCTACCTACCATCGCCTCTGCATCAGGTCCTCTTCTCCCGCATCTTTGATCGGGAGGATAAGGAGACTGAACCTCTACCTACCAATGGTCAAGGGTCCGAGGGAGATCAAGCTCGTGCAAAATTGGAAACTCACGATTGAAAGAGACTCCAGCTTCGACCATTATGCGCCAAGCACCTGGCAAGCCGTGATAGCCGAGAGGTCCCAGCGGTCCCTATGGTACAATTGCCTCTTCGACAGGTGGTGGTACGGAGGTGTTCCATGCATACTGGTCAATCGATCGCGCACGAGATACGTTACCGTGAAGGTCATCAACCCCCGCATCGTCCGTCTGGAGGATGAATGTTATTTCGGGATCCAGACTTTTCCAACTTGGCACACGTATTGGGACATTATCATGTTGTATAGGGATTGTTACCCAAACGGCACAATTGATCATCAGCTGGAAATTTACCTCCCCTGCAGTATTGAACTGGACCTTCTGGAGGATGCTTTCTTGGGAGTGCGCTGGGCAACAGAAATGGAGCCTGTATCGTCTGTTGTGGGATATGAGTGGCTACGACTACGTGAGGGTAACCAACAAGACGACGGCACTTGGACACTACAATAAGGTAGTAGAATGTGGCACAGACGAGCAGTCAGACACGAGAGCCAGATAGCAGCACAATGTAACCTACCACAACCAGCTTGGACCCTCATTGAGATTCACAGTTGTTATGCATTTTGCAATGTGTTGGCGAGAGTTGGAGGTCAGTTGCTGTAGGCGACTTCCACCGCGATGAGCCCGGACTTTGACCTGCCTAGAGGGGTCAACTTTGAAGTCGAGATGCTAGCTAATCTTTAATGCCTGTTGGATAAATGATCTTCCCACAGAAGACTTCAGTTCCGTTATGTGACTATGCACTTGGGTGGCTACCGAGAGATCAAAGGTTCCCTCGCCAAACTCGCCCTTCAAATATTCATCGTCTGCAATGCCGGCGAGATGTCGGTAGATAGATAACAAAAGTACGACCGAGAATTGCGTGCGAACTGGGCGGAACCGGGCTGCTTGGACCCGTCTGCAAGCGAGTTATCGTAGCGTAAGGGTCTTCTCACACGGGATAAAGATAAGAAGACTGATTGGGCAGGTGAATGCGGGTATGTCAGATCTCAGTTCCTTCTCTCGACAAGATAGCAGAGCCTCAGCTGCTCCAACTCATTCCATTAGAACGAAGAAAACGACTTCTCAGGCCGCGAAAAGAGCAGACTTTTTGGGAAACTCGGGCTTCGTTCAATCGTGACTAACGCGTCTATTAATATTAATAATGCCACAAGTCATCCTCATCAAAAATCCCCGTAAACAGGATTTCTCATCATTTGAAGATCCGGTCTCCATTGCCGGCCGACATAAAAACCGGAGAATGTCAGCAATTGGAGTAACGTCTCCCGTTCCCGTTCTCCAAAAGACGCTTCATTCCCGTCTCCGAGAGTCCGAATGAGTGAATTGTCGTAGCCGCGGGACGGGAGCTCAGTCGTTCATATCCGCGGGAAGTGTGTGTCAGTATGTTCCCGTAAAGATCAGGCCAGCCCTGGGTCCAGGTCCAAATTCGCAGGCAAATTGAAAAGACAAAAATGGAGGGGATGGAGGGTTCTTATGTGCCGTTCGTGCCGAGAAAAGAGGGTCTGGATATGATCTAGCGCTGGCCTTGGCAAAGCGTGAGCCAAGAAAGGCCAAGACTGGCTAAGATGCATGAAAACTAGTGGAGATGAGTCTGGGGATAGCGTCAAAGCTGTGAAGTTTATTGAGATTTGAGATTCAGAGATTGGGTTATCCTGGCAAGTCTGGGGAGAAGGATGAGATGAACGGTACTGACTGGTGAATCTAGACTCAGTGATTGAAGATTGAAGAGTCCCGCGGACTTGGTAAGTCCGTCCCTTCGAGGCATAGTGATCACCGTGTTCTAGAAGGGCTGTTCACAACATGGCTTTTGCCTGCACGGTGAATAAGCAGCCACAGAATGAAGACGGCAAACTCCCCAGTGCCCCGCAAGTTTTCCGGGAATTTGTCCCGCGGGAACAAACAACCCCGGTCAACGTCCGGGAAATGGTCCAGGACCACCAAGCAAACGCATCATAAGCACAACTCCAATTCTCTTCCACGATAGCCATTAATCATTTTGTCATTACATCACAAACCGTTTCCATAATTCGGCTTCTCCATGGGGTGAGCTAAGCTAGTACCCCATATTCCTTGGGGTAGGAGCACTAAAACCTTCTTCCCCTCCCCTCCGCACGGTCATGGTCGAGATTTTCCCTTTATAAGATCCCCAAACTTCCCCGGACCAGAAAGGAAGATCCAGACTCAGATCTAGATCAATTACTTAAAGGGTCCTTTCAGCTCTTCAAGTTTTATCTTCATCTCGTCTCTCATCCTCTCACTGTCTTGGGTTTCACTTCGTCAATCGACAACCTGTGTATTCTTTACTCGACAGTCCATACACAGCAGCGACAATGGCAGGAGGCGTTAAGAAACCAGTCAACATCTTCAAACTCAAAGATGTCGGTGAACCACAGGGCGTCTTCAACTGGCGTCTCTGGTTCGCAGTCTTTGCATTCGGCTTAATGGGCGCGGCACGCGGCATCGACGAAGGTCTCATCTCCGGCGCATTCAAGTCAAAGGACTTTCAGAAATACATCCATTTCTCACAATACTCCACTGTCGAACAAGCAAACATCAAGGCCAATGTCTCAGCGATGGTTCAGATCGGTTGTGTTGGTGGTGCGCTCATGTAAGTATCGCCACGTTCGAGTCAGACTGTGTGAAAGACTCAGCGCTAACCTTTTGTCTAGTGCTTTCCTCATCTGTGATAGAATCGGCCGTATCTGGGCTACGCGACAACTATGCACCGTTTGGATCATCGGAATAATTATCTTCATGGCCAATGGTGGTAGTCTTGGCGCTATTTACGCTGGACGCTTCATCGCTGGTCTAGGAGTCGGTCAAACTGCCGTCGTCGGACCCGTCTACCTCGCCGAAATCGCCCCCTCAGCCGTTCGCGGTCTCTGCACTTGCGTCTTCTCCGGCTTCGTATACCTCGGTATCGTGTTGGCGTACTTTGCCAACTACGGTTGCTCGCGACACATGGGCGACGATACACATGCGCGCTGGCTTGTTCCTACCAGCCTTCACATCATGTTTGCTAGCTTGATCTTCATTCTTAGCTTCTTCGTCGATGAATCGCCTCGCTTTTTGATCAAGAAGGGTCAGGCTGAGAAGGCTACTGCTGTCATGGCTCGTCTGCGACAACAGCCTATTGACTCTGAGTACATCGTTCGCGAAATGACTGCTATCCAGTCTGCGCATGAGCATGAGCTTGAGAGTGTCAACACTTCTTTCCTTGGAACTTGCAAGGAGCTTTTCTTCAACAGCAGCAACCTTTACCGTCTTTACCTTGCCAGCATGGTTCAGGTTTTGGCGCAGTGGTCAGGTGCTGGATCAATCACTCTTTACGCGCCCGATCTGTTCGAACTTCTCGGTATTCACGGCTCTGAGACTGGTCTTCTTGTCACTGCCCTCTTCGGTATCGTCAAGCTTCTGTCCGCCATCACTTGCGCGCTTTTCCTGGTCGATGTTATCGGACGTAAGCGAGCTCTCATGGGCGGTATTGCCCTTCAGGCTTTCGCTATGATCTACGTTGGCGCATTCCTCACAGCCGTCCCCGAACCAACTGGTGCATCCGCCGCCGCCAGAGGAGCCATGGCCATGATTTACATTTCAGGAATTGGATGGGCTCTTGGTTGGAACACAATGTCCTACATCCTCACAGCCGAGCTATTCCCCCTCCGCATCCGAGCCTTGGCAACATCCTTCGCCATGACATTGCATTTCCTCTGTCAATACGGTAGCAGTCGCGCGACACCCAACATGCTTCTTCCCACGTCCGAGGGCGGCATCAACCCCAACGGCACATTCTGGACCTACGCTGCTATCCTTGTCGTTGGTGGTTTGTGGGTTATTGTTTCCGTGCCTGAAACTGCTGGACGATCTCTTGAGAGCATGGATAGACTTTTCGATCTTCCTTGGTACAAGATTGGTTTGTTTGGAAACAAGGATGCTGAGGAGCAGGATGCTGTTTATGATGAGAAGGAGGAGATGGCTATGAATGCGCATGGGAATGTTACCTATGTTGAAAACAGGCCTAAGGAAATTGCCTAAAGGAATGGCCTGAAGAATTATTTAGTGACATGATAGTATGAATTTTATATGAATTAAGCGAATTGATTTACATTTTACAATAATCTGCATCTGGCTTTTGTCTCTGTGCCAGTGACTGTGCTCTCACTCGACTCCGCTATGCTGGAAATCGCAACCCGCCGCACGTCCGAGACCATGTTACCGGGAACTCTAATGACGCCATCGCTCATTTCATTAGGCTTCTAGAAGGGAACAGGCAAGCCAGTCTTGTCGGCCACCAGACATTTGGGGGACGCCTCTCGTCATTGCACATTAGCGTGTACGGATATACGGCTCTACCCTAACCATCGCGATCATCCCTCCAACAGCATGGCTGTTTGGTACAATCTGCGAGGTGCCTTCAAAGGTATCACATATTTATTGGTGCGAATTGAGTGGTAGAACAATAGAACAAGTGGTATTTTAATTAAGCAACATTATATATCGTTTTGAGAGTAGCCTGCCTCCAGCGTTTTGACAAGGCCGCGACGCCGCATCAAAGCTTGGAAACATTCCAATTACTAGGGAAGCCCGTTTAGAAAACCATACCCTTGGTCTGCTTACCCTTCTCCTCCTCCAGCTTCTTGACATTGATGTTCCTCCAAATGATAATGGACAGAACACAAAGAGGCATGGTGGCAACACCAGTAATAGCCATCAGTCTCATAGTATGAGCATAAGCACCAACAATAGCCTCACGCTCAAGCGATCCATCAGCGTAAGACTGCTGAATCGTGATATCACCAAAGATAATGGTAGCATTAGCCTTGGCAGCTTCAGGAAGACGCTGAGCCAATTGAACAGGCATGACGTTGTTCCAGAGACCACCGGCAATGGCATAGCCAATACCGGCACCGACACCACCGAAAAGACCAGAAAGAGCGCTGGTGACGGCGAGGTACTGATGGGTGACGGGTGCCATGACAGCGACTTGGTCAACGGTGGAGAAGACACCTGCACCGAAACCGACGAGGATCTGGGTAAAGGCCAGAAGACCAACGTTGGTGTCCTCAGATCGGAAGGGAATGATCAGAGCGGTACCGAGAAGCATGATGGGAGCACCAGCCATGGCAGTCCACTTGACATTACCAGTCCTGGCAACAAACCATCCGACAAAAGGAGCAATAACGGAAGAAGTAAGGGAGTAAGCGTTGAGGACGTAGTTGGCGTTGGAGATGCTCAGTCTGTTGACGACCTGGAGGTAAGAACCAAAGTAAGCGTTCCAGCTAAAGGTAGACAGGAACATGATGGCGTTGAGCAAGCATGATCCAATGATGGTGGGCTCCTTGAGGTACTTGAAGGGCAGGAACTGGACAGGCGCAACCTTGGCTTCCCAGAAGTAGAAGATGGGTATCAGGACAACTCCGAGAACCGGGAGGGCGATGATGTAAGGTGTCTTCCAGGACTTGGGAGCATAGGCGACCAAGCTGTATGGCAGAAGCAGACAAGAGATACAAGCGCAAAGAAGCAGAATTCCAACAATGTCGAACTCAACAAAGTAGTACTTGACAGACTGGAGGAATGTGCGGTCCGATCGCTTGCGGGTGATGACGCCCTGCTTGGTAGCTGAGCGGAACATGTAAACCATAGTCGCCATAGCAGGGATACTGCACGCAGCAATAGTAATAGCGAAAGCACCAAACGCCCAGCGGAAATTGAGGTTCTCGTAGAAACCGGTAGCGATCTCAGGACTGGCAAATGTCGCGACGATACGAGGACTCATGTTGATACCGTAGATGAAAGCACGGTTGGTAAGGGTAGTCATATCAGCCAGCATGACGCCAATGACGTACATAACACCAATGTGACCGACCCAGTAAAGGATGTGAGCACCGATGTACATCTGGACAGTCGTGCAGGTAGCCTTCATGATCATACCGACAATGCAAACAGTCATCATGAATGCAAAACCCTCAACACGACCCCAGACGTCAATGGCCTTGGCCAAGGGAAGAGGCGCACAAGCGCCAATGATGGAAGCGAGAACACTTCCAATGTTGAGCAGACCATGGGCACCGAAGCTGGAGGTGATGTACGGGTTCAGAGCGGAGTCGACGTAGTTCATGATCATATCGACAAACGAGATCAGATAAAGCCTGAGTGCCCAGATTAGCCAAGCATTCCCCGCGCAGATAAGATAACAAAGCTTACATCAGAAACATGCTTATCAGGGTCTTCTTAGTCCAGACAGAAGTAATAGCGCGCACGCGCTCAACACCTTCCTGATACTCCCCATCAGACTCAAAGTCAGAGCCTTCAGATCGAACATGGGCTTCGGTGTTGGGAATGGCCGTGTTCTTTTCCTCGTCGGAGGAACGACCGTCCTGAGGTGATTGAACCATGATGGGGTTCATTGTGAGGCGCACAGTTCACTGTATGTTGGTTTGAAGGAGTGAGTGTGAGGAAGGAAGCGAATTCAGGAGAGGAACTGCCGATCTTTTTATCAATCAGCGAGGCGAAAAAAAATTAATCCACGCGTTAGTATAGACAAGGTCTTGGCGGGTCGCTGCCGAGGGCCCTTGTCTGATCCTTCCGACTGTGCGAGTATCCGACCAGGAACAATAACAGGCACACTGACACGGTGATTGAAGCGTGTTTAATTCTTTCAATTGATGAAGGATTGGTGGCGATTGGGTGGTTGGGCGCGGAGATTGTTTCCAGAATCAGATTAGATCTTTTAGATATGATCCGCTTCCCACATGGTGCATGGTTAGCGGTCATTCTATCTAATCAATCGGTGGTTTTGATCCGCTGGGGGGCATCTTATCAGACCACTTTGATCCTCAGTGGCAATTAGACTCATTCTTAATGCAGCCCTGTGGTGGTCAAGATGTTCTCAATTGACGACTTCGCTGTGATTCTTTGAGGAAGTGATACTGTGCGATAGCGGACAGACTGCCGATCAAAACCTTTACCGTCAAACCCCTCTCCGGCAGAGCCTGCTAATTCTTCCCAGCCGATCCCATCCCGTCTTCCATCCAATCCCTTGTCGACAACCCCTGTCACTGAACCGGAGCAGCGGTACAATGTCAACTCCGTTTCTGGAGGACCCTGTCGATTTAGCTCTGCGCGATAATGGAGTTTATTCCCAAGCAACCGGACGACTCCAAAGCCAAGACATCTAGAATGAACCAAGTGGAGGTACATGACCAGAATGAATTTTTTATCACCCGTTCTACTGGTAAAACCAGTGGAGTTTTATCGACGAAAGAGTGTTAACTAGACTGGAATGAGATTTCGCCGCAGGTGCCAAGGTGCTAAAAAGATAAGATCGTTCAAAAGATCAATTGATGAACTGAGCGTAAGACATTCTGCGTCTTTTTTCGATGTCGGCTAACCTTACTTTTTGAGTTGGGCTTTCGATGTGGCGGATTAAATAGCCGATCAGTTCCGATATCAATCAGCCCAGACATGAAGCCATGACGATTTGGGACTAACGTTGCCTTGTGGTTCTTTTTAATGGCTTTTTTACGCGGTTAAGCTTGATTGATAATTCCGGGTACGGCCGTAGTCATGCACACGGAAGATGCCGTTTTATGGAGTTTGGTCAGATTATTGATTGATGGTTTGACTTGGCAATGAACTATTGTTCTGGACCTATGATCGTGAAGTGGGATGATGCCGTTGCAGGATCTGCCCTACATAGAACATTATCTGATGATCGAAGTCCACATGGTTGGAATCAGAGTAGAGCCATGTGGAAACATTGATTTGATGGCATCTTATGTGTTCAGTGGTGTGAGAACCGAGTCAGCAGTCAATAAACTTTACCAGTACGGATCTACGAAGAGGATTTGAACGCAGGGTTCACATGGAAAATAAAAAACAGCAAACATCAACAAATTAGTCTACTTAATGTCATGTATCCGTAAAAGTTAGGAAGTTTCTAAATAGAATTGCAGATGTTGACATGGAAGCAAAAAGGAAGATGGAGGTAGATACAGGGTAGGATGTCGCTTATCTGATAAGATAGGGCGGCTGATAAGGCCGCCACAGCAAAGCCACAGTGGCCGTGCTACTCAATACCAAGGACCCACCTGGAGAACAATTGGCCAACAGGAACATGTCCGGCCTCTCTAGCCAAATACGTGACAGATCTCGGATCCCAACACCCATGTCACCATGTGCACAAGCTGAAAAAGCAATAAAAGATTGCCTCAGATTTCTCACCAGAAGAAAAAAAGAATAAACTCTGAATCACGTCAAGTTTCAATGCTTATATTGTGGAGAAAATCATTCCTTTTGTCGGGTATCGTATTTGCTGACACCAAGGAAGTTTCAGATCCCGCCTTCCATAAAACACAGCCAAGAGTATTCTGCTACAATTCACGGGTTACACAGGGTACCTCAAAACACGTTTCTGACCTTTTGAACGAGTCACGACTGCATATGGTAGAAACGAGGCGCCGTGTAACAGAGATCAACGGCCTGAAACCGTATTGGGCTGTGATAACTGAGCTGCCTCGTCTGCTCTACCTGAAGTTACATTGATTGACTGCTGATCGTAATAGTTCACCTGCGCTATCAAAGGACCTTTGGAAAGTATGTGCACCTCCCATAACAGGCTCGGGATATGACAATAGCCTCCGAATCTGTCAACGTCGTCCAATTATGGCCTCAGGTGAACCTGATGAGGCCCAACGGTATACTTAACGATCAAAGCTCAAACCCAATTCCCGATACAGCCAAGAAAAAACGCAAATAAACAGTTAGTCTTGCGAGAAAAGCTCTTTAAATGAAACACAACTCCTCGTCGGAGACTTCGGAAGTTTCCCCCAGAATTCAGCTGCGAGCACAGACATCCGTCGCCCGCAAATGGCAGCGGCAGTTGACTGATTGGGTTAAGACAGGGGTTACTGTTACAGGATGTGACGCGCAATTTGGAGATCGGCTTCAAGTGTGAAGTCTAATTGATCTGCAATAGGATGTTGGCGAAACTTTGGAGGTTGCCGATGTTACATTCGTCTGGGTTGTTCCTTGCATATCACGTCAATCATACGTGAGGTTCTGGTATAATACATCTCTTATCCCGTCCATTGCTGTGCCGCTCTGTGTTTTTGTTTCCTCAGATTATTTATTCAGATTAGCGACTTCCTTTCCGGCCATGGTCCTTACCTGAATCAACAAGCACCCAGAACAATGGAACGAGTAGGACATATGCCCAGCGAATCGCGCTCCGCCGAAATCCAAGCCATCCTTTTCACATTCTCTATTCTTTCCGTTGTATCGGTCGCATTACGAAGTTATGTACGAGCAAGAATATTACGATCATTCAGTTACGACGATGCGTGCGCCGCGGTGGCGCTTGTTCTTGCTTTGGGAACTGCTATAGCTATCGCTTATGGTGGGTGGACTGCTGATGTCTGGGGTGTCAATTGCTAAAATGTTGGATAGAAAATAAGTATGGATTGGGTTATCACACGGATGAACAGCCCAAGAGTGCACGTGTGCCGTATACACAGGTTTGTCTCACTCTTCCTTAATATTGATACATAAGCTAACAATGTCAGGCCTTCTACGCATCGGTCGTTATCTACAACATTGCAATGTGCATCATTAAAATCGGCATCCTCCTCCAATACCGTCGCGTCTTCGCCGTACGAATGATACAGATTATCACATTCTACGGAACTATCCTAATGATATGCTGGACAATCATCATCGCGTTTATCAACATATTTATCTGTGTTCCCGTTTCCAAATTCTGGACCCCCGATTTACCCGGAAGATGTCTCGACTCTTTGGCGATATGGTACATGATGGCTGGGTTTAACCTGGTCACTGATCTTGTGGTCTTTTGTATGCCGCTTCCGGTCATCAAAAGTCTCAATTTGCCTAGAAAACAGAAGATTATGCTCTTTGCGATCTTCAGTCTTGGTTTCTTGTAAGAATATATACTCTTTTCATCTTTGAATATGGACTAATTGTGATAGTGCTTGCATCGTCTCGATATATCGAATCCACACACTCAAGATGGCCGCAGAGACGAAAGATCCAAACTGGGACAACGTTGATGCAGCAATATGGTCATTCCTCGAAATAACAATCGCCATCATCACAGCCTGTCTACCGACTCTCAAACCATTGTTCTCCAAACTCATGCCCAAGATCTTCGCGTCTTCATACGGTCGAAGCAACGCTCAAAGCTATGGTGAATCACCTAAGAGCTTACAACTAAGAAGTCGGTCAACAAAAAAGACCGGAGGTCGGAGTAGGGTCACCGATGACACCGCTACACTCAAGGGGGATGGAGCCCCGATAAGCACACATCGATCTGGGATTAGTGTGAGTATAAGGGCTGAGTGTGATGGATCGGGTGATGAGGAGACTCTTGTTGGAGGTGAGGGGGGTGGTATCACGGCTAAGACTGTGATCACTCAGGAGAGAGAATCGTGGAATGATGGTGGCCCAAGTCAGAGTAGAACATCATTCTAGTTGTATTATAGCACTACTTAATTAATGACATATGAGAGAGCATTAAAAAGATCGTAGGCTGAGTGTGCTATCACTGCTATGACGTCTTGCGCCTCCTGGACGAGGTCCGTGATGGTGGAATAATTGTTATTCCGCTTTACCGAGATAACACCCAAAGACTCGCCGTACAGAGTCTCCCACGAGAAGAGTCTCGAGTTTAGAAAAGACATAACTCCATCTCTTGTGTCAGAGAGTCAAATGATAGAGCCAATTCTTCAGGATGATCCCCAGACGATGTTACATACCCCGAGCTAATTGAGTGCAAGACGGTGGATTTGAACCCTCGAGATAACAACTGGAGACAGATAAGATAAAGCTACTCGATAAGATAAGATACAGCTATCACGAATGACCTCGGCAAGACAATAGCATTGGAAAATGGCAATCACAGACCGTAGATATGTATGTTTTTCGCATTCGGGAAGTAATATCTTAGTATATCTTTGTTGAGCACCATTTCCCCAACAGATTTATCACATTAATAGCCTGATCGGCAGGTCCCTTCTGTAAACCGTCCCCGAAGTCCCCGCAATTTGCCCCATTCTCCGTATTCGGTAGTAAATCTGATGCCGAGTGATCTCCATCATCTTCATAAGTGCAATTTCTTCTACGGGATCAATCTTGTCTATTCTACAATCTCAACAGTACTCTTTTCTTGATGTTAGATGGGACTTTGGTGATCTGAGATATTCGACACGATGCCGTTCCTATCATTTCCCTCACGCGACCTCGCGACTACTCTCCAGCGCTCCTCTTTCATCGAGGCCATCCAGAAACATGATCCCTCCTCACTTGCAATTCTAGAGAACGATTCTGGCGCGAGCTTCACTTATGGGACTTTGCTGAAAAGTATTGCTCATGCTAAGGATGAGTTATTGTGCAAGGCTGGTAGAGCGGATATCTCTGGTGAGAGAATTGCGTTTATGGTGGAGAGCGGATACGAATATGTCGGTATGTAAAGGCACTCATGATAAGACGAAGTGAGACTTATGTGATGGCAGTGACACTTCAGGCTATTCTTGCTTCCAACGCCATTGCCCTACCACTCGCACCAGCATTCCCTGCACCTGAACTGCGCTACATCCTCGACAACAGCGAAGCGCTAGTCCTAATCTCATCAGCCAAATACGCCAGCAAAGCAGAAGAGGTTATCAGCAAAGACCTCGCCAGCACACCGATCTTCTACCAACTAGACGGAACAGGCCATTCGTCTGCCGACGAAAAGCAGATCGAGCTTGGAGAACTTTCGGAGTCTCAGCAGGGCGGAATGATGCTCTTCACTTCTGGGACAACCGCCCGTCCCAAGGGTGTAGTGCTCACACAAGCGAACCTCACAGCTCAAGCCTCCAGTTTGCTAGAGGCGTGGAGGTATTCGCCTAGCGATCGACTGTTGCATGTTTTGCCTCTTCATCATATTCACGGCACAGTGAATGCGCTTCTTACACCACTTCTTGCTGGAAGCAGTGTAGAATTCATGTTTCCATTCAACGTCGACAAGGTATGGACGAGATTAGCAGCACCCTTCCAACAAACAGAGAAGATACAGGCTCCTATTTCATTCTTCACTGCGGTGCCAACGATTTGGGCAAGACTACTTAAGCATTACGAATCACTATCTCCTGAGATGCAAAAAGCTGGAAAGGAAGCCATCTCACCACGAAACCTCCGACTGAACTTCTCTGGCTCAGCTGCTCTGCCCAAGCCCATTCGGGATGGCTGGATCAACCTCTCCGACGGCAACATTCTTCTCGAACGGTATGGAATGACAGAAGTTGGAATGGCCTTGTCATGCGGTCTTGCAGACATTGATCGCGTGGACGGTTCCGTCGGTTGGCCTCTTCCTTCAGTTGAAGCCCGTCTCATGGAAACCGACGACGAAACCGGCGTCCAGTCTGTTGTCCAACCCGGCGAAGAAATTGACTCTGTCTCTGGAAAAGAACGCATTGGAGAGATTCAATTGAGGGGACCTACAATCTTCACCGGCTACTGGCGTAACCCCGAAGCAACGGCTAAAGAGTTCACTGAGGACGGGTGGTTCAAGACAGGCGACATCGCCATCCGTCGCACAGTCTCAGGATCAGGAAAAGGTGAATCCGGCACATGGGCCCAAGGACCAGCATATTTCATCCAAGGCCGTCGCAGCGCAGATATCATCAAGACAGGCGGCGAGAAAGTCTCAGCATTGGAAGTGGAGCGCGAAATCTTGGCCCTTCCCCAAATCGACGAGTGTGCCGTCGTTGGACTGCCCTCTGAATCCTGGGGCCAAAAGGTAGCAGCGGTCGTTGTTCTGAATGGGGAGGAGATGGCACTGCCGCAATTGAGGGCTGCGCTGAAGCCTAGGATTACGGCTTATAAGATTCCGCAGGATTTGATGATTGTGGAGAGTTTGCCGAGGAATGCGATGGGCAAGATTAATAAGAAGGAGTTGGTGGGCAGTGTGTTTGGGACGGTGGAGAAGATTAGAAGGAGAAGCATTGATATGGGAGCGAGACGTTAGATCGATATTGGAAAATCAGGAGATAAAGTCGAAGTGAAGCGGGATAGATTGAGCTCCATGAATAATACTTGTTTCATTATGCAGGCCAAGATACTATTGTGACCGGCTTGATTCCCCGCGAGGATCCTGGTCCGGAAGGCGGGCCGTTGATGATTACAGTAACTAATTATAGCCGGGAACTCTCCTTAGAGCCAGCCTGTTCTTACTTCAAAGCAAGCTGTTACATCGCTCAAAACAATTCAAGATGCTACTGTCGCCTTAAGAAAGAAGCCTGTATAGACAGATCCAGCCACGAACCAGGGCCATCAATACGATCATGCCCCACAGAAACATCGGAAATGTGACCCGTTTAGGATTTCTATATGTATGTTGGTTCCTTCAAACGGACAAACAGATCTCGTTGGTTCGCTAAACAAGCATGTTTCATGATGTGACTATAACAATGTAACAATCTGCTTTTCAAACCACTGTGTTCTTTTTATCTCTCATCTACGTGTTCTGATCCAAAACTTACTGCTGCAATGGCTATTGTGGACGCGGATCCTGTTTTGCACCCCGATGAGGAGGTAAGTACTACTGAGAGGAGTGAAGGTAACTGCTGATATGTATAGGTCTTGGATGATAATGACTCCTCACGTGGAAGCGTAAGTTCGGAAGAATATGAGATGGGGCATTAACTGATGGGGCATAGGATGTGGCTTCATCAACGCAAAGTATCTCGAGTTCAATCTTGAGCTATCGACATGAAAATGGAAGAACGTACCATCGATACAAGGAAGGAAGTATGCATCCCCCACCACCATGCTTGGTTCTAGTGATGCTGAAGCTTACTTGCAGAATACCACCTTCCGAATGATGATATTGAGAACGAGCGACTCGGTATGAGGATAATATCGCGCCACAACCCTTCACTGACCCAGACTAGATCTCCAGCACCACCTCTTTCTGTTGACCCTCGACCACAAGCTCGGCCTAGCACCACCGAACAAGCCCGACTCAAAAGTCCAGCGCGTTCTGGATCTTGGTACTGGAACGGGAATTTGGGCGATCGACTTTGCTGATGAGCATCCTGAGGCTGGGGTAAGACCTGCCAGCTGTTTGTGTGGAAGTCTTACTGATGTCGCAGGTCATTGGGATTGACCTGTCCCCGATTCAACCGGCCTTGTGAGTATAGACCAGCTTCGATATGAATGACTGACCAATACCTCACAGCGTCCCACCGAATGTCCGCTTCATCATCGATGATATCGACGAAGAATGGAACTACGCCGAAGCATTCGATTATATCCACAGTCGAATGATGGCCTTTAGCATCAAAGACTGGGAGCAATACATCCGCAAGATCTTCAAGTAATCCAGAAACCCTCAACCCTCCCGACCTCGTCTAACATAATTAGGGCTCTTTCACCCGGCGGCTTCATCGAGATCCAAGAAATAAACGGCGCCATCCTATCCGATGACGGGACTCTCAATGATTCCCACGCACTTACGAAATGGTTCAAGCTCCTCAGCGCTGCCTTTATAAAACTAGGCAGCACAGCCATCGAGTTCGACCGCATCAAGGCCATAATGGAAGAAAGCGGATTCGTTGATGTTGTGGACACGAGATTCAAGTGGCCGACGAATGCTTGGCCTAAAGATAAGAAGTATAAGGAACTGGGGCATTGGAATAACGCGAATTCTATGGGGGCTATTGAGAGTTTGACTTTAGCTCCGTTTACGAAAGCGCATGGCTGGAACAGGGAGGAGGTGGAGATGTTTCTTGTTGATGTGAGGAAGGATTTGAATAGTCCCCAGATTCATGCGTATAATCCTATGTAAGTGCTGCGACGATTGTTGGTGGATTTGCTAACTGTTTTAGATGCTCTATCTATGGGAGGAAGCCTGAGACAAGTTGAGTGAAAGAGATGGGTTGGAGATGTGTAGGTGAAGAAAAAGAGAAAAGAAGGAAATAAATCTACTGTAAATCTCGGTGGGCATTGTTGTGGTTGTTGTGTATGGAAGGCTTATGCCTTATCCAGAGTGGAAATATCTTCAGAAACTTGTCTCTTGGCATGAGAGTCAAACGGGAAACCGACCGAGTCGTAACAATTTGTACGTTTGTCTGTACGCCCTTGAGGTTCTGCCTTTCCATCTGTAACCGTTGAAGATGGAGGAATCGTACATGAGCGAGACTCTCAATGTTGAAATAAGGTGAGAATCCACGTCCTTAGTCTAACATGCCTATTGGTTCACAAACCACTAGTCCTGGATATAACGGGCCTCCTATTCGATTAATTCTTGTCACCGATATGGTTGCCTTGGGAGGTTGAGAGGTAGATTTGAAGTCAGCGCTTACGCCAAGGGAACTTTCGTAGGATTTCCGCTCTGAATGGCCATGTAGCATTTTGGATGGTTGCCTAGTCGGATAATGACTTTTCCACCTCCGAGCTGCAGCATACAATCTGCCTCGCTCAATCGGCGGTTCGACTATTTTCTTATCCTCTAAGCCAACACAGGATACCAACCTTTACATTGCTGTAACCTCTATCACTCTATTGAAGAAGATTCAATACTACCAATGGCGACTCCAATCACCCCACAACAAGACAAAGTTTCCCCTCTTTCTGTCATACATAGTCCGAAAACACTCGATTATTTCTCAAAGCTTCCCCCAGAGCTCCGACTTGAGATCTGGAAGTACACCTATCCAGACTTCCAGATCCATTATATCATCCCTGGCCCCGATGAGAGACACCCTCGTGGCAGACCAGAAGGATGTCAAGTTATCGATTTCCCATACATCGCATCACCACCTCTACCAGTCGCCTTGCTTGTCAATCGCGACTCTCGAAGTTTGGCACTCGGGCAATTCAAGTCTTTTCCAAGATTTCCTCCGGAGGCCTTTGCGCCCGAAGAAATGCCTCATGGGTACTTTAACCCCAAAACTGATTATTTGCACATACCGAATAGAATGTGCGAAAGGAATTGGAACTTTGCAAACGCACCATTCCCTCAGCTGATATTCTGCGTCACTCCACAAGACAGTCTCTGCCCATTTCCTACGCCTGGGCGCTTGTATCCCGAAGCGAAGGAGCAAGCAACGGAAATAATCAAGCTGTCTCAACAACGATTATCCTTGGGCTTGTGGACGCCCTCCGCGCCGACAATAACGCTCGTCAATGTTAGTAGAATCGGCATACCGGGGCGACGCTGCTATCACATATGGCCTGCCGGCGAAGCGCCAATAATCAAGCGATATGACGTTATCGAGGGTTTCAATAGAGAGGGAAGACGACGATCGAAAGGACAAGCTTTGACGTGGGCAAAAGAATTGCGTGAAGCTATAATTGATGAGCTTGGTGAAGAGGAGGATAACGATAGGTATATTCCCCGGGTTCATCTTGGACGGATGCGTTTGTTGTGCAAGTGTCCATATTATACGCCGGAATGGATGATTGGAGAAAATGGAGGCTGGGGACCGATTTGAGATGGGAGGTAGATGACTCTCACCTGAACTGGCATCAGATTCGTGACCTTTGGTTATCAATGTGCTTGTTGTCCGTATACTCTAAAGGATCTACTACTCGGAAAGAAATCTCAGAGAAGGGGAAGACTAGGATAGGATCAAAAAGAAAGAAAAAGGAAAAGAATCTATAAGGCCCGACCCGCATTTCGTCCTCTTGATGAAGTATCAGGTGCGTTGCCTGTAAAGCCTCCAGCAACTTGAATCATAGATACTTCACATCGTAGTGACTTAATGATATTGAGAAAGTGTGTCTTTCTTTAGCTTGGGAACCTTGATCTACCTTCAAAGACGAATTCCGTAAGGCTTAGAAAGACCAAGAAGAGAATTTTCAACAAGGTCCTGCAGTAACATAAGAAAACCACTTTTGCTTTGCAGTAACCCTCGCTCTTGATTTAAACTGTACGACTTGAAAGCCGACCTTAAAAAAAAAAAAAGAAAACCTTAAAGAGAACCTTCGCTCTTGACTTTTGAACAAAGCTTGCCACATTAGAAATGACAAACCTGTTTTTTGGTGGCAACAGAACAAAGCAACGCTTGCCAAAACAAATCGCAAACGATATGTTCAAAACATCTATAACAATAACCAAAATCTCTACACACGCCCTCCCAACCTTGCCAGTCTCCATCTGCAACATCATGAAGGAAACAAAGTCAAAAGCAACCCGTCGAGAAGGAAAGTCCACCATGAAGAAAACAAAGTCAAACGAAAACCCTGCAGGCGATGCCTGGACCGAAGCCGAGAAAGCAGAGCTATCCCAGTACTACACCTACTGTCTCGACCAGCATAACCAATGTATCGAGAATCTCGAGGCTTTATACCAACAGGAACAAGAAATGAAGGTAGTCCTTCCGCAAAAAGAGGGTGAAAAGGAATTCATGGAGCAATACGATGAACTTAGACGCAAAGCTACCAAGGAAGTAGCTTTGATGGGAGATTACTTTGATCTTCTGAGCTTTATTGAGGGAGAGATGGATGCTTGTGGGCTGACGGACTTTTGAGTCCGGGGGAAAGATGAAGGGAGTGCGTGAAAGGAAGCATAAACCCATCGACAGAAGCTTATACTGAATGAAGGGAGTAGACCAAAGTCTACGGTAACCGAAGGAGAGGTGTACACCAGAGTCTATATCCTGAGCCCATAAGAGAGTTTCGATCATACACATAGAGTAGTTATTTAGAAAGAACGGATTCCCATCTTTTACAATCCTATTATCTTTCATATACATCTACAATAAACATTACAAAACTCTAAAAGAGTTACAGGCTCTCACACAAGGTACACCACCAGCTTCTACCGATATCATTTAGGTTACATGGATATTTACCAGCCGACAGAAAGGATGTCCAATAACCGATACTCCCTGACGCCAATACCGTTGCTTCAAGACACAGACTATATGCGCAACGCGCGACGATTCCCTCCAATGGCACCACCGCCACCTCCTCCTCCCTCTTCCGCAGACCCCAGATCCCCCTTGCCCTACCCGGGCCACCCGACAATCCTCCGCCCAACAACACCCAGTGGCTCAATCCGTCCCAACCTACGGATGCCTCTCCAAGAGCTCCCACCCCCTGCCCGTTCATCATCCCCGTCCACCCTTAAAGAAGAAGCACTCGATAGCTTGGATGACATCATCGACATGGCAAAAGATTATGGCGAAGAAATCGTCCACCAGGCCGAATTCGACGCGAAACGGATTGAAGAGCAGATTCAGAAGCTTCGAGATGAAACTGATGCCAAGATCAAGGAGTTGGAGGATGAGTTTCGGAGAAAGACCAGAGAACCCCAGGAAAGTTTAAGGAGGCTTCGTGCTCTTGTGGCGGCGCAGAAAATGAGTCTTGGTCTTATGTGGCGTTGGGAAGAGAAGGATAGAGGGTCTGAGGGAATGAATGTTCTTTAAGTTTGATGCCCTACTGGAATTCGGCATATGGAGTTTGATATTTTGAGATTTCAGAACATGTTTGCAACTGGCTATATTTGTCTTGGAGTGGGTGCTATGGAGTTTGGAGTCAAGGTGTCTGTAGAATCAATCGATTTCTTGTTTACTAGAGTTAAGAGACAAGTGTTCAAATATGGAATTGTTATGATTTTGCATTCGTGATATGTGTGTTAACACTGAAATTGTATTCCAAATAGGCTGGAACAGACAATATTAACGTATTCATTGTGTGATGACATGGAACATAATGCTTATACACGCGACGAGATCCTCAATCAAACACTCCAGATCCGAACTGGTAGTGTGTTCTGTGACACATTCACGCTCCTTTGAGGAAAAAGGTTACTGTTCTAGGAGAGGTATTGCGGAGATCTCTATACTGTTCACCGGTACAAGCACATCTGTCGCTGCCAAGTACACACATTGACCAGAACACCCTACATGTTCCACCCACCCTGTCTATAGCCGTGCCTGTTCATATCCCTATGACTTTGATCGATGTCGCTCTACATCCAGCTATCTTTCTAACCATCTTCATCCCTCCTCACACTCTCCTCCCAGGCCTCATCAGTCACCACTTACAGTTCTATCTCTATCTAACAATCATCATGCCTGCCAACAACGCTCCCTCGGGCTCTCGTCGCCAGGAGCGCGATGACTCTTTCGTCCACGTCGACGCCCCCTCAGGCTCTCGTCGCGACGACTGTTTCGTCGTCATCGGTTCCAGCGACAACGTTCCGTCAGACAATCATCGCCAAAACCAAGACATTGCCCAGCTCGGCAACTCTTTCAACCAACTCAATATCACTCAGACATACAACACTCCCCTCTACATGACCGCTGCCGGCAACCGGTACCTCGCTCGCAAGGTAAATTCTCTGAGCGATACCATGAAGGCGCACATTGCCAAGATGTTCATGGAGCGACCTCACCAGGATACCAAGGAATATCTGATCAAGCAGGGGTTTTTTAAGAGTACTCTCTGCGATGAGGACTTTGGTGCTTTTATCAAATGTCTCCTTCCGGCTAGCTATGGATTTACGCAACACTTGTAAGAAATGGACAAGATGGGCAGTCGCAGGTATGTGTTTGTGAGTTTTGCTATTTGGTAAAGTAAGTATTGGCTTGATCGTGGATTGGGGCGCCTATAGAAGGAAGCCTACAGAAGGAGGAGACATTGGAAAAGAACCTGGTAGTACGTTGTGACCTCTAGATAGTGCCTATACTAGGTTGATACATGTAAAGCAGTAGAGCCACTTGCAGTTGACATCATTTCGATCTAGTCAATAAAGAGTAAGTATTCCCCATCAAGTTTCGCATAGTGACTCTTATTCATGACACCTATAATTGGAGGGTATCCACTACAGGGATGGTCCTTCAAATATTTGCCACCTGATATTAAATTTCATCATGACTTTTTCAACCTTCCATTTCTTCGCGTATTATTCCTTCCGTTGGTTGTGTGTCGGAAAGCCACTTTGTTAACCGAGTAACACACGCCCAATCAATCATCCAACGCGTTTTTTGTCACTTTTCTGCGACCGCCCGAGCGCGTCAGACATTTCTTCAACACCCCCTCATTTTTGGGCCACGTATGATTTTCAGCCTCGCTTTCACCATCACACAACATCAAAACACTGCGGTCGGGTATGGGTTACGATGGTCGGAGTCATCAATCGTCGGAATGACGGTCCAAGTCCGAAGCGAAAACGAAATAAACTCATCGTCCGATTAAGACTTCGTCCTTCAATCCTCGCTCAATTCCCCCAACCTTCCACACGCCCCGCGCCAAAGCCTCTCATCAAAGAACACAATACGCACCAACTACATTTCCTAGATCAACTCATAACCGAACAATACGCCGAGCTGGACCGTCTGAGTCAAGAGCGAGCGGACACGATGGCGAATATCGCAAATTACGAACGGGTGTGCAATATACATCTCGATACGCTGCATAGGAATCTAGCGGATGCGTGTGATATGGGCATCAAGAGCAGTGTTGTTAATGAGAGCGATGGAGAAAAGGTTCGGCTGTTGAAGGAAGAGATCGAAACTATGAGGGTCGGTGTTCAGAATTGGAGTCGGATACTCATGGAGGCGAAGCAGGATGCTGCGAGTAAGAAGCAGCAGATTACCATGATTGCGGGGAATGTCAAGAATTTGGAGGAGGAGAGACGACAGCTGGGACAGTGGACATGAGGTGTCATGAGATTGCATATCATAGGCGTCAGGCAATGGGTATCAGAATTTTGTTTGTTTTTGTTACTACTGGGTATCTGAATTAATGATGGGGCTTTGACGGGTATCTCCTAGAGGTGCGCTTCCTCGCATTCCCTTAACGGCTCGCCATATCCTTCTCCAGAATCTCGTTCCACCTGGCATACCCAGTCTCGTTCAGATGAACATTATCCTCACTCATAATCCCATCCTGCTCATCTCCAAAAGGCAAGAACGCAGCATCATTCCGATCCGCAATATCCTTCAGCATCCGATTCGCCTCGTCAATAATCCCATCCGCCAAACCACGCTGCTTAAAAAGGGCGGTGACCACAACATGAACGTCAGGAAGCGTCTGTCGAATATGCGCGATCAAACTCTCGTAGAAATCCGCATCATTCTTTCGCAAGCCATTCTTCTTGAGGTTGTTGCTTCCCATGTGGACGTACATCAACTTCAAGTTTGGCTGGTGTGTTTTGAGATTGTCGAAAAGACCTTGGTCGATGCGGTATTGTACGTTCAGAACTTTATCGCCGCCGACGCCGAGGTTTAGGATGGTAGGATTGTGGTTGATTGGGCATTGGGAGCCGGTGGTCTTGAATCGTTCGAAGAGGCTGTCGCCGAGAAGAGCGATCGTGTATTGGTTTGGGTTCGAGGTTATTTGCGGTCGGTGCGTATCGTGGTGCGTGTCGTGGGAGCGTTGCTTGAACATCTTGACTGTGTCGTCTTAATAATGTTGATGATGATGGGAAGATGGGAGGTTGATGTACCGGAATGAGTGCGAGGACTTGGGGTTGGAAGATGTTGGTGCAGAAGAGAAGGCGCGACGAAGGAGCAAGACCGCGCACAGCTTTATGCTCACGCACAACAATTGGAAGAAACAAAGTTTGGCAGCCGGCGAAGAGAACAGCGATTGAAGTTTACACTGGCTGTTTAATTTCTGACGACAAAATTCCTCTCCGAAGAAGATGATTGCAAAGCCGAGCAGCGATGTTGACAAAGCTAGCTTATAAGCAGCCTGTGTAACTGGGCGAATACATTGCTCGTGACCTTCATTGCTATCGCCTAAATCATGATTATGCCTACGGTTCAGGATCATTCGGTGTGATATTTTTGCTTTGCGCTCAAAGCCTTGTTCTCCCGTGTGACTCACCCCAATAAAGCAGGCTGTGCAACAGAACACAACAGGTTGTCCCACAGCCACTAACCTCCACTGCATTCAATCCCAATAAAGGATACACCAGGCCTCACATTTGCGATTTTGCGCAACATAATGCAATTCTTTTCCTAATTTCCATTTTCTTATCTTGCTAATAAACTGAGAGGAGAAAGGTATTTACTGGTGATACAAATGACCCATCCAGCCATCAATCCGTGACTACTCACATCCAGCTCTAGTCTACTGAATCATGCTGATTCAGCCATGGGTCCTCAAGCAACTCGCTCGCGGTAGCTCGTTCATCAGGGTCCCATTTCAGCATTCTCTTGATGAATCGAATGAACCTCCCCTTCTCCTCACCCTCCATACAAGTAATGCTGCTGTCAAAGCTGAAATCAGTGGGGATCCAACCAGGATCCTTCAATTGCCCTGTATAACGGACTTTTTGTGTGTCTTTCTTTCGATTTTGTGTCCTACCGCTGGGTTCGTAGAACTCCGAAGTTCGTTCGCCTTTGGAAAGAAAGTCCTGCGGTGGGGGACCGATCAGGGCGGTGATCTGGCCAAGATGCGTTCCCTCGTCATATTCTTCGGCGCCAAAGGATTTGGGATCGAAAAGTTTCTTTTCCTCCAGCAAGTCCCATAACTGTAAAGTCGACTGGTCAGTCTCATCATGTCGGAATACAGTAAGAGTTGACATTACCATGACCCCGAGACTCCAGATATCGGCCGGGTATGTCCATCCGGCGTAGAGTATCGACTCTGGCGATTGATAAATCTCTACCCCCAGCCAACCCTCATTCAGTTTTCCTGGTTCAGTGCGAGTTGAGTTGCCAAAGTCCACAATCTGAACTATAGTCCGAATGATTCCGTTCTTGTGGAGAAGTGGTCCGAAGTCATTTCTTGACAGATAAATCGTACGCGAGTCAAGTTGCTTTGCCTCCAACGGGCCTTCAAACTCGTCTTGGGCAACGCCTCCAAGAATGGTAGGGTCTTCGATTGTCGCCATGATGTTGCATGGTCTTAGATCTGGTACATATTAGGACTTGTCTCTGAGTAACCTTGAGTCTGACTTACCTCCGTGAACGACGTGACACTCGGAATGGAGATAGTCCAGCGCGCGCAAGATCTGTCGCATCAAGATCTTTAAAACTCCTGGAGGTATAAAACCAACGACCCATCTTCTTTTGTAGAGCCATAGAGGCTCACGTAGCGCTTCCATTACGAGACAGCTGTGAACTCCAGATGCGGTTTCTAGTTCGAACGAGTCTGAGACCTTCCTGATGGAGTGCCAACCCAGATGATGCGGGTTCACACTTCCGATGTGTTGCAGGATCCCGAGTTCGTTTTCTTCTGGGACCCGTGGATTCTTCTGGCTGAGTGCGTTAACCTTGATAGCAACATATCTCTCCTCTGACCAGCGCCAATTCCAAAGGTTCTTGGGGATATCTTTCACAAATACTGTGCGAGGTATTGGGAACCGGCTAAGATCTCTGGCTAACCAAACGGTCGAACTGGCTCCGAAACCCAGCTTCACGGCGACTTGGTATCTTCCATTGAGAACTTGTCCAGTGGTGATGGGGTAGAATCGCTCGGGGTAATAGTCTGGTGATTCTTCTTCTTCCGTGACGATGGAGGGATCGATCTTTGGCGCGACAGCCGTGGATACGGGCCATGGGCGCCGGTAGAGAAGCTTGGGAATCCACGAACGGATCATGCTGGGCATGGACAGTACGGACTGTATTGCAGAGGTGATCGAACGGTGTTGTTTTGTCGACCGCGGTTTTGAGAATTTGCATCTCCAAGACCTGGAAGAGCAGACCAGGTTGACTTACCAGAATCTCTCTTGCGGTAGGTGTTGACGTATGCTGGTCGGTGGTTCTTGTCGCTGGAGAATTGAGTTGGGACAATTCCATTTCGACGTGGTCGGGTGAATGCGGAACTATGACCGATGACAATTGGATGGAATCTAAAGACGATAAAGAATAAGTCTTATTTGTTCAGGAATTGGCTTTCTCAATAATAAAGTTAACCTCTTCCGACAGGTCAATTTTCATCCCAGCAGAAATCACCCAGCAACTGAACTCTAACACCGTCACTCGCACAAAAGGCTTACACAAAAGACGCATGAATCTTTCTAATGTCAACTAGCCAAAAGTTCCGTAAGACATCAAGTTGTCACCGTCACGACAAATTATAGCGATCCGACCATATAGAAATCGGCCAAAATAGTCGGCGGCCCTATCCTCCACCAGTTCTTCTCCCCCGTGGCCTGTCGTCCTCTCGTCACGGTTCCTCGTCCCCAGCCCGGCTGGCGCCCCTCCTGCCGGACCTCTTACACGGGCTTCCTGGTCGCCTCTGCTGTCTGGTCTCCTCAATATTATTAATGGTGTTACATCCCAAGAGCGGCGTGTTCTTATCATGACTCTTAGGGCCTGATAATAAGGTTTACATCTCAAATTGCACTTTTTCAGCACTGTAACTCCAATGCTTACACATGGCATTTGGAAGCGATGTGGCGATTGTTTATAACGACAATAGTGCTTTACAAAGGAACAATAATCACATCTTAACAACTGGGAATACTAGTGATAGCAGGCTACGATAGGATGCGCAAGTATGAGCCAAGAGTAATGTTGGTTGAGCTATTACACAAAGTTCCCGTTGCAGTACCACTGACAAGTCCTATCCATACCTGCCGGAACATCAGCTCTCCTCTGATGTCAAGTGCCAATATGCGCCAGCATATCATCCAGTTACTTCGTAGCCGCCATCCTGCGAGATGAAACCTCCCTAAGGTCCGCATGCACATTGACTCTTTCGAGTGGTACTCCATTAGGTTCAGCAAACCAAAAATGCGATTGAAGTTGTGTTGGAAAATGATAAATACATTCATAAGACATCAGATCGTTATCATTAATCATCTCTATATCCATTATTTCTTGCCATTCATTCCCTTCAGTATGCGACAAAGAAGAACATGCGAGGTCTTCGCACCCTGTGAAATCCCACCTAGTTTCTCAAGCGTCTTCCGCGCCTTCTCAACCGCGTCTCCATCACTGACCAACGATGTACTTAAAAATGCAGCTGTGTCGAATAAACACAGAACAATGATATGAAACTGGTCGTTCCCCTCCATCGCTCGTGATGACCAGCGCGTAGCTATCTCGAGCGCCTTAACGGAATAATGCACTGCTTCTTCCCGCATCTTGCGCACGTCTGGTGTTGTATCAATTGAGGGGTTAGAGAGGTAAATTTTGTATGGTTGGAGGATGATGAAGTAGGCCATTGCTTGGATGTAGTACCGATGCGACACGAGCCAGGGCCATTTTTGATCGTTGGATGTATCTGTGTTGTCGAGGCTGTATACTGCGGGTAGAGAAGAGATGTACTCCTCGACCATTTTCGTATGCGCGCGAATCTCAGCTGGCGAGTCGACGCGATGAGGTGTATGCCAGCGCTTCGAAAGCGACGAAACGAGATGATACTGCAATCTCGTAGAAAGCGTAGGCGAAGGAGGCGCAGTGGTCAAATCATCCGTATCAGCTTCCGAGTCTATGTCATTCATAATCATCGGCCGGCCAAGGATGAGCGACAACTTCCAATTCCAACAATGCAGAACCCTCCAAATCTGTCTCCCCGTTCTTGAAGTCGACTTTGCTTCATGGTAGCCCAACTCATACGCCTCTTGAATTGCCAGTCCAATAGTATGCCACGCCTCAACCAACCTAGCTTCACCTTGCAACCAACATATAGACAAGATCTTCCATTGAAGACTGGTCAAGCTGTATGAACCTGCTGGTATTGAGACTGCGACGCGTTGAGCTGCGGCGTGGTAGTCTGAGGATTGAGGGGCGACGCATGCGCACATCATTAAGACGAGGGTAGTAAATTGGGCATCTTGATATTTTTCTGTGTCTGATGAAGCGGACCATTTGATGTAGTGTGAGATGAATGTTGTGGGCTGGATTATGCTGCGATGATGGTTTATGTCGCTGAAGAATGCTTCGATGAGGGCATCTGATTTGTTAGCTGTGAATTAATTGAGTGCGATACATGATACATACCGAGCATTGGCTTGGTGGGTAAAATGTCGAGAATATTCTGAGATTGAGAATTGGCGACACAAACATCTTTTGGCGTTTCTAGCTGTCAAACTTTAGCGCCCGTACAGTAAGTATCCTTCAGCACTGACTGAACTTACCAGAGACCAGGGCGAGGAATCACCCCAATTGAGATCCTGGTACATTTTGACTTTCGGCGAATCCCGCTAGTCAAAACAATAAATAAATTGTAAATAGATTAAACTATCAAGTTTAAAGAAATTGAAATAGTAAAATGGCGTAAAGGAAAAAGGCCGCAGACCTTTATCATTGTCAATTGCTGACGGTCGAAAAGTCGGTGTTGGCCGAAATAGTTCGGGCAGAGAACATGGCCGAAAGCTTTCGGATCGGGGGCCCCCCGAAAAATTACTGGTCCTGCGAGGTACATAAGGTGTCATCGCTTATTTGTGCGACATTTTACTCCACCACCAGCAATTCCTTTTGTTAAAGACAAAGCGCAGAGACATTATCAATCTGAGAAATGATCATGAGACTTTATTCATGTCGGTAGTTGATAATTGACGCTCAGACTGGTCTTTGAATCTGGAGATTCTAGGGGAAAGTGTCTTCTGACGGACGGCTTGCAGCAGGGCTATCCCCGCAAGATGCAAGGGTAGCGACGATCTTACCTGATAATTTGTCGGCAGAAGTGGAGTTTTGTTTTACAGAACTTCAGGGCATTGGATCGGGTATAACATATTCCTGTCTTACTATCCTATTCTATCTATCCCTGTGTTGATCCTCCCAATCAAGGATATCCAAGTCCGATAATTCAGTGCCCTAACTAAAAAGAATAACCAAAAAGTAAATAATAACCACAAGACTGAGCACAAACGACCAATCCCCCACGGACACAATCTTTGTCCAAGCTGGATGCATGTTGGTGCTACCTGCATACTGCTGCAGATAAGGCGGATCGACCATCACTTCCACCTGCCGAGTTCGACGGATTTCTTGCGCTTGTGAACCAAAGTACCTGCCGGATTGAAAACTATCACATGTTAACACCACTCAATACCTGTAAAGAAATATGCTTACCTCCATGTGACATTTGCTTGGACGACATTCTGAATGCCCTCAACATAGCGCGCGACCTGACCGTCGATTTCTGGTCCCCAGGTTGGTAGCTGGGTGATTACGGCAGCCCATTCTTTGTAGCGCTCTTCTAAGAGGGCGCCGACGGTGTTGAAAGCTTGTTGAGGGGATTGACCGGCCATGCGACAGGATGCTACCATGCTGAAGGGGCAGTCGTCATTCTGTAGCTGTTAGAATTGAAACAACCGGAATAGATCTGCACTTACCTCTTCTTTACGATAAGATAAGATATCATTTGATCTGGGATATGTTAGTCCGATATCGCCAGAGGCCTCAGGGAGCTTACAGCAGGACGAAATCGACACCGAGACGCTCTAGTGTCTGGATTACAGGGTCTTGGAATACCTCATCGGGTAGTCGGATATCATGTGCATACTCAATAAGATGATACAACGGCGTGACGCCAGATGAGAGTCGTCTCGTGTGAAGCATCTCCTCAACGCTTGGTATGCTGTTTGATGAGAAATGCTTGACATGATGGATCACACCGTCTGTGTAGTCCTTCATTGTGAGAGCGAATCTCCTTCGAGCACCACTAGTTGAGCCCTTGGTGAGGTGTTAGTAGAGAATGGATGATAGAGTAGAGTGGACTTACTTGTGATACCCTTCGGAAAATATCATCGTGGGCTTGTACTACACGGATCTTCTTCTTGGTGAAGGTCTTGCCGAGCATGTCTGCCATGAGACTATCGACGACATGTTGGGCTTTTGTCTGAGCATTTTTCAACGATCCTTCATCAAACACTGTCATTGTCAGTGACTTGCTTCAAAACTCTCACGATACAGACTCACGGTCATCAAAAGGGAAGACCTGAAGGCAAATGATTAGTCGGACATCATAACGAGTGACAACATAATTGACTCACCCAGTTTCCCCAATCACACATCGTCTTGAGTTTCTCATAAGGTGCATCAGGAGCAGCGATAGAAATAAAAAGAGCAAAGTCACAAAACTCGACTCTCTTCTTCATCCGAGGTGAGAACTGGCATTTTCTAACATCTGTCAGTACACACTCAATTTACCTGGTTGGACAACATACTCTGAGAGCCACTCTTCAGAAATAGGCTTAACAATGCTGTAGTCTTTGTTGACACGGGGACTCTGGACAACAAAGCCTTTGAACAAGTCAGGCAGTATGACCGTAGTCTTGTTCTGCTTGGTGGCTGTCACGTGCATGATGAATAATGAAGGGTGACCTCGGCGAGACAAGTTCCGAAACACACAATGGGTAAGACGCACAAGTACGATGAAGAAATGCATGTTCCCTTCTGGCTTCCTGCAGCGTCATTATATGTCCCAGCCAACACACCAAGACAAAAGGGCATGATCATCGCCGTCAAGAAACGGATCAAAACAGGGAGATTCCGTCACATTGGTAAGGTCCTTTTGCAAAGCTATTGGAAGAGATATCACAAACATACTAAAGAATAGTTTCTTTTAGTTCATGAAGATCAAAGGCCAAGAAATTTAAGTTCGTCACGAAGGGAGCTGAGTGCCATGGTGGGTTCGAACCCGCGTATTGACCCGCGGATTGACCCCTGTAGGAAGGGAGAGGGGAGTGTATGACTACACTCCTCAACCTCAACATCAGAATGCATGTGAGATTCTTTTTTGGTGTGTGGGAAGGTTCCTGGTGAGGGATTAGACTGTGGTACATGATAGCTGTTGAGTGGTGGATAAAAGGCTGGTATACGGCACAGTCAATGTCGACATCAAACCCAGAATTCACTGCATCATCTACACTCTTGAATTTCTTGCGCATATCTCAGTTCTTTATCATGGATTACTTCAAAGAGCCTGTCCCCGGTGATAAAGTCCGAACCATCGGAAACCACACTTTCACCTGGACAGACCAACACATTCCCAAATCTCAAACAGATCCTCTACGCTTTGAATGCGACGAACTCGGCGCAGCAGCAGTCAAGAAGATTCAGGCTATTCACGAACAACTCAGGAGTGAAGGCCATCAAGTCAACAGAGGAGATCTCTTCGAAACACTAAGTCAATGTCATGAGCAAGATGAAGCTCTTTCTCAGCTCTGGCAAGAAACGCACCATGTTCCTGAGTGGGTAGACTGGGAACAAATCGCTCGTGGTCAGCGCTTTTTCTACCGTTACGCTCTCGCGAATCTCATTGGCTTCGCTTTTCAAGGCTTCGTGGGTGAAAACTCCGCTTCTACGAGCGTGGTAGAAGTTCTTGCTCGTACAGGCGGGTTTAGTACCCGTGTGTTACGAAGACGCCTCCTTGAAACCTTTCAACTGGTTCTCCAAGTCACACACTCCCTTGAGTACATCAAACCAGGTGGCTCAGGCCACAGATCCATCATAAGAGTCAGACTCTTGCACTCCATGGTCAGACAGCAGATCCTCAAGGTAGCCGCGTCCAAGTGCCGCTTCTTCGACCAAGACACTCACGGCATCCCAATCAACACCCTGGATTCCATCCACGCAATAGCTACTTTCAGCTGTAACCATGCTTGGCTGCAACTTCCCTGCATGGGCATCACGCCTGATCCACAAGAGGTAGAAGATTACATCGCGCTTTGGAGGTATGTGGCCCATGTGATTGGGTCACCGCAGGAATACTACACCAGTGCTGCACAGGCCAAGGCTGTGATGGAGAGCTTAGCTTACAACGAGCTCTTCGTGACGCCTACGTCGGTGGTGATTGGGCATAACTTTGTGGAAGCGCTCAAGGATCTTCCGCCGATTAACATCTCGGACGGGTTCATCCAAGCTGCCAGTCGTCAGCTGAACGGACACGAGATTTGCGATCAGCTTGGGATGGGAAGACCGGGATTGTACGCGTATGCGTGCTTTACCGGGCATTGTTGGATGGTCAGCGTCTTGGCGATGATGCAGCGATGGATCCCTTCCTTTGACGAACGGATGATTCAGTTGTGCAGGGAGGGATTGCATGGTGCTATCATCCACAGCAGTGAGGGCCTTGGGGGTGGGTCTATTCTTGATTTCAAGTATGTGCCTGATGGGAGGATACAGGGGAAGGAGAAGAGTGGACGGGTGGAGGGGATGTTGTGGTTCTTTGAACGCCCTCTGGAAGTGATTTACTTTTTGGTGTTTGTAATTGGATGTCTTGTTGTTCTAGGGGGGTCACTAGGCGTGGCTCATTTGGTGACAGTTGGCATATCAGGGTCGCAACAATTGTTTCTTGGTAGTATCGTTAGTTCGTAATCCACTTAAAGTTTATGCCGCCGGCAATAGTTTACTGTCGCATTAACCGCGGGATATACCGTTGTCAGCCTTGAATGTAACAGTGCACGGACTTGATCAATGGCTTCAGGCAAACGCGCCATCAAGGGAATCTCATGAGGCAATAATTACGCAAACTGACATAGAATCCACTGCCTCAACTGAGACATCATGACTCTCTCAGGATCTGATAGATCACCACGATCTTACGTGGCACGATCGATCCAGCACGAACGCCAAATTTCTTTGTTTGTTACCACAGGGAGAACAAACAGGGTAGCGCCACTTGGAATGAGAACTCGGTTGTTCAAGGTTGATTCGTTGGGGTGCGAAGTGACAGGTGGGTCAAAGTGCAGGATCTGCAATCACTCACAAGGGTTCTATACGCCATCATTAGAAAACCCCTGTTGAGCACCTGCACTTTCAGCTACTCCACCTACTGGAGATGGTCAAGAGATGTCTCACAGGTCATGAACCAACGAAAAGTTCATATCGTGACCTAAATCTTGGTATTCTCGAGCTAAAAACTCACGATCTTCCCCACCAGCTCCCTTTCACCACAACCGAGTGATCCGCGCCTGCCAAGTTTGAGTCTCAGCTGCGAACTACACAATCTGTCTCTCACTTAACCTTTAGCTCTTTGCAGATCTTGGTGAGGCCTTTTTTCTTAGGGTACCATTGACTCGGTTCCATGCAAGGACTTTCGCCTGTCACTTTGAGGGCCGTGCCGCGAACCATTGTGACGTATTTGTCGGTGCCAGCGTGATAGGTCAGACCAGGGTGATGATTTGTAATTGTTGACAGGATCTGGTGTGTGAGACATGATCGCTGGCTCCGGAGTGCCGGGTGAGAGGCAGCCAAGTTACGGAACGAGGCCGCTGTGCGTGATTCGATATCACCCGAACGGGCATTTTGACGGGTACGTGTGTCTTCGGACATGTGACCTGGAATATCTGATTGGTGCTTTGAATGCACTGCCATTCTTCGTTATCACACTGTCTTGTGAAGATATGCAGAAGTTGACCCGAACAGGTGGGTAACAGAAGAAATGTCCTTCAAGGCGTACGCTACCATAATAAAGGATCCTAAGTGCTAGTCTAAGCTATCATAAGATGACCAACTTATTTCGTCCCTTATGATTCCGGCGGCCAATTCTTCTGAGACCCTGACGCCGAAGTCGGTGCCTATGAAACCTGGTTCTCATGGGGAATGGGGAAATGAGAGGCTTTGTCATCCTTTTGGCCAGATTGAGATGCCTAATGTGACTTTGCCCTCGTCGTATTGCTCAAGATCATTTCGAGCTTTGAGGGTGGATCAGATGTTTCGCTTTGAATAATTTCGAAAATAGGAGATGCGGTGGTCGTGAAAAACAGTTTCGTTTGAATGTCCTTCTCCTTTTTCATGTCGAGTCAAGATTTGTCTAGGGATTAACTACAGAGTACCTCTGATGCTTTGCATCTTCGAACGAATTCGGAAATAATCTGTCTATAGTTGCTCGTTACGAGGCTACAATCCATCTCAGTCGGGCATCAATTCAGGGTAAGTTTCGTAGTTGTTATCTCGCTTAATTCTAAGTATCGATAAGCCGATAAGAGTAGATAAGATAAGAATGATAAGACGAAGCTCAGATACGTCGATAACTGTGGCGCAGAGGCTGTGCTTGAAGCTGAAACTGTGGAGATAATCCGAATTTCCCTTTTCGGTAAAGTCGATGATATCTTGGTGTTGATTCATCTTGTAAGCTTACCCACATCAAGCTCGAGGATGGCTTGTATAACCTTGATGCATGATTGTGACGTAGTCGCTTAGACAACAAGACGAACTATCATTTATCGCTGGTTTTAAATGCTACTCCAGCTTATTTTAGTAATCTGCTTCTGTCTGTTCGTTGGTCTTGGGACTGAGCCATCGGTTTAGGTCCAAGATATTTCCAGACAAACCTGCCTCCAGCTACAGCTGTTGATTCAAGTAGCTGTGACTTGCCAATCATCATCGAGGAAAAGGCGGCAAGTAAGCAGATGAAACAATCTGCAGTCAGCGGGCATTTTACTAGATGGCTGTATCCGGCAGATTGGCGCGAGGTACCGGTTCCGAAGGCTGATTATCAGTCAGCGCTAAGCCTTGCAGCGACATTGATGCTAGCTTTATACGGCAATCTTGATTATACAATGGCGTTTATCGTATATCATTTCACCCCATCACTGGTAATGCAATTGATGCAGTGGCTTTTAGAGATAGCCTATCGCTTGGAAGATATTCTCAATTGAGGAAATTGTTGCGCTCGATCAATGGGCTATGTCAGAATGCACCGCCATCTGATTATGGAATCAACTATAAACCTGATATGAAGACGATGATGAAGATGTGTATATAACTACTTGACTTGGCGTCTTCATCTAGACTCCATCACCAACCATTGCTTTCTCTCATATCAGTCTTTCGCTTCTAGATTCTTCCAACGACTAATTGTCTTCTTGCAATGGATCAACAAATGCATTCGAACATGGACCGTTCTCAAATGGACTATTCTCAAATGGATCGTTCCCACATGGACGGGCGTATGACTCCCGACGACGAACACGCACCATGCCTCCGAACAAACAACGGCGGAGGCCACAGCCTCTCTCCGACAGACCCAGACAGTCCCATGTCCTGGCCCTTTCTTCAAAAAGCCTACGTCTCAGCAGTAGCCTTTTTCTTCGTTTTCACAATGTTTGTCCCCCTTCCTCCCTCTAACTCTCACTAACAGTCTTAGCATGTACGGAACAACAACATACACAGCCGCCATATCCGCCATCCCCGAAGCATACAACATCTCTCAACGCACAGCGATTCTGGGGTTTACTCTACCCTTCTTCGGCGTCTTTTTCGCACCGATCTATACACCGCATCTAGCAGAACGCTATGGTCGAAGACCAATCTATTTCATCAGTTTTCCGCTTTTTCTCATGTGTGTTATTGTTATTGGTCTTGCGACTAAGGCTTCCACGTTGCTTGCTTTTAGATTTTTGGCGGGGTATTTTGGCGGACCTTGTGTTGTGCTCATCGAGGGAACGTTTGCGGATGTTTGGGATGCGAGGAAGACTGTTACTTATTATTCGTTTTTGACGTTGGCTTCGTACCTTGGAGCTGCTGCTGGTATGTATCCGTCTTCCCATTGACTCCGCATCACTGACAATCACTACAGGCCCCATAATTGGTGGATTTGTCTTTGAGTCAAAAGGACCCGCCTGGCTCTCGTGGGTGACACTCATGTTTGGAACCGCAGCTTTGGCTTTTGGATCCTTCATGCCCGAGACATACAACCGAGAGATCTTGAGAACTCGCATTCGCTACAACAGAAGTGGCATCAAGTTACCTTGTGCTCAGAGTGGTGTCACACAAGTGGAGATGGCACGAATCACCTTCCTTACACCGATCAAGATGCTCTTCTTAGAACCACTCGTCACTCTCATCTCTCTCTATCTCGGCCTCAATTTCGCCGTTGTTTTCCAATGGTTTATTTCCGTCCCTATTGCTCTGGCTGGGAACTACAACTTCGACGTGAGCGACTCCGGACTAGCCTTTATCTCAGCTGTCGTCGGCGTCATCCTCGCAGCTCTCTCCTGCATCCTCATCGAAGCCCTTCTCTCCAGCTCAGCCAAGAAGAACACAGACGTGATTGAGAAGCGTCTTATCCCCGCTATGTTCGGCGCCATCCTCGCCACCGGATCTCTCTTCTGGGTAGCTTACACAGCCAAACCTTCCATCCACCACCTAGCACCCATCTCTGGCACAGGCGTGTACGTCTGGGGCAACGCCATGATCCTCATATCATTCATATCATATCTCTTCGACGCTTATCCACCTGCTGGGACTTTGTCAGGCCTTACTACGGCTGCGTGTTTCCGATTGGCTTGTGCGGGAGTCGTGCCCATTTTTCTGCCTGATATGCTGACGAACTTGATGGGAGATTGGACGTTTACTCTTTTTGGAATCATTTCTGGTGTTATGGGGACTTTCCCTTTTGTGTTGTATTGGTTTGGACCTGGTTGGAGAGCAGGGAGCAAGTATGCTGCTAAGTGGAAGTCTATTCCTTCTGAGGCTCATGCTATGGAGTAATGGTTACCTCGTCACGGTGGTCTGATCTATCACTTGGTTTGAATTGGTGATATTCGTTCTGACTTCTTTTTTATTTGTTCAATATTTCCTTGTTTCTGTTATAGACTTGATCTTCTCTTGTTTTTTTTTCTGTATCTTAGACTGCGATTCTGAATCAATTGTTGAGCTTTCTCATCCCCATCTTGCCACCAGATAACGACAAGTCCTTCTCAAATCTGGAGTACATACCGTAGAACGCTCTTCGCTTCTAGAACTCCATGTCATATCCTTGAAGCCCTGGCTGTGCACATCTCACACCTCTATTATCGTGTAATCATGAAAACTTAGATCCTTAGTAAAGTCTTATGAAATAAAGTATCTGTTTCCGTGTATGAGGCTTCTGGATAGCTAGGCAATTGGAGGGCGCGGAACGTGCACAGCCGGGGCATCGAAGGAACATGATACTTAAGGTTTTGTTCTCAGCCGCTCTTCTCTTCCCAATGACATGGACAAGGTGACCACCGCAAATTGCCAACACCTCAATAATGGATACAACTACCTCAATTGACAACCAACAAAAATCAAACATATTCCTTAGCATGAGATATCCCACTATCCCATCTCGGACTCAGGGACTTTCCGAAACTTTAAGTAATATTTAAGTCGTTAGTCATGCCGCATCATTAACTCACCAGGGTCGCATTTTCCTTTTCAGAATAAAGTTAGCGAGAACCCTCGCTTACAACGCGACCCTTACCTAGAACAGCTATTGTTTCCACGCGCTAAACTACAGACGGTATTTGCACGTGGTCTCTGCTTAATTCTTGGTACGTCCCTAGAGAGGCTGTTGTTTACTTTACGGTCCGATCAATCGTCTTTGCAGATTCATGCCAGGATGCTGATCATTATCCGTTTATGGCAGTTGTTATCCCATTTCTCGACCGTTGACCTGGACGATCCCGCATAACTGACCTCAAGAATGGAGCGACGGTAATTTCTTGCGGGGCACGACGACGATCATGTTTATTATTTATACAACTTCAATCCTCTCCCTAAATCAACATCATCACTCACCATCATTCTATCATCACTCTTCAACATGTTGTCCAAGTATCTCATCACCGCTCTCATCCCCAGTGCTCTCGCTGCAGCTCTTCCCTTCGCAGACGAACCCAACCACTGCGATGCAACCTGCCAAATCACCTATCGCCAAGCTCTAGCTGGTGAATCTGCCAAATGGGTCAACCAGAACATCACCACTGACCCATTCTACTCTAACCCCGCCAACGTCTCGGATTACTCGGCTGGTGATCTTGTCAAGTGGGAGGAGATTCCCGCTGCCCAAGCTGCGCGACGATGGACTGTCCCTGCTGGTGTCAGCCTTACGCGCTTCTTCTATATGACCGAGGATATCGATGGAAAGGCTATCCCTGCTACTGGTTTTGTTCTTACTCCTTATTCGAACCCTCTTGGAAAGGATAAGCCTTTCCGCACTATTGTTTGGACTCACGGTACTGCTGGTATCGGCAGGAACTGTGCTCCTTCGAACCATCGTGGCTTGTACTACGAGTGGCAGGGTCCTTTCGCCCTTGTCCAGCAAGGCTACGTCGTTATCGCTCCTGATTACGCTGGTCAGGGAAGTGACATTCCTCAGGGTTTCATGTACGAGTCCGGGGCTCTCCACGCTGCAGATGTCAGCTTCGGTCTCCAGGCTGCTCGCTCCGTTCTTGGTAAGAGCATCACCAAGGAATGGATTGTCGTTGGTCACAGCGAGGGCGGAATGACTGCCTGGCGAACCGACGAGCGCGAGGCCATGGAGGGTAAGGCTACCGGTGGCTTCCTCGGCGCCGTTGCTCTCGCTCCCGCTCTCCAGCCCATCAAGCTCATCCCCGAGTCCTTCCGCCGCGCCAAGGACGGTCCAGCCGGCGACGTTGTCTCCATCTTCCTTCTGGAGTCCGTCTCCAAATTGTACCCCTCCATCAAGGTTGAGGACTACGTCACCGATATTGTCGCTGAGCGCATGCAACTCGCTGCTCAAGGCTGCCTCATCACCGGCGCATCCCTCTACAGCGGCCTTACCGTCGACCAACTCTACAAGAACACCAGCTGGGTCGAGCACCCCGATTTCAAGGACTGGCAGAAGCGCTACAACGGTTATGGATCCCACAAGCTTGCTGCTCCTATGCTTGTCATTCAGGGTGAAGCTGATATTCTTACTTACCCCGAGTACGCTGTGGAGGACTTTGATGAGAAGTGCAAGGAGTTCCCTGAGTCTACTGCCGAGTACAGATCTTATCCTGACCTTGACCATGATGCTGTTACCCACGCCTCTACTAAGGATTACATGCCTTGGATTGCGGATCGATTTGATGGTGTTAAGTTGGAGAAGGGTTGCAAGAAGGTCAAGGTCAGCCCAGCGACTAAGAAGTACTCGGTTGTTGCCCTTCCTTGGTCTGCTGATCTTCGATAAGATGTTAGACGACGGATGGTGACGATTTGACTACTTTATACTTCTTTGTAAACTATTATTCTTTCCAGTATTTTATTGTAGCACATCTATAGATAGAACCAAGCAATCAATTTCAGCGCTTTTCTGCCCTATGTCCATGTCTAGTAAATTTATCTGGTCGCGCATATTACTATTTAAAAGCACCCATGTTCCTCCAGTTTCTTTCAATTCCTTCCTTGTACCGTTATATTCCATCTCGGTTCGAGATTAGTAGTGGCTGTACTGATCATGGTCCGCTTGATTCAGCGCTAAGAATCGCAGCTGAAAAAAAGGCGCGGTGAAAAACCAGCCCTGGCAATGCGACAAACATTTTCCCACGCATACGCGAAGAGATGAAGGTATTAAAATGAAGCAATGGCGTGGCCGCGGTTTCTTGGCAGGTCCAGAACTGGTTTAGAAGAATCGATAGTTCAGACACTGGAAATAACTTCCGGGGCTGCTGAAGAATACACGCGTCCATCCTGATTAGTTTAGTCTTTTTACTTGCCTTTGTCTTCTCTATTCTAGAAATGGCTTCCTGGAAATGCCTAACTGTAGCCTTTGCCTTTGGCATCGCTGGAGTGCATTCCGGTCCGTGCAAGCCAGCCACTACCTCCAGCGATACTATTACATCGTCCGCCATCGCTTTCGAGACGGAAACACAATCCAATAGTCTTTCGACCACTTTCGACCCCGAGTCTCACACGACTGAAATATGGAATATCGCTACTTCTGTGCCTCGCGACAGCGTTGCATCTTCGTCCGCCACCTCGGAAGTAGAGGCGCCCAAACCACTGACAAACATGCTTCAAAACCCCGGCTTTGAGGATTTTGACAGAGTCAGCTACAACGGCAGTCCTTGGATAGTCGATCGAGGGCAATCGTCCATCATATATTTTGGGGAATCAGCTACTAGAACCGGAGCAGCCAAAGCGTGAGCATCCCTTCCATGAACAAATATCCATCACTTTAACACATCGCAGGTATATCTCCCTTGGAAACGGCGTCCCAAAAATTCGTCAGCAGGTCTCAAGTTTCACGGTCGGCGAGCCGTATACTCTGTCGGCCTGGTATGCTTACGCAGGAGGAAGTGGTGATGATACTTGCCAAATTGGTCTCACGGTCGGCGATCAATTTATTTACCCACATTATATTGTTACCAATGGTCCTTTTGGCTACGTGAAGATTGAGGGTACGGTCACGGCGCTTGAGCACACTGCCCGGGTGGGAATTTATCTGACTTGCCCTAATGGTGCCAATGTGGACGTGTTGGTTGACGATGTCAGTCTCACCTGGGACAATGAATATCTGTGAGGGATCTTCTTTAGCTTGTCTACCGTTGGGTAGAATGTATGATTATTGTAGCATGATGCTCGTACGAGATAATTAAGGTTAAAGTTTCTCATTCACGAAGTTGTACTTTCGGCATTGACTCATTGGCCGGCCAGTCTCTGGTTGGACCGATTGTAGATTGAAGGCCGCTGGGATTCATGATAGGCTACTCTGAACATAGTGGGAACACAAAGAGTACACCTGCCTTCTAAGATTCAACACAACAAACGGATATATAAGCCCCCCCTTCCCACATCGAATTGTTTCACACGGCCTGTGAAGCACGCGCGTCAGGAACCTCGATCCGTTCCTTCCCCCGACATATATCCATGTCTTTCCCTCGCCCTCCCTG
Organism: Fusarium sp. NRRL 66335; assembly: GCA_004367055.1. Classification (NCBI taxonomy): domain Eukaryota; kingdom Fungi; phylum Ascomycota; class Sordariomycetes; order Hypocreales; family Nectriaceae; genus Fusarium; species Fusarium sp. NRRL 66335. Next base: position 391,984 of record QHHG01000020.1, read on the forward strand.
TGCCATTTCCAACCCCTGCAAATTCAACAAAATGACATCGGCCGACACCAACGTCATGGACCAGTTTCAGGCCGGCAATGCAGTACTGAAATATGTCTACACTGACGTTCTCGGCCCTACCGAGGGAAAAGCCGTCGGATACGCGCTCATGAGCACTACAGATACCCATTTCACCTTCTCAGCGTCACTCGAGCCTCGTGACGATACACCACACATCCTCGACAGATACCGCATCGAAATCGATCGACGAAGTGGAGAGCTCTCAACTCCGAAGAAGATCGAGATCACGGACGAGGAAATGCGAAGAGCTATTTTCGCTACGACCGGCGACACTGTCGCATCCTCGAGCAGATTTACCGACGGAGGTTTCAGCATCTCCTACAAGGTGGACGTCATGGACAAGCCTGATACCGCGTATATTGTTCAGATGCGCTTCCACGGCATCGTGGCTTCCATGGACGCCTTGATGAAGTACGTCCATGTCTGCAACGTGCCAGGTCCTGGTGTGGTACCAATGCCTGCCGTGTATTCTATTCCAGGCGAAGCATTGCATCAAGAGATGACCGGGCTCGGACGGCAGATTACGGAATTCATTCCTGGCATTATGGCCGAAACAGTCTATCCCGAGATGCCCCATTCCGACAAACTCCAATTCGTGCGCAAGATAGCTCTAGCCTGGAGGGGTGTCTGGGATTTGCCCCTCCCATCACCTCCCCAGATAGGCTAACTGATCGCGGAAGACATCGACGGCGTTGTCTGTGTTCATGTCGGACCTGACCGGCACTATGACTTAGGTGGGCCCTACACGTCGGTGCGCGAATGGCTCAAAGCACGAATTCTATGTGCTGTTGACAGCTTGGATAGGGCAGAGGGTATCGTCGACTACAAGGAAGAATACATGGTTCCTATTCGAAGGTTCGTGGACACTCGATTGGACCAAATCCCTGAAACTGTCGAGGAGTGTCCGATCACTGCCCTCCACATTGATATGGGCCTTCACAATGTGATCGTATCAGCGAATGACCACAAGGAAATCAAGGCCATCATCGACTGGGAGCTCTGCGCCAGTGCCCCGTTTGTTGCTGCTGACTATTGCATGGAGATGCTTTTCCGATATGGAGCCCCAAACGGTTTTGGGACTGAGTATGAGCGAGCCGACGAGCTTCGCAGCGCGTTCTGGGATACGATTCCTGAATGGAAGGCTCACTGGGAGAGTCAGGGTGTGAAGGACTTTATGGAATGGTTTCGGTTCGCTCTTTTCTTACAGCCGCACTATGCAGATGAAAAGCTGTCCAAGGCTGAGAAGAAGGAGTTTTGGGCGGAGAACATTCATGTTGTCGAGGGCATGGTGAAGAAATATGGTGAACAAGAGGGCTAAGTCGCTCTTTACTTGGGTATATCGGTTACCAGGCGTATGGCAATTATCTAGTACGGCACAAAGGCGTCTCATAAGTCATCAAGTACCTCGAAGTCGGATATCAATAATGAGATGACAACATCAGGAATAAATTCTAGTCCAGATTATCTTTAGCTGGTCACTTGAGACATCCGTATCCTGGAGAGATGGGATTCCATTTTACGATGCTGAAGTATTTAAGTTCTTAAATATCCGTCTTCTGAATTGCCTCTCAACTTCTTCTGTAGAGTGGTACTGCATTCGCTCATGCTGGTCGCTGTGCAGCCCCGCCGGCTCCCGAGCAACCACAGATCATTATCACCACAATCAATTCCCTCAATTTCATTCTCACGATAAAGATACCATATCCGACGGTCCTTACCCGCCATCGGTAAACTTCCCATCCGTGACCGGAGCGCCAAGTCCGAAGGTATCTTGGACATCCATCGCGAGTCTTGGCAAGTAAAAATCGCGGGGTTGGACCGCGTCACCATTCGTCAATTGATCCTCTGTACCCATATTTCGCGGAGATCTTATAAGCTTAAAGATAACAACGGCAGAGACTACGACGAGAAGGGAAGCTCGATCGGTGGTTGAGTCGGAGTGAGAACCTGATTGTCGGGTTCTTGACTCAATTTCCTGGTCATTGATTTGATCGTCGGGTATAAAAACTGACGTAGGTCCTGACTTTCGGCGTTGAACAAGTACCGCAATTCATCATGTATTTCCTCACTATTACTGCCCTTCTGGGGACTGCGGCTGCTCAGATTAAATATGCCGACAATCAAGTCCCCTTCGTCAAAGAGTCAGAGCAAATTGCTGCAAACTTCCCTGATGTCGATGGCAAGCTCTACTCACCCGCCTTTCTCAACCCTGATGGCGTAAACAAGGCTTTCGCAAATGGCACAGCCGCTCCCAACTCGCAACAAACTCTTGAACAATTCCTTTTGACTCTCGCATCGAGAAATGATTGGATGACGTACCACAATCCCACCTTTTCTTCAGAAGAAGGCCGATCAATTCCTTACGTTGTCCTCTCGTCGTCGAAGTCTCTTCTCCAGACAACCAAGATGGCCGGCAATGGAACCAACAAGGTTCGCGTGTGGTTTCAGAGTCATGTTCATGGAAATGAGCCAGCGGGCGAAGAAGCTATTCTTGCGCTACTGGGCAAAATGGATGCTGAACCAGAGTGGACAGCTTCTATTCTGGAGAAATTGGATATCATGGTTTTGCCGCGGTATAATCCTGATGGAGCGGCCTATTTCCAGCGGTACTTGGCTACTAGCTTTGATCCCAACCGGGACCACACGAAGATGGCTTCTCAGCAAACCATGGACGTGAAAGCGCTGAATCTCAAGTTCAACGCTCATCTTCATCTTGATTGTCACGAGTACGGCGCTCTTCGACAGTTGACCTACGATAACAAGACGTTCTTGCCTTCGCAGGACAACCAGTTCTCTGCTTTCAAGAATCCCAATGTTCATAAGGATATTCGATCTCTTGCCGAGTCGCTGTTCGTGCCTGAGGTTCATTCTGCGCTGAAGGACAAGAACCTGACCACGAGTGGCTACGTCGTTGCATTCCAAGAAGAAGACGAGGGAATTCGTCTACAAGATTTCGTTACAGACACACGTGGTGAAGTCACCGTCTTCCTAGGCCAAGGTCTAGCCTTTTTATCTGAGACCCGAGGAATCGGTCTTGGTGATCAACACTTTAAGCGCCGAACTACAGCTGGTCTTACTGCTGCTGTCACTCTTCTTCAAACAGCCGCTGACAACGCGGAATTGATCTACGATACTGTTGAGTCAGCACGTGCTGATTTTATCACCAATAATCAAGAGATCATCGTTCGTGAACAACCTCGCTGGTCAAACGGAACTTGGCCCTACATCAACGCTGAAACAGGTGAACTCACCGAAGTCCCCGTTCAATTCGGCAACAACACACCTCCCGAGTCCAACCTCACGCGTTCCCGTCCCGAAGCGTATATCTTCAGTCGCGCATGGGCACCTGCAGCCACCAAGCTTCGCGCAGCCGGTCTTGAAGTTAACGAACTAGCAGTCGACTTTGAAGGAGAAGTCGAAGCGTACAACATCACCTCAGCCACGCTTGCAGCTACCAAGTATGAGGGTATTGCGCTTACAACGGTTAATACGGAGATGTTTACTAAGACGATGAAGTTTCCTGCTGGCGCTTATTGGGTTAGTACTAGACAGCAGCATGCGGCTCAGGCTTTTGTTAGACTTGAGCCGGAGCATCCTGATGGGTTTGTTACGTTTAATATTTTCCCTGTTAGTGCTGGGGATGAGTACCAGGTTTACCGAATTCCTGCTCAATGAAAGGCTTTCAGATGAGGACGAGATGACTAGCAAAGCTTTCGGTTCATGTACATATTTTATTGGCGAGAATTACAACAGTAAAGACATTATTGCTAAAGAACTTTTGAAGAGACTCATATCTCATGTGGACTCCTGTAGCCCAACACCCTGCATCTTGACACCCTCCACAAAATTAACAGGTGGCGTATAGGCCTTTCTTCCATGCACTACATACGCAATCGCTGCGATAATAATAACACCAAACCAGATCAAAGGCGCCCAATTAGCCGTCGCAGTATCAACAGGCAAAGTAAGCGGGAAGCAGCACAGAATGACAATGAACAAACTGTACAGAACTGAGAATGCATTGATGGCCAGTCCGAACCTGCCTAGACTCCATCGTGCAAAGGGGAGTTGTTCACCCTTGATGCGCTTGAGGAGGACACAGCCGATGCTGAGGAGGTAGGTTGTCATGATGCCGAGGGTGGAGAGGGAGACTAGGACGGTGAAGGCGACTTCGGAACCGATTTGGATGAGACTGAGGAGGGCGGCGCCGATCGACATAAGATAGACTGCGTTGAAGGGCATGTGCCATTTCTTGTCCCTGGGAACCATTAGTATAGCGGAAGAATGTGAGGGGGAAAACTTACATGTGGCCAATCCATCTTGAGCCAGGAAGGCCCTGATCTCTCGCAAAAGCCCACGTCTCACGCGCACAAGTCGCAAGAGTCGTAACATTACCCAGATAAACCAACAGCCACAAAATGACATTGAAGAACAAGTTCAAACTCTGCGAACCAGTTCGATCGAAGAGCGTGATAAACGGCCAATCTGACTCAATAACCGTATCAAGAGGACCGATGCAGAAAAGCATGGTGATGAGCATGATGAAGCCGAAGCAGACATTACCCACGTACGACCACCAGATAGCCCTTGGTACGATGATACTCGCGTTCTTGACTTCTTCAGATAGATGTACGATAGAGTCTGATCCAAAACAGCACCAAAGAACATAAATCTGAGAAGAAATATATGCAAAGCCCATGTTATCCCAGCCACTCTGATCAGTGAACTGAGTAAACACATCACTCGCGTTATTCTTATCACAAAGAACCCAAAGAGGGATCATGACAGCGAAAAAGCCAAGGATGTGCCCGATCAAACTCGCTGTTTCGAGCTGAGGGAAGAATGCTGTGCCCCATGTGTTGAACGCGATGGTTATGACGATAACAGCCCACATTATTAGTGCAATTTGCCATGGTGTGAATGCAAAGTCGGGATTTGTTACGTTAATGCAGGCTTGGACTTGGAAGGCGATTGTGTAGCAGCTGCTTGCGAAACTGGCGAGCCAGCCTAGTGTTGTCATCCAGCCTGATGCGTAGGAAAGGATTTTCTGATATTTTGGTGGTGAGAATTCACTGACCCAGTCTGCCCGCCGTTAGCTAATTCTCTACTCAGTTGGCAGAGAGGGATTACTCACGATATTGACCACCAGAAGTAGGCGCCATAGAAGCCATCTCGGCCAAACTCGCCACGACAGCACTATACGCGATAGTAGTCGTAACAAAACACCAAAACACACCCGCATATCCACCATTCGTAAATCCGGGCGCGAGCGAAATAAGAACGAATTCCCAGGTGGCCATATAAATCGCCACAAAGCCTATGGAAGACCATAGCGAAAAGGTGCGCTTGAATTGTTGCTTTTTGCCAAGACGTTGCATGTCAAGGTGGTCCTGATGATCATTGTGGAAACCATCATGTTCGTCGTCGCTGGCGCTGGGTAAAAGGGCGTTGTTGGCTTGTTTGGAGGAGTCGACGGCGTGGGAGGGGTCCGTCGAGGATTTGGATGATGAGTCTGTCATTGTGGCGACTCAATCAATCCCTACTGTTGGTTAAGAGAGGGAATTGAAGAGGTGAGAGAAGGGAAAACAAAGTTCAAGGGATCTCTTTTTATCCAACGGTGGCGATCCAAAAGCCCCGCCCTGAAATTAAAGACTCCCACTAAATCTCAGTGAAACCTTAGTTTCTGTCCTGCGATAGGCTTGACTAGATCCTGCGCAACGGGTTTACAGCCTTTTGAGGCTCTAGCTTCGGTTGCAGCCGCAGGGGCTGAAGGACTAAAATAGCACCCCTCAAATAGTGCACTAGACTGACAAGACTATTCTGTCTGCTACTTTCTCGGCGGAAGATCTCCCAGAGAAAAAGGCCCGCGAACAAAGCTTGGTCTGAAGGGACGATTATTTGTCCGAGGCCCGATTGGTCTATATCCGACGGCTTTAAAGCGTTTGTGGATACGGGTATAAACAGCATTAATGCTCCAGACACCAGTGTTGGAGATGGAGATCCTTCTGTGGTTCTATCCACTGTCATGAGACGGTCTAGACGGTTTTATTTTCAGGGTTCTAGAAAGAGTTTGCGCGCGGCAAGCTTTGATCGACATGTGGCTTTAACTATGAGCCAATGCTTCTTATTGTGCAACGGGGTATAAATCTGAACAGCGCGCAGTTGCCACCAAAAACAAAGCAACAGGCCGCGATCGCCTGAGCCTAAGGTTGCAGCTATCTTTGAGTAGTTATGTGTCAGATTTGAAGCTACCAGTCCCATTGGATCCCCGCAGGACCGGAAGCCAAGATTTAGGCGTGGGGAGCTGAATTGTTGGACTACGCACCTTGTCCCGTACCACACACCTTGCCAGGTTGAATTCTTTCAGTCTCGAGCGGCCCGCTCTCGTGTCGATCCTCTAGCAGCCGGCGAGAGATCTATTGACGCTAGCTTCGTGACGCGATGGCGGAAAGGCTTTCCGCTGTGACTATAGAAAGAGTACTCCATAGATTAGCTCTGGCCTCAAATGCAGCCTGCAGCCTGCCGCCTTTATCATATGCATTATAGACTAATGGAAAAAAGACGCGAAGGTATGGTTTCCTACAATAGGCAATGCTAAGCGAGTATGACTGCCTCGGTCTGCAAATGGCAAGCCTCGTCCTTACGTCTCAAATATATAGAATAACAACCGCCCACCACAAGACAAAAGCATTCGACTGCATCGGCTCTGTGAAAGTAAGTTATACGCTTACAAAACGGCAAAATTCAAAGACGACCATCCTTCATCAACATCGACGTATCTGAAGGAATAAAATATCTGATTCGCAGATTCTTTCTTGTGGAAAATCTCTATCAAATAACCAGGATATAGAGGCCGGGGGCTAGCCCTGAACTCCGGCCACATCCAAATGGAACGTGTTAATTGGTCTACCGACATCAACACTACCCAGGATGCGCGGCACTGGCAAACGAGCGATCTTTGCAAACAATGTCAAGACGTTGACCTTGACAAAGTGCTAGTTGCTCCGGCATGTTCAGATGATTGCTCTGAAACTTTCAAACTTCGCATCTCTGAGGAGCTTCTGTGCCCTCTGTGCAGATTTTACGCGAGGCTAGTGCCAGCCGAGTATCAGTTGCAGCCTGGGGAAGTCACCAACATTTCCCTTCAACGATGGGCGAGAGATCCAGATTATCTGTTGGTCGATATGGAGGTACCATACCAATACACCATGGATTTCCTAAAAAGCAAAAAGAGGAAGATCGTGCCTATCGGGAAAGCAGAGTCAGGAGGGTCCCGGTATGTGGATACCCACAGTCAGTCAATTGACTATGGAGTCCTGAAGAATTGGATCTCTCACTGTGAAACCAGTCACAGCAAATTTTGTCGCGAGCCACAATTAGATTCATTGAAAGCCGTGAAAGTGAGACTGATTGACTGCCATCGTAGGACGGTCACTGTACATGGGCACGGGGATCGTTACGTCGCGCTCGGCTATGTTTGGGGCCCTCCCGAACAGGAACATAGCTCTGGCGACCCTAAGTCTGCATTGCGAGATTTGAACGGCAAAATTATACAAATCTCCAACGTCATCCAAGATGCGATAACTGTTACAATCGGACTTGGTCTCCAGTATCTGTGGGTCGACCAGGTTTGCATTAATCAGGATGATGCCCAAGAAAAACAACAGCAGCTGCGTTGTATGGATTCCATCTGTAGGTTTCCAGACCTTTGACGCTTACGCGAACGTTGACTGAGCTTCCAAGACAACCAGGCTTTTCTCACCATCGTGGCTGCTGCCGGAGATCGAGCATCTTATGGTCTTCCCGGCGTAGGTACGCGGCCGCGGACGATTAGACCAAGAATTACGTTAAATGGAACGACATGGACAGCATATTACGCTTATCACTGGAAATTAGTAGAAAGGTCAAAATGGAAACGCCGTGGATGGACATTGCAAGAAAGCTTCTTCACCCGCAGATTCTTGATGTTCACCGATGAGCAGGTGATATTCGAGTGTGGGGGGCATGCTCCAAACGGAAGACCGGGTACGAGACTTGAATGCACGCAGAACCGGCTGGGGTATCAACGACTTGTCCAACATTATAGGGCGATGCGACAGCAAGGCGTACCCACTGTCGCTTATGTCTCTCATAGAGAGTTTTACTTGCCGAGAGCTGACAAAAGAAGAAGACGTTCTTGAGGCCATGGGCGGCCTATTCAGTTTCCACTCACAACTTAAGCAACCTATCGAAACTTTCTGGGGTCTTCCAATCCGTCGGTCTGGTTATGGGATGTCGAATCCGGAAAAGGATGCATACCGCGCGGGCAAGTCAAAACTTAAGCATGAAGATATAGCCGGTGCGATTCTTCTAGGCCTTCAGTGGTATCCACATAAAGGCGGACGCCCTGTCACAAGACGGGAAGGGTTTCCCTCTTGGTCCTGGTCGAGCTGGAAGACTAGTGTTCTTGGGATGGATAATCCTTCGACTTATGGCGAAGCACCAAACGTCTTTAGTATTCCAATGCATGTGGTCACTACAAGCAATGGACTAGTGGCAGTCGACGAAGCCTTTGCCTGCAGTCTGGCGTCTGGCAGAAGCTATGAAACGCTGGGATATACTCAGACCCTTCGATTCGACGCTCAAGTCTTAGAAGTCCCGTTCGTCGAGTGGAAAGACTACGAGTGGCGCAGCGCATATCCTGATGATCTCTCAATTGGGTATATGAGGGATTATATCCCCGGAGATTCTGTGCGCTTTGCTGCAGTCAGGACAATACACTCTAAGCTTCTGTCGCTTGTTTCACGTCGGAGTTCTACTTCTAGGGCTCTTGTCTGGCCTCTGTTCCTGACATGTAGCACCGCCGACACAGAAGACATCCAGAAGGATCCCGAGACCAGGACAATCGAATGTGTGGTTATAGGTCACGAATATGGCCTGCTCGTTCAAACCAGGGATGGCGTTTCGAAGCGAGTTGGTCTTGTGCGCTTTAAATGTGAGTTTTTGATAGATGGTCGAATGAGAAGCTATGACTCTCTCGACAAGAAATGGAAGTGGATCCGCAAAGTTGGGAAAGTTGATTTGAGAGACTACTTTCCTGGTAGTGTTAGGACTGTTTATCTAGGATGAACGATCAGATAAGGTTTTCGGTGATGTTTACACTTTGCACGGGGTATTATAACTAGGATCAACTTATATATATTACATCTAATGCTTTTATATAATAAAATTGTTGTTATAATCATTTTAGAGGAAGAGTTTCAGCGTTGTAAAGACAATTATATTTATCTCGTTGACTCCAGCCCCAGTGGTCTTGCTTACTTAAAGGCCTTGCTTCCTTCGTAATACTGTATATTCATTGCTCCAGCTTATAAGCAGGAGTCATATCAATAGCCTATATGATAATTAGTTATGCATAAATAGGTATAAGGTCTTTGTGTATGCGCGGGACTTGAATCCCAGCCTCGATCTTTATTTAGAGGGTAAATAGCTTCCAGCTTCTCAGCTTGAATCTCCCAACCTATTATCTAGTGACATTATCAATCCGTCCCAGACTCTATCTTCTAGTGTAAGCGTAGTTGATCTGTCCCTTGCCTGTGTACCAAACTAACATGAACGGCGGTTGACAAGCTTGGCGTGCTACCCCACGCACGCGCACTCTTTGATTAATACAACAGTCACTAACTGTAATAAGATAGATCTATAGATAATTGAGCAGATTCCCTCAACAGATCATTGCGCTATGCTTCAAAATTCATAGTTTACTAAGATTGATATTATAAGGAATACACTGCTCTTTTTCTTGAGATCTCTACATCTTGCGAGGATATTCCCGCCGATCCAACGCACCATCCACATGCTGCATCAGTAGGTACATGTGGTTTCAGGTTGACAATGTGTTGTAGAGCAGCTTACACCTCAACCTCCTGAGAACAACATCCTTCTCATACCCATTTCTGCCTCAAGGGAAGCAACTTCATAAACAACCTGATAGCTTCAAGCCATAAATTCCAAAAGTTTCAAAGTCATACCGTATACGTAATTAAGGCCGCCCTCTCGGTGCTCTCAGGACAAGAAATTTCCTGATCTTCCTGTCGCACATACATTATCTAGGGTCTACTCCGGTCGTCCTCGCCACCTATGCAACTGAGGTCAAGATCTCAATTGAATTTGGTCTTTGCATATCTAAAGAGCACTACAGATATGGCTATACTAACTCGATATCCACAAAATCTGTATATTTTCTTACAAACCTGTCCCTTTCCAGTCGACGAAGCTTCTTTTTGTGAAAGACATCAATATCACTGCTTGCAACACGTCTATACGGCCCACTCTCGCCATCAGCAGCTACCGACTGGATGATCAAGAGAAATTGATCGGTAAGTAGAAGTGCCCGCCAGGTGCGCCGTCTCAACTTTTCCAAAAGAGACTTGCATGCATCTGCCGACATCCCGAGATTCTCGCCAACGCTGTACTGGAAATTGGAAAACCATGCTCCCTTGCCGGTGATAATATAGCCTGCTGGTATGTTCATTCCCTCCTCCTGCAGCGTGAATTCAGTGTCCAACCAAGCTTTCCGTCTAATTATAGGTCCCGAAATCATTAGGCTCGATGGCGCCAGTCCTTCAGATGGTTTCGCACTATTCCACTCTCGCCACCACTGTGACAGCTCTAAGAGGGCAAATCTCTTATTATTAGTGGTAATCATCGACTTGACATGAGAAAACGTCTTCGCCGTCCATTGTATGTCAACAAAAACGGTAGAATAAAGGGTAGAATCGTCGCGAAGTATCGCACCCCAACGCACTGGCCCTCTGTATCCCAACCAGGACCACGATGGAAAGCCTGGCCTTCGCACATCATCTTCATTACCTCTCTCCAGGCACCATGCCAACCCTTGGGTTAAGGAACTAGCAGTGGTTGACTCGTTGTCGAATATAAATGGAAGACCATAAAGGTGGAGCACTGGGGGTGTTCTTAAAGCGAATACATTGCCGATGGCCCGGAAAGCATTCACAATATCCGACTCGAATGAGAAATTCAGTGTCGAGTACTTCTCCAACAGCTCTGCGAAAGCGATTGGAAATCCATAGCCTCTGTCCGTGTTCCCATACACATCTCCCCTGAGGGTTGTACGAGGGCTACCGTCGGTTTGTAGGACGCTAGTATCCCAGTAATTTATATTTTGACGCATATATTCCGGGTCCTCCGTCTCGTGGTGTGAGTATTCTGGGCCCTCTCTGCGCTCCATGGCCTGACCCGAGAGACAAGAAAACACCATTTGACTGTCGGTGAATACAAGTCGACGCCTTGATAGCAGACCTTCCTGGAATGTCCAACCCCTTGAGCGCCAAATCGAAGCTTCAAACTCGTTGACTACCTTCTCTTTCTCGTCGACGAGTATTGTATTACCGATCTTGGTTGACAGCCGTGGTAGGCGACATTTCACACTGACACCAGAGATTCCATCGCCACAATCATTACCAGCTGCAACAATGATCGTCAGATCAGCTGATCGATAAATTTGGTCCATGATAGCAATTTGACGATGCTTATCCTCCTTGCTCTGTTGATCAATGCATAACATATCAACCCACAAGTAGTTGTACCCGAGACTTTTGGTGACCATGATGGCATCACTAATAGTACGCGGAAGTCCGTCTAATGGGACTCCGTACTTTCGTTCGGGAAGGTTGAATTTGCATCCGGTCTTGCCCCATACGTAGCTAAGTGCAACGTAGCGGATTCCTTGGAAACCATGTACAAGACAATGTCGACTGCAGTCAATAAGACAAATTGGGGGTGTTGAAGTCGAAATGAGAGATTTGCAGACTTCATCACAATCATCGCAGAGGCGTAGCCATTGCTTGGCCCGGTTGGTGATGTATGTTGATATGTCGAACTTGGGCGCTGAAGGGTTGCAATTCGGGACCTGATACCCCCAGAGATAGAGGGTTCCAAGTATGCAACCATCTGCCCCACATTTTGGGTTTTGGAAAGTTTTTCTTGTCAACGACTCATGATGAACTGTATGAAACACGTTCACTCCGCTGGTAACCACAATCGCAAGATCATCCACTGGTATTCTCACCCTATCAAGTCGTGTATTCATCCATCTTCTTAATATCCGGTTCGTAAATTCATTGAGGACGAAGTGAACCGATCCTAGCGATGCTTCGTTCGTGCCAGCAGGTCTCACTTTTGCCACGAAACGGCATAGAACACAATACGCCGACTCAGGACAAAAGTCGTGCCGTGATAAGGACACACTACCGACGTCGACTAAGTTGGACTTACCAACAACTGGTGGTATTTGGAGGCGATGGGTTATCTCTCTTGCAATAGGACATCCGTTTTGTTGCGGTGGAACTGCTGATACGATCTCGGGCTTGTTGATAGTATCATTGACTTCCTCAGGAAGCCTGGTTTTGGGATTCACCGACATGACTGATTCGCGTGTGCAAAACAGGGTTTAGGAAAGGGTTTAGGATTCCAAGCTCGTCCATGACAGAAGATTAGACTTCTTATAACCCAGCTCCTATTGATTTATGCATAGATGCCTAACGATCCACAAATAGTCAAGTATAGGGAAATCATATCTCATTTTGCTTGTGTTCAAGCAATAACGTACGGCTTACTTGGCATGCACGTTGCAGGCCAATTGCGAATTGACAACAAGGTCTCTGCGACTGGTGGATACCACCCTTGGTGAGCTGAAAGACAGCTACAGGATACATGCAGATCATAAGGCAAGAAATTCCCAACTAACCTATGTAGGCCAATTATTAATTGACATTAAGATCTCAGCCATTTTTAGTGGCTTGTCTACAGCCAGCATGCGACAATGATCAACAGGAGTACCGAGCATCGCCGCAGAAGCTCAGTGGATGGAAGTTGCCGGGACTTATGAGACACACCTAAGGTTAAGGACTTGCTAGGTAGAATAGTAACTACAAGAAGGCTTGTGGTCAATCGAAAACCATTGCAAAGTTAATCTCGAATTTTCTGAAGGCTTTGCTCTTACCTGCCAAACGTCACAGCTACGGACCAACTATAGTGGCTCACTCCGATTGTGCCATGCCTTCTTATGGTATTGGTTGCGCGGAGTGCTAGCTATCTATTTCAATGCAACCAGGGAAATAGCTACTGAGTGTCTATTTATAGAGTATGTGGAGTTAATCCATGCCTGTATGTTTTGTGTGTATGACCAACATTTACCGGCAGTTGACAACCTTGGACATACTACCCCACGCGTACACTCCTTTTTGACCATGGATATCAAGAGAAATAACAAGGTGTCTGATAGTGATAAGCTCAAGCTTATGTATCAATATGACTGACCATTTCTCGCAGCCTCAAATGACGCCACAGTCGGTTCCAGCACCGTATAGAGTTTAACTTGCGATCGTCACTATCGGACCATATTTCTTCTCCCCAGTCGTCAGCCCTGCAGTTCGTTAAATAGCCAAGAAGGGACCGTTGGTTCGCAGATCATCATCTCGCCGTTATGCTGTTGGCTAACGACCAACAGTCAGCATTTGCAGGGAATTTATTAATGAAGTCTTTTTCGCAAGCTAGGCTACTTAAAGAGTATTATTATACAGGCCTTTGAGCCTCAGTATTGCTTTTCTAATTCTTGTACGTAACAAAAGTCTCGTTCTTGACAAATATTCCCCTCGCAGGTGCCTGACTAGGATAATTGTCCTGATCCTCCACAGTGACACGGGACACCACCGTACGATTGCCTGGTCCATGACTCTCAGAATCAGATATCGAGCTCCCGTTTTGTTCCATGCGAGTCGCAAGCTCATAGGTAGAGCTGGTTTCATCCTTGTGGTCATCCTTTGGCATTGTCGAGAGACGAATTGATTGGCTTGGGATCGGTCGAGAGTGGCTTTGGCCGAAGCTGTTGGCGCTGACGGTACTAGTGGTCGCGATACCGAGGCTTGAACCGATCGAAAGGCAAGCGGGTCGAATCGTTGGGAGGCAAGCTGAAAAGAGGTGTTAGTAATAGTAGTGGATGTGAGGGTTGGGGGCACTTACTAGAGACAGTGAGCATATTGATCTCGACCGTTCCCCAGATAATAGTATCAACAAGGTCCCATGAAAGATCAACCGAATCTGCGGCGATGTTTGCTCCGGCGATAGCGACAACTAGACCGATGACACACACCCTAAACTGACTTAGCCACCGTCAAGACGTGCGGGTTTGTTCAACTTACAATGTGCCAAACACGAACATCAAAAGGACTCCAAACTTTTGAATGAGAGGCAGCTGGAGTCTCTTGATTTGCACGATAGGCAGAATAATAGCGAGAACATCGATGAGAATATGGGAGATGATACTGCCAAAGACATACTTGGGTGTCTCGACGAGACAATTGGCTGTCGGTCTCATTTCCAACTGCCAGAAAGCTTCAACAGGTAGACATTGAATGGTGCCGACGATAAGCTGGAGGGTTAAATTAGCTTGATCCTACCGGTCCGTGTTTTAAACATACTCGAGCGATGAGCCAAAGAGTCGATAGAGTAAGCAGCGAGAATACGGCGTATTTTATATTCGTGATTCGAAACATTCGCCAGTAGAAGAATAAGAGTGAAACTTTGGCTAGGTAGACGACAAAGGTATATGTTTGCTCGATAGCGTAAAGTTGGTGCATCATGATCGAATTCGTTTTGATGATGTCTCTGTCGATGTCGGTCGCGTGTTTTCCAAGGCCATTGATAATCCCTGGGCCAAGATTAGTGTTCGCCCCATGTCTTCTGATAAAGACGAAACCTACATATCGGTGTTTGGACAGCCCAAATGATGGCACAAGCATAGCAGGCAATTGCAGCGTAATCATCCCACCATAGTCCAACTCTCGTGATCTTGCGGCTCATCAGGCGGAGGCCAATGAAGATGGTCGCGATTGCGAAGGGAAGCCATTCCGCTACCCAAAGGCTGGGCTGTCTGTTGTCCACCATTTCGAGATCTGCAGATGCGATGATCGGCAAGTGATTTTCGATAATGGCCGGCAAGCGACGCTCAACGAATCAAAAAGCCGAAGGCCGGCAAGAGAGGTCTGATAGACTGTCGCAAAGTCAGACGATAAGATAAAGACGAGAATGAAATAAGTAACAAATAAAAGAATGTGGTTGTCATGCACCAGAGGGGAGACCGTTGGTTGATAAATAATTACTAAATACAGAGTAGTATTCCTTATCCATACAACAAGGTTTTAGCGTGTCTCGACTTTCCAGGGTGCAAGCCACTTTGCTTATTCCCCTTAGCCAACAATCTTGGCCGCTTCAGTAGTTTCCTGCTAGGCGAGGACGGCTGAACGGTCCTGTGCTGGGAAGCTGACTCGCAGAGCAATGCAGACGTAGGGGATGCAGGGGTTTTAATGTAACGGGGAAGGCGATATTGGGATCTGGATCCTGTTTTTAGGATTATGGAGGTTGCAGTTGTTGAAGAAACCGTGCTGGGTATCATCAGAGGGACCAAGGGGTACGGGTCCACGGCACAAGACTTTGGAGATCTTTCACTCTTACCAGTGGCAAATTACTGCAGATAGAGACACGGATCTTCAGGTCAGGCTATTGATGAAGATATCTAATTAAATGGACGGCTAGTGAAGGGACCGGATCCTTCGTGCGAGATCCGTCGTGTTATATTCGCATCCCCGACGATTGGTAACATCGACGGCGTATCTTGAAGCTGAACCATGAGCTTGTGTGTCAGCAAAACCATTTGCCGTCTCCCGGGTGCGCTGTTGAGTAATCACATTCGAATCTTACTAGAATACTTTGTCAGCTGGTTAATTTCTGAGAAAGAAAGGTATTTGTTGTGAACTCTTAGGTATTTCAAGGTCCGGATAACTGATATCCAGATTTCTGGGTCCCCCGTTTTAGCTCCCGATTGAACGCGTAGTCTAGACGGATCCGGCATCCCGCACCAATCACAGCTGCCGGGGGCAGTTACGCATCAAGATTGGTCCCTGTAGCGTGAACTTTAACGACATATGTCCAATATTTGCAGACGTAGGATTTTGCCAATAAACGGCACTGGGAAAAGAAAAGATGAAGACCGCCTCACCAATCTGTTGGCTCCTGTCTCTTCGTCTGGGTCTCGTGTGTTCGCTAAGTTAGTTCCCGAGAAGTTGTCTCTTCTCTCCGAGTGCCTGTGCTATTGGCGATGTGCACGCTCGGATGGCTGAAGAGACTTGAACATCCGATCTTAGAGTCACGGATGCGGCCGCCGGTTTAACTTATCTCGATAGCGCAGATTTAATCACGATATCGTCTCGACTAAACTAGTGATCTACAGCTAAAGAGGCCAAGTCTGTTTTGTGATAGATCAAGTTTCTACTGGAGGCAGTATTTCTAATCTGCGGGAGCGTAAAGAAAGTAGTCGTGTCTAGACCACACTCCCCCACTTCAACACTTACCTTGGATATTGAACAGCCAAGGATAATTTCTTCTGCGTTCAGACGGTGGCTGGACCTAATATGGTGAGATTACATCCTGGTAAAGAACCAACAGCCCTACAGGGTCTTGGTAGTCTAGAAAGTGCACTGAAGATACATCAATCTCCTATCCGAAAGTGTATTCTTTTGTCTGTGCGAGTCACACGGATGATCCGATTAGCCAGAGAGCCGGACTTTGAGCCTTACTAGAAGAGCTGTGGATGGTAACAGGACTCGTCGGTCTTATCTCAGGACTTATCTCCATTAGCTCGAGCACTAAAGCAATATTGGTTTGGAAAATGGCATGTTTTCAGCGTGAAGCTAACAGCAAATATGCACAGAAGCTCTAGCTTTCTTGCCTTCTTTGGATTTATCTGAGACATGAAAGAAGACTTGTACAAGAGATGTACGCTTCGATACACTCTTAAAGTGTGTGCATTGTCTCGTGCGCATTCGTAGAGCAAGACATTGTTCTGCCATGTTCAGGGTAGACTCGTGAGCAACAATAACAAAGTTCGGAATATAGTTGACCCGGAGAGGAACGAGTCAAACAACAGAACACGCCTGGAGATTTCTATGGAACGGTCTCTTATTTCTAGACCCGGCAAGAAGTAGGCAAATTGAGATACATGTAATCATCGATCAAATCAGAAACATGGTATCGTCTTGATGTAGTGATCATTCAGCGATACGACAGATAACGATAGGCGATAAGATAAGAAAGATCTCTTGAAGCCGCTAGTCCATTAACAGTAACCCGCCAGCCCACCCAAGACTCTTCCTGCGATCTTCATTCCTCCGCTATCGCGTCTTGTCTCAGTTGCCAGATCCTCCATCATGACAACAGTCACCCCCTCCATGCGCATCCACGGCTGGAACATCCATCTCCTATCCGGCCCCGATGACTTCCACTTCTCAGGACTCTACCAACATCCTGGTAGTAACCTCATAACCTTTCGCGATGTTGTCAATGAGATGCGTCTTTGTTTTGACATACCCTGCACCGAAGATCCATGGGAGAATGTCGCGTTTATGTTGGCTGACTCGCCGGATGATATGAAGCGCAAGCTTCCTTCGTTAGTGGCGGATGAGGATCTTGGGTTGCCTGTTCCTGGATTGAGGAGTTCGTCGCCGAAGAGTCCGAGTGTTGTGACGTATCATGTTATCTTGCATAAACCTTGTGAGATTAGTGATGATAAACCATTGGAGGATCATTTGAAAAGTTTGTCTATCATTTCTATATCATGAGACTTCTTGTATCAAATCACTAATCAGGATGCAGATGAATGCGCCCAGCACATTCCTCGTCCAACGCGTCGTCTAGAACCACGCTACATCCCTCTAGACAGAACCTCCCTGGATCCTCGCTACGCAAGACTGCCCTTTCGACGCACCGCCAAACCCCGCAGAGCATCTGAATCACCAAAACGGCGAAGATCAGACTCACGTTCATCAGCAGACAATGAACAAGAAGACATCAAAAACCTCCACGTCCCACCAAAAATGGACATAACACCAGAAAAAGCAAGACAAACGATAGGGACTTTCCGACACGAGTGTCTTATCCACACTGATAGATGCGCGATATCTGGCAAAGGGCAGTCTTGGTGTATCATTCCATCAATTGGACCTGGTCTGCAAGTCTGCCATATCATACCACAGCAGCACTTTTATCTGTACCCTGATGATCAGCAACTGGATACTGAAGATGCTGATAAAAGGCTTACGCGGGCGTGGGCAAATACATGGTCCAACAAAAACGGTATCCTTCTCATGAATGATATCCGACATCTTTTCGAGGCACGCCTGATCTCAATCCACCCCGAGACACATAGGATCCGCGCCTTCGTACCATACGATTTCATAACAGACTTTAATGGCAAGAAGGCGAATATCCCCAGGAAGGTGGATAAGTTGGCTTTGAGACATCATTATGAGATGGCTTGTATTGAGAACATGGCTGCGCAGATGCCGAGTGGGATTGGGTTTCTCGAGATCAGGGCACCGCTTGGACGGACGATAAGTTTGCCGATTAACACGCACTTGAATGCGAAAGAGGGAGACCCGGCGAAAAGGGTTAGGTTGGACGAGGAGAGTGAGACGGAGAAGACGGTTGTGGAGGAGGAGGTGCTGGAGTCACAGGAAGAGGAGATTCAGAGATCTTTGTCTGTGGAGTATGACCTGGCAGAGGCTTCGGGTGAAGATACGTCTTAAATTGAAGACCCGTATTGGATTGAATATACCTGGCTGAGAAAATACATGGAGCTTCAGTACCCGTTGACAACCATTGAGGAACGAAAGTCGACAGCAGGTGAATATTGCAAGTTAAGTTGATATGGCTTGAGAGATAAAACGACCAAGTTAGACAACATAACAAGCTGAAGTCTGAACATATGTGAGAGCTAGAGTGAGCTTTCCACTAATAATGTACCAGTTCAGTAACGTGTTGTGAGATTCTTGTGGATAAGGCTCAAGTTGCTGGGAGCAGGCCTGGGAGGGGGTTAAAATTGCAGTGTAGTTAGGCACACGAGTTAGACACACGTGTTAAGCACACGAGTTACGCACACGAGTTACGCACACAGGTCTGAACAAACCCGGGTCTACGATCAAGAAAACCTTTGTCTTTATGACCTACTTGTGTTCGAGATTACAGAAGTCCGCAAGAATCCCAGACTTGACTGCCACGAAGGCCTGAGATCAACTTATCATGGGGTAGGCTTTTTTCCTTCCCTGAATCTGTCAGAAGGAAGTAATCTCCTCCTGCTTATCTAGAAAGACTTGGGCAATCTACCGGACAACGATCATTGCTACGTACCTGAGGAGCCATCACATCGTATCGCTCTGTAGTATGCGACGATGGTAGTAGAATAAACCAGCCACCTCATCGTGGAGAAGATACCATGCCAACTAAGGCCTAGACCTGTTCTCAACGTGCTTCGGCTACCAGACCCTTGCCATCTCTGAACTGGAATCCGATGCCGAAACTCACCAAAGAATCCTCCAAAAATATAACTTTTAGTTCTGTAATTCGGTGATTCATTGTCGTCAGGAGGCGGTTTTGATGGCACTGATGCCGTGGTTAATCTGCGTTATGGAACAGGCCGCTTGCGCCGAAGTCGTTCATCTGTTTTTCGCAGCGGCTATGGTGGCATAACAGTTCCAGTTCAATTGGCTCGCTCGCCAGGAGAACAAGCGTACCGAGACTATTACCGAAGGGTCTGGCTGCGAGCTTGTGAACATGGCGGAATACTTTCCTGAGCATGAGAGGGACTTGCGCCCTCCCCCTTTTCCATCGCAATCCATCTGCATCAGGAGGCATAATCGCCTGACACCTGAACATAGCCGTTCGATTTATTGGGACTCGCGTTGTGTTCCTGACTAAGGCGTGTGGCATGGCATGGATCATGCAGTTTGTACGTGGCGAGTTGGGACGATCTGCCTCCGTAAATCAATTAAACGAAGGTCTTGACGGCTGACTTTCTGAGGTCGGCAGGCTGCTTTGTATGTTCGATAGAACTGCTGAGCGTCGCGTTGTGGAGGAATCGATTGGGGAATTCGCGATGTAGCGCCTCCGTGAGTACCACTTCACATTTCCGTATGGTCCGCACCCATCGATCCTACAGACACTATACCCGAAGGCCAGTAACGAATCTTCAAGCAAGTTTAAGGAGTCCCTCACTAACAGACAGTTAAAATACGGAACAAGTAGGCGCAAGCCAATCATGCTCAAGCTGAGCGACCGAATACAGATAACAATGTCACCTTTGTCCATATCTTCCAGAACCTTACGCTGATACGCGTAATCCAACATTCCTCCTACCTAGCAGCCGGAAGAGATTCAACTCACAGACTCATCAAAGGAGAACTATGCAGGGAATGAGACCTAAGAAAGTGTCCAACCAGTCCTATTAGGCCGTCAAGACGATTGTGAAGCTCCTGCGGTGTTCTTGTACTTGGGTCAAATGGTCTTCCAGTGTGGGAATAGTGCAAAGGCGATTGTAGCAGAATTGTCGCATGGATGGTCTCTAATTGAAATGTTGTGTCGTGCTCGCGGATGCGGTTGATGATTTCTTGGGCGATCTGCCGTCGTTCCTCAACCGCCTTGTCTGGGTCTGCACAATGTCATCTGGGATACTCAAACGATCTAGGCTCTGGAGGATGCCAATAGCCACATAGCAGAGGCTGACCTGCTCGAAGTACTTCGAGTTTCTGATGAGGATAGTCTGCGCGGTATCCCGGAATGGATGAACGTAGCTAAGTCAATTCTCCAATCACCATCTCATCAGACACAATCCTACATCATGACCAAACATGCCAACTCTTGGAAGGCTCACAAACTCTTCATGGCACATTCCTCCTCCAACGTGACTGCTAAATATCGATCTATTCCGGTAACCTACGTGTCCAGCACCAGCCGCTGGTTTGATACACTGCTGCACGCTGAGGGGTATCACACCCTGCGCTTGTCGAATGAGGACTTCAGCAACAGGACACTTGTCTTTGTCCTACCCGGTATTTCGTTTGAGGTATAATCAGCAGAATCTGGGCAGCCTTACTCACGACTTTCCAACAACACAGCTTACAATTCGCACATCACTGCCCTCACAAATGGTAGCAAACAGCTGAAAGGCCGGCCAGACTCCAGACACCGGAACATTCATTCCCTGTCGAACGAACCATTGCCCCCACCTCTTGTAGTGAGTGATGTATTTCTTGTGTGTATCCCTTGAACGTCAAGCCACTCATCAATGCTGTTAGCAGGCATCGATGGACTCTGGTCTTAGGGCGCAAACCTACCCAATGCACCACGCCAGGTGATGCCCCTCGAACACTTTGATAGATGGACTGTAGAAATGGAACAATTGCACCAATCGTCAACCAATACTATATGACATGGGCTCTCACGATGAGCATATCATTCCTTCGTCTTACCTACATGATTACTGTTTATTGGCGGCGCAATTCCGACGAATGGCAATGGAACTTGTTTCTAAAAAGTAAGCTTAGTCTCGGGATGTTTCAATGCCGACAGTAGTGTGTCTCAGAAATAAGCGGCATCTTCACCGGATGTCATTTGATCCGAATGTCGGGTTCGCTCATGATTGGTCACTTTCAACGTCACCTGCATTAGCACTTGTACATCAAATTCTTGTCTTTTATTGATCTTCAATGATCTACGTCTCCAGCACAATCTAGACCGTTAATGTCTCAGTTAGATCTTGAAGTATCCTCCCCAAAGCTTGGCCAGCTTCCCTTCAGGATCGTACTTGGCCATGACACTTCGCAATTTCTGCTCATTCTTCTCTCCGTAGCGCTTCTGGACCTGTTGTCCCTTTCCTGCGTAGTTCATGTAGATAAACCCATTGTCCAAAGCACGGTCCTTGGCCATCCACTCAATCGTGTTGATAAAGTCCCGAGAGGTTTCCTCCACATGATCATCTAGCGCTGGGTCTTCCCAAGATGTAGAAATCTGGATAAGCATCAATGGTCCATCCTTGGGGTCTATACCGAGAGCATTGCCACCGTTCTTCTGCATCGCCTCGAGAATGTTGACGGAGAGAGGCTGGAATACGAGGTAGGGCGTCACCTTGCCAAGTTCGAAAAGCTTAGCGTTGCGATCGGCGAATCGGGAGACGATGTCGGTGAGGAAGGAGGATGAGTTGGCGGAGATTGTAATATCCCACCATGTCTGACGCGAGCCGGAGGGGACGTCAATGGCTTTGGAGAGTGTTGAAATGTTGGCGACCATTGTGGTGTTTGACAGGGTTCCTGGGATGGCTGAGAGGTCGGAGAAAACGGGCGGAATGCTGTCGGCTGGCTTAGGAATCTTAGAGTGGTAGAGACTGGTAAGAGCGATGTAACCGCCGAGATCAGGTTGATAGGTCAGGACAAAGTAGCTGTGGGCATCTGTATCGTTAGGTAGACCATTGACAGTCAGATTCTGAAGCTCGGGAATAATAGTAGTGTTCATCGCGCCGGGATGAATGAGCGAAGTAGACCACAAATCACCCTGCTCAAAAGAAGCCAAGTCAAAGCGCGTAACGATCCCAAAGTTGGAACCACCACCACCTCGAAGAGCCCAATAAAGATCACTGTTCTCGGTGGCCGATGTGTTGACAATATCGCCAGAAGCGACGACGACTTCGTAGTTGCGCACATTATCGCAAGCCCAGCCTTTGGATCCAGAGAAGTACGAAATTCCTCCGCCGAGAATAAGACCGCCGACACCAACGCTCGCGACACGACCACCCACGACGGCGAGGTTCATGGGGTCGAGAACTTCGGAGACGTTGATCCAGCGATTTCCAGGTCCGACAGAAACAGTCTTGCGATCCTTCGAAACAGTGATGTCGTCGAGATACTTCAGATCAACAGTAACTCCATCGTCGAGGTTAGAACCACCTGCAAAAGCAGTGTGACCGCCGCTTTTGACGGTGAAGGGCGCATCGAGAGAAGTGAGAAGCTTCATGAGCTTGGAAACATCCTTGGTTGAGCGAGGAGTGACGAAGCATGATGGGTGAACTTCAGCTTGACGATCAGACCAATAGACATTGGAGAGGTTGTAAGATCGTGAATCAGGGTATGCGACATCGCGAGGAAATTCCTCTGAGAGGGCAGCGCACTGGGGCGAGTTAGTTATGCCTCGATAGACAGGGAGGAAAGCATCTACCACATCAGAGGCGGCGGATAAGCCAGCGAGAGCTGGAGTGATAAGCTGTGAGAGTCTCATATTGAATACCAGATTCTGATGATGAGATGAAAGTGAAAGTTGTGTGTGTGATGAAGAGGGGCAGGAAAAACAAAACCGTTGCGGGCGTTGAGTATGATAAAAGCTAAAATTTCGGCAGTGATTCAGTGGCATTAAATATCACCGGGAACACAATTCCCGAGCGAACACTGCCAGGAACAAGCCACCCATTCATCTGCATTTTTAGCGTTTGTTTCAATTGGCCGTGCATAGTGTTCAACCGTTTGTTCTAACCTCATCTTGTTTATAAGGGAACATGGTGCTTATCTTAGCGTGAGATCTGAGAGCCAGTGCAATGGACAATGCTTGTTCCAATTGGTGGCACTTCATGTTTAAGCGATTGAATCCGGTTGTTCTAACTCGGTTCAGTAGTGAGGAAACATCGCGTCGTCTTGGAAATGATATCTGAGCTTGGATCTGACTGTAGCCTTGGAGTCGGATCCTACATAGTGGGTAACCAATCGCATCGTCGGATCTTGATGTGACAATGCGGCGCAGAATGGGAAGATTTGGATCCGGATGGGCCAAGATGGGTACCACTACCGTATCTATGGGTCTCATCAAAGGAAAGAGATACACCTCACATTTTTATTTCGTCAATGACCGACTTGATTGAAGGCTCTCGGTTCTTTCCGTGCTCGGATCCGAGCACTCTCGGGCCATGCTGATCAAACATCATTTACCCACCTAAACAAACACAAACAACCTCCCTCATCAAATAAACCTCGTAAATCTGTTTCACGACAACAAACTCCATTATGGCCGATCAAGAACGTGCTGCTCTTTTTGAGAAAGGCAACCATTACGCGCTCGACAACGCGCCGATTATAGTGTTCCCAATAAACGGTACAACATCAAGCGCCGCGCAGAAAATATGTGATGAAGCGACCGAGAGCTACGCTAGAAAAGTCCTCAATTGGCCAAACGGGCGTCTTGAAAAGCCAGGTATTTTTGAGATCTGTACCGACGATGAGAAACTTGAGGGCTTGGGTGACTGCATTGGATTGTGAGTCAATCTCCTTCAAGAGGCCCTGAGTTCTGCACCGGAGCCCCCGGCGCACAATCCAGCGGAGAATTTGCCCATGTATCCTCACGCATTCATCATTGTCGATGGGCAACGTGATGGTCATGTCACTCCTGTGCTTGCGTGTGAGATTGAACACGGGTGGAAAGTGGAACAGTGTTTGGTACTTGTGGATGTTGAGCTTGGTATGGCTGTTGAGAGTTTGAGAATGGGTGATATTATGGAGCAAGACCTTGTTGATCAGTTTCGAGATGATTGAACGCCATTGGACACTCATGGCAAAAGGTACGGTAGTTGAGCAAAAAGATCTGATTGAACCGAGATGACTAGGTGAGATGATCGGGCAATATTCCGACAATCATAACTATTCTGAGTACTTCTACATTCAATCACCTTTTAGTATTTGAACACTCTCTGTGCGACAACAAAACTATAGTGGCAAAGTAGCAACATCCATGCTTCCATCTACAATCTCTATCCATTAAGATATAGCTCGAGCAATTGAATAGGTTTCTGTCGATGGCTTCAGTCTGCTCAGTATTCATCTACCACATTAGCTATGGCGAAATTAGACACAACCTCTTTAGCAACGGCCTTGCATATCAATAACAAGGCGTAGGGTAGCCCACACAATGAAAGTGACGTCGCCCTGCGATGTGTGTTCTAGCCATAATAGCTTTAGCGTATAAAGATAAGATAACGTCTCCGAAGCTCTTCCATAATGGACGGAAGACCAGGCCCTTCTCACAAACTCCAATGTCGAAAACGGGAGATAGGTCTCGGATCTCTGTTCCCGCACCAACATCCACGGTTCCGAACTCCATCTAATTTTCGGAGCCGTCTCCGAAACCACTGCCCCAAACCCGGAGCCAACCGGCCCGGCCTCCAACCATCCTTATCGATAACCCCCCAGAAGCGGAACCAACCCAAAACAATCTGGCGGATGTTTCTCCGCCGGTCTCCGCCCGCCGTTTCCGCAAGAGATTTTCCCATGAGTGTGTCACTCTCACCCCAACCTGGCATGGAGTCTGCAAAGCGGAAGCGAGCCGCCAAAGCCTGCAATTACTGCAGAAAGAGGTAACCCTTCATTCGCTAAGTGTTATAGCTAATGCTGATGATGCTGTTGACAGGAAAAGGAAATGTGACGGTAGACAACCTGTTTGTACGCTTTGCGAAGAAGCGAATAACTCGGAGTGTGAGTATCGCGATGAAGGCAATGAAAACAAGTAAGTCATATGACTCAGTACATGGGTTTGTGCTGATTTGGTAGACGTATCGCGATTTCTGTTGATAGAGTCGATGAGATCTTTGACCGCCTGGAATCTCTCGAGTCAACCTTTCAATCCGCTCTAGCGAGACAACGCGAGAAAAGTCCAGTCCCAACACCGTACTCCGTCCCCAGACATGGCGAAGCCATAAGTCCAGACGGCGGCATCGTCGCAGCATCATCAGTTCACTCCACAGGACCAGGAACACAGACTTCCCTGTCACAATTCGCGAATAACAATGTTTTCAATACGACCATGGATATACCACTATCTCACTCTTCAACGACAGGAAATCTTCTACGATCTGCCCCTGCGAAAGCGTTGCTGGGACATTATCCACCGGATTTATTTTTGCATATTGAGCTGCGGAGGCCGATTCCTGAGGGATTGCGATTAAATGCCACACCAGCTAGCCAAATCGACATTCCTCCTCTATCGCCCAACGAAACAGACCATCTAGTGCGCAATTACTTCCAACTAGTGCATCGCTTCCATCCTATTCTTGATCAAAGAGCTTTCTACGAACTATACGACCATATCCTGGAGCGTGGCCCACGACCTGATCTTCCTTCTGCTCTGGTTCTTGTTGTACTGGCTCTTGGTACTGTCGCAGCCGAGACACCTAATCGGATGGACGCGTGTTGGAGTCCGGGAATACGATACTTCACACCAGCTGTTCGCCTCCTCTTGACTGAGTCGCTGGGTTCTTTTGGTGGTGATGCACATTTACCACAAGCTTTGTATTTGGCGGCGTTGTACTATAGTTATTTGTCTAGGCCGTTACTTGCGTGGCGGTTGGTACATATGGCTTCTACTGATGTGCAGCACTATTGGATCAGGTCAGTTAAACTATCAGTCATGTTGTGTCTTGCTAATGGATACAGATCTGAGAAGCTATTACGCGACGGCGCAGGCGGTTCGCAAGACCAGTCCATTCTACGAGTGTTCTGGGCCATCCTCGTCCTCGAATGGTGAGAAATCCCACGCCACTACTCTGACATCTCGCTAACAAATACAGCGACATCCTTGCAGAACACCATCTCCCTCGCAGCGGCATAGAGAAAATCGTCGACAAACTCCCCTACCCCTGGTCGGACGGCCCCTCCGAACCCTACATGCACCGCTGGCTAGCCGACCTCTCCTCCCGCCGTCTCCTCAACAGAATCCACTACGTCCTCTACGCCGAAGCCGAGCCCGGCACAGGCGATCCCGCAGACAATTCCGAAGAAACACTATCCAACCTCCCCAATCTAGCGCACGAGCTGAATCGTCAGCTGGGAGCTTGGTATCACCTCCTTCCGCATAGCATACGACCCAACCTCGACAGTCCACCTATTGGGATTGATGATACAATGGTTTCGATACGGTATCATACTACGGGTGATATCATATACAGACCTTTTTTGTACCAGGTTTGTGCCCTGGCACCAGGGATGTCGCCGAATCCAGCGACGCTTGAGAATGCGAGACAGTGTCTTGTACATTGTAGACGGTATCTCAATGCTGTGGAGCACGCAGTGCATGCGCCCACAGCGTCTTTGGAAAATCTCCTCCACGGGTATGTACCTCCCTCCACAATTTTTGACAATCGTCTAACCAGACTTAGGACAATGGCTGTGGTGCTACTTCTTTCTTTTGCAGCCTTTTCAAGACTGGATGCTCTACGAGTCCCAGATCTGAATCAATTGCAGGATAAGGGAATTAGAATTTGTGAACGATGGGCTTTTCCGGGGTCGAGTATTGAGCAGATGGTTGTAATTCTGCGTGCTCTACGAGCGAAATGCATAGACACTGGTGGATGATATGGGTCTATATTAATCGAATAAAACGTAAAGCATTTCCTATTCCGGTAATACCATACGGTGCTGTGGTAACGTAAAGCATTTCCTATTTTAGTAAAAATGAACGGCGACTACGGCACCGTCGTTTATAGACCCAGAAAAAGTTAATCTCGCCCGCTGCAAAGGCGAGTGAGTCTAATTTTTTGACGTGAAGGGCGCGCCGGGTGGCGGGGCTCAGACCAGCTACCAGCAAGGTGGCAAGATTGTTCTGGAACATTGAGGCTCTGGTAAAATTTCCTTCCATCGATTACCGGTGCAACAACAGGCTTCCAGGTTCAAGTATTTTAAAGCTCGGCGCTCTTAACCGGACTGTCTTTCATTACTCAAAGCCTTGTGTCATAACTTCTACTCGCCTTAGCATCGGCATTGTCCCGACATACCCAACCACCATCACAACAAGTCTATCAAAGCAGTTATACAGTTGCAAAAATGACAGGTCAATCATCAAAGCCAGTCTCAATCCGCCTAGCAAAACCTTCCGACGCTGGTGTCATTGCAGATCTCGGCGCACACGTCTTCACAGTCACATTCGGCCACTCAGTCGAACCCCACGAACTCACCGCCTTCTTGCAAGAATCATACACAAAAGAAGCCATCCTAGCCGACATAAACGACCCAAACAAAGATGTCATAATCGCTACAAGCCCCGAAAATGAATTTCTAGGTTTCGCGTATCTTACGCGAGGAAGTACAGAGCCTTGTGTGGAGAATCTGGAAAAGACCGTTGAGCTACAGCGGATCTATGTTCGTCTTGAGTCACATGGTGCTGGTGTGGGAAAAGCGCTGGGAAAGGTTATTGAGGATATGGCTAGGGAGCAGGGATTTAAAAATCTTTGGTTGGGTGTTTGGGAAGAGAATCATATTGCGACGAGGGCTTATGAGAAATGGGGATACAAGAAGGTTGGACATCATGATTTTACGATTGGGTCTATTGTGCAGACGGATCACATCATGGTGAAGGCGTTGTAGAGAGATTAGACAGTAAGATATTCATTACGTTAACTTAGATGTGAGCTGGATTCATCAAAATACGACTGCTGCTCCGAGGGCGTATGTATTCAATCTTCGGAAGAACATCCGAGAGGCAAACCCACGGTGAGGAACAATTTGTCGCCATGTCCGATAGCGCCAAGGCCAACGCCCTTTGATCATTTCCTCGCCCGTAATTTGTTCTATTAGGTGCTTTGAATGACACCGACTGTGATTCGTCATTCATGACCGGCCCGGTCCAGACTTATGGTTATCTGGGGTAGTGGCGGCCCGCCTGCTCCGCCAAACCTTTAAGACTCAGAGCCACCACCAACCATTGTTTGTTCTTTCAACACTCGAGATCTTTTACCTCAAACCCATTTCTAGTATCTACAGTCTCACTATAGCCATCATGGTCTATATTCGCGCCGCACACGCCGAGGCAGACCTTCGTGTCCTCCGCCGTCTCATCCACGAAAACCCTCTCGGCATGTTAACAACCGGCATCAAATCCCCAACCCACTCCTTCTTGCAAAGCAGCCACATCCCCTTTCTTCTCGATGAATCCAGCGAAACAGAACTTGGCTACCTACGAGGCCACCTCGCGCGCCAAAACCCTCAAGCCAAAGCCATGATAGAGCACTGCACTTCCAACCCCTCACTGAACAATTATCTCGAAGATGAAGTTCTAGTCATCTTCACCAAGGCTGCGCATCATTATGTTACGCCGAAATTCTACACCGAGACAAAACCTGCCACCGGAAAGGTGGTGCCGACGTGGAATTATGCTGCTGCGCAGGTTTATGGGAAAGCGAAGATTTATTTTGAGAATAATGAGGAGACGTCAGACTTTCTTCAAAAAGCTGTTTCAGATCTTACCGATCATAATGAAACAAATACAATGGGATATACAGGTGGTGATAGGCCTACACCATGGAAAGTAACGGATGCACCTGAGAAGTATGTTCAGTTGCTAAAGAGGAATATCATCGGCATTGAGATTGAGGTTACAAAGTTTGAGGGCAAGTTCAAGATGAGCCAGGAGATGGGACAGGGAGATCGGGATGGTGTTGTTAAAGGGTTTGAGGGTCTTGGGACGGAGGTCGGTGATGAGGTCGCCGGTATGGTCAAGGAGCGCGGAGAGTTGAAGGATAAGAAATAGTAGATGATCTAGACGATATAGGGATAGACATATCAGAATAGACCTAGACGTATGATCCAATAGTAATTGTTTAAAGAAACTTGGGTACTTGACCAGGTTTAGATCCTGCTTTGTGGAAGCTATTCTGACTCATTCGTTAGATTGCTCTCAAATCTTGGACGGGCTTTAGAATCTTCGCGAGAAGCTTCTGCATGCTGATCCAACTTCCATCTGCCGAATAAAAAACCTTGAATATTGAGTGTCGGGTTTGAAGACGATGATTTGATCGCTCGGCTATCTGCTCCTCGATGCCTTGTTAACAGGCAGTGCTGGATCTTCAGGATTACAAAGATTATCGGCCCTTCTTCAATAAACCCATAATACCTTCTGTCAAGTGATATCTAGACGCGTATTCGGGCGTATCTCAATTGGTAGTTCAAAATGACGGAAATCTCGGCATCAACAGCCGAGGCAAACTTCAGCGAACACATCGTGGGCTGCCAGGGTAAGAACCTGCACACCTTCAAGACGACCCGCTAGACTAGGGCACTTTAATTCCCCGAAGACCGACAGTACCTACTGAACAACATCATCAGAAGGGCCGTTAATTTCTTTTCCCATTTCTGGACGATTGACAGGTCCAAAAGATTATGGTTAAAAGCCATGCATCACGTGGTGCAATTGAGAAACGAATTGCTAAACGAAGATGCAAACATCGGGGATCAAAAACCAGTTTTCAGGTACGAAAGTGCAGCGAACTGCAAATGGAGAGGGTGGTAAGGCGTTAAAGACAGTAAACGCCGATGACGTCGTGGCGCTGGGAATAGGAAACATGCAACCAGATGACATCTCCTCCACAAGCTCCATTCTAACAACCCACAAAACACAATACGAGGGGGGTAAAGTCCGGGGTCTGGAGAAATAAAATATTTCGGCCGAAGCAGGACCGTTCGGATCTTGGCTACAAAGTCCCAAGACGGGTAACTTGTTGGAAGATGTTGTTCTACTCCATGTTTTGGTCAAGATCAGCGGGGAAGAAAACTTGGCGTCATTGTATCGCGTGCCAAGAATTGGACGGGGTGATCGGCAATGGGGCTTGGCAGAGATTGACGACTACAGATATCTCTGGGCATTAAAAAGAATCTGGGGTAGAGACGAAAGAGAGTGAGCACTGATTGATGACTTGAAGTATTACTGTACAAAGTATTTACTACTATTGTTAAAAGTTAAAGGTAATAAAATGAATAGGGTATTGCAGATGACATTCAAGTCATGTCATTGACTTGACTCAACTTTACTCTCACTTCTACCGGATCTCTCGGGTGTCGTCATGAATTGTCTTCAAGTCTAGCAGGGATTAGTCTAGCTCTAGGTGCCTGCAACCCCAGCCTGTCATCGACAAGCCCAGGGCACTCTTCCAATGAGCTTCTTCCCAAAACAGCCCATGAATTCAATTCACAGTCCAATTACATCACATTCCAGCGTTTAGACCAACAGCCCGGGTACTTCCCCAGCTTTGCAACCCCGTGGAGGTTGCGAGCAACCCAAAATGGGACGGTCCGATTTATTGGTCTCGAGACCAATTGTTTGTCATTGGACAGATGTCCCAGGAATTGACATCACCGGTCAGAGATACACAACGTCATGAGCAGAGCTGATGTACATACCTATTTATTCCTCAGCTGCTGCTCTTCACATGCCTTTCATCACAGCTATCTGATAACTCTTAACAGTACAATTAAGGTTATTGGCTTGAATAGCCTTACCACCCATCATGGCGCCTAATTTCATGACTGTTCATTTCGATGAACAGAATCCCAACAATGAGAAGGGCAAGGAAGCTGGTGCGCGTCGGTCACTAGCTGGCCTTGACTACTCGCCTTTACCTCGCATCACAGGACGCTCCTTTCTACTAGCGACATTTGTGTCAATGGGAGGTCTTCTGTAAGTCCCGTCCATGACCCTGCTCAATGGCATAAGCTCACATATACAGCTTCGGTTACGACACAGGTCAAATCTCTGGCTTTTTAGAAATGCCCGATTTTCTCGACCGCTTCGCCGAGACAAACAGCGACGGAGAAAAAGCCTTTAGCACAGTCCGGTCCGGTCTGATCGTCGGTTTACTGTCTATCGGTACACTCATCGGTGCGCTTGTCGCAGCGCCTATTTCCGATCGTATTGGTCGCAAGTATAGTATTTCTGGCTGGACTTGGATTATCGCTATTGGGTTTGTCATTCAGATCTCGTCGAATACGGATTGGGTGCAAATCATGATGGGACGATGGGTTGCTGGTTTGGGTGTTGGTGCTTTGTCGCTTCTTGTTCCCATGTTTCAGGCTGAGACTGCCCCGCCGTGGATTCGTGGTGCTATGGTTTGTTGTTACCAGCTCTTCATCGTAAGTAATCCCATCTCAGATGGTAGTATACATACTGACAGTCACAGACTATGGGTATCTTCCTAGCCGCTTGCTTCAACTACGGCACAGTAACCCACCAACGCAACAGCTCAGCCTCATGGCGCATCGTCATCGGTATCGGCTGGGTCTTCACCCTCGTCCTAGGCATCGGAATCCTCTTCCTCCCCGACACCCCCCGTTTCGACTACCGCAAAGGCAAAGTCGACCGCGCGCGCGACACGCTGTGCAAGGTCTACGGCGCAACACCCAACCACTGGGCCATCCACACCCAGATGGAAGAAATCGACTCCAAGCTGCGCGCAGAGAACCAGATCAAGGGCAACTCCGTAAAGGAATTTGTCCAGATGTTCAAAGCGCCGCGCATGGCGTATCGTATCTTTCTTGGTATGGCGCTGCAGATGTTCCAGCAGTTGACTGGTGCCAATTACTTCTTCTACTATGGTACTACCATTTTCAGCTCTGTGTCGATTGACAGCTACAAGACGCAGATTATCCTCAACACTATTAACTTCCTGGTTACTTTTATTGGTTTGTACATTGTTGAGCATTACGGTCGACGCAAGTCGCTTATTGCGGGAAGTACCTGGATGTTTATCTGTTTCCTCATTTTTGCATCTGTCGGTCACTTTGCGCTTGATCGTGGCGATCCTACAGCCACACCCAAAGCTGGTGTGGCCATGATTGTTTTTGCCTGTCTCTTCATTTTGGGTTTCGCTACAACCTGGGGTCCCATGATCTGGACCATCATGGCAGAAATCTTCCCCTCGCGCTACCGAGCCAAGGGAATGGCTCTAGCGACCGCGAGCAACTGGCTCTGGAATTTCCTCCTCGCTTTCTTCACGCCTTTCATCACCAAAGACATTGACTTCCGCTACGGATACGTCTTTGCAGGATGTAACCTCCTCGGTGGACTAATTGTCTACTTCTTCGTCATTGAAGGACAGGGCCGTACGCTTGAGGAGATTGACACCATGTACCTTGAGCGGGTCAACCCTATTAAGAGTGCCAAGTGGGTGCCGCCTCCTCCTGAGGAGATGTCCAGGATTCGAAAGCAGGCTGGAACTGATATCGAGACTGCTCCCATGCAGCATGGTGGTTCGAGTGATGATGAGACTCTTGCTCGACGATCGGGTGTTACTGACGGTGGTCATGGACACAACAAGGAGGAGCATGCTGGAGCCATGCACCGTGAGTAAGAAGAAAAGAAGATGTATTTATCAGTGTCATATGACGAAATTGTACAATACCTACACGTTTATAATATTATAACCAGTATTTACTATGTCTATTTGCAGGATGTCTCTCTGTGCAGTGATCACTGGGGTGGGTAACAAAACAATTATTCGTCGAGGCTTAGGCTACTGTAATAAAGTATGCTAAGTATTGGTCTAAATTAGAATAAGATGATCAGATTATTTCGTCTCTTATACATCCAGCAGTCAATTCGTCTAAGGCTCTAGCGCGTACTCAGATCGCTACTGCCGTTCTTTCTGCCTTGGAAGGTTGGCAAGAGCAATGCGCGACGAATATGCTTTCACTACGAATGGAAGTCGTTTTCTTCAAACAACAGTCCGTTCATCATCATCATCATCAACAATAACAACACTACCGCTAAAAACACCATCGCTACAAACACTATCACTAAAATGTGCTGGACAGACGCAATCACATTCCATTGTCGAAGCCGAGGCTGCCCAGGCCAGGGCCAGCCCATCCGCCTTGAGCTCGATACTGCATGTGCAGGTCGCGGCTTCTGCTCGTACAAACACCTCGTTATCGAACGTGCCACCATCTGGACGTCGAACTGTATCCGTTGTCAAATCAGACGAGAGCGAGTGGAACGGATCAGGAATGAGCTGGAACAGGTCAGGAGGGAACAGAGGAGAATCGCGAGGGATATCGAAAGGCTTAGGGAAGGGAACGTTATGCTTGAGCAGGAGATAGCATACTGGGACAGGGCGCGCAAAGCGTCAGAGAGGAGGGTTGGGGGCCTAAATTTGGTCAAGGGGGCGCTTTTGAACCAGCCTCGCAACAACCCGCGCTTGAACAGGCTTATCGTGTGGTTTCTTGATCTTCTTGATCGAGATGACGAACGAAGGAACGGTGGTGAGAACCGAGACGGTGATGATGATGACCAAGAGGATGGTGATGGACAAGCTCCGCGATGAGGCCTGCTCCCAGGGAACTCGATCGAGTGGGTGGAAATAGGATGACACCTGAGCTCGTGACACACTTGCAGTTATTCCCTCGCTGTTCATTATCTGCTGCAGACGCGTTCAGTCTAAGCTTTCGTGACGAGTTTACAGTTTCTTCAAAGCATCGTGTCTCCCTCCAAGAATTTTCCATCTCTTAGTGAAGCTTTTCTCAATAGACTTGCACTTTCAACAAAGCACTATGACTCTTCTGTTATAAGCTTTTCAACGAGCAGGCTCTGCAAAGTATGAAAATTTCTTCTACTTGCACGAAACCTTTCTTTTTTCTGCCTAGAACCAAGGTTCAAGCTGAGTATATAATGCCCTCCTTGCTTCCTTTCTCCGTTTCTCTTCCTTTCTCCAACATCGACCCAGATACAAGATCAACCCAACTATAACATCCACTCAGCTACAACATCAACCATACAAGATCATTCACACAAGATGTCTCCCACACACAAGAGGTCTCCCACACACAAGATGATCTTGTGTCCCACACACGGGATCTGTCACATACATGATCAACAACCCTCCACCTGCATATTGAAGTCTGCAGACGCTATCCCACCCTGCCCAGAATCGCTACACTCAATAGGTATCGTCATCTCTTCGTCCACTCCTCGTACCAACACATCATCCTCGAACACAGTCAAGACAAGTCAAGGCATCATGGCTATTGTTCAAGCCATCGATCGTGAGATCGCGAACATCGCCGAAGCATACGTCGGAGGGATCTTCGATATCATCGAGCCCATCGCCTACGGGGTTGGGTACACCGTCAGATTTATCGCTGATGGGATTGTGTTCGTGAACGACCGCATCCTTGATGGGCTTGATTACATCTGCGAACAAAGTGCCGATGACAATCACTGTCCCGCTGAAGCCAACAACGCTGGGACCGAGTCCGTCCAGGATCAGTCGGCGCAGCAGCTAGACGAACAGACGGACTCCGAAGAATACGACAAGAAGTACGACGAGTACGAGAAAGGCTACGAAGCCTACAAGATGGGCTACGAAGCCTACACGAAGGAGTACGAGGCCTACAAGAAGGGCTACGAGGAGTACGAGCGGGGCTATAAGCAGTACGAGAAGGCCTACGAGAAGTACAAGAAGGACTATGAAGAGGATGAGAAGGAGTACAAAAAGTACAAGAAGGACTTCGAGCACTACGAGGTCTGGGAGAGGTTCTACAAAGAGACTAAGGATGACTACAAAGAGGTCGAGGACATCCGCAAGGCCTCTAAGGAGGAGCGCGACGAAACGGAACGACATTACAAGCTTGAATGTGAGGACACCGCTTATGACAAAGAGTGGTACAGGGTGTTTCAGGCGGACAACAAGCACTTTGAGGGCCTGTACAAGTTCTTAGTTGAGCTGTTCAAGCACTTTGAAGAGCATGATGTGTACATGCAGCAAAAGGAAAAGTCAGGCAAGGTCGAGTCCACAAAGGAGGAGGCGGTGGAAAGACGGTTCGTCAAGGGACTCAGGCTCTTCAACGAGGAACTGTGCCGCCTTAATGAGGAGGACGAACGCCTAGATGAGCGGAAGATACGCCTTGCGGCAATGAAGGAACAGGATGACCTCAGACGCAAGACTGAGAAGGAGCAGAGGCGTCTAGACGAGGAGGAGAAACAAAGACTCCTCGCCGAGGAGGTCGAACGGACTCGCCTCGATGAGGAGTGGAAACAAAGACGCCTCGCCGAAGAAGTGGAACAGGATCGCCTCGATGAGGAGGCAAGACGCCTTGATGAGGAGTATGAGAAGGTTGAGGAGGATGAGGAGGATAAGGAGTGGGATCTCCTTTAGGCTACTTCATTTCTGTAGCCTAAACCTTAGAGAACATTTCTTCTATTACCCACCTTGCCCGGACACCGAATAAAACAAACCAGCGATTCGGTGTCTTCAACTGGGCGCTCTTTAGTCTATGAAAATGTCTTAGTTTACTATATATTTAATTGATAACACATCTACATCTCAAAGCTCGTGCTTGTATCAGGCATCATTCGACGGGCGCCTTTGGCGGTTTCGCAGTCACATCGACTATTTACTTGTGTGCTAGAGTGTGAACAGCAGAGGGCAATCGTTAATAAGATTTTTAGGCACGGCAAGAAGAAAAAGGTCATGTGTGGGCAAAGGAGTCATGATGCCCTGTGGAAAGTGTAAATCACCGAAAACCTTATCTGATCGTAATAAGAAGTATTTAACTCAACGGATAAGAAATAAGAATAAGTGAATTTGAAGCATTCACCAACTGTTCGTCTGGATTTGATGACGCGAAGCACATCAGTATGAGCGTATGCATACTGGTCGACGGTGAAGAGTACGTGATTCAATGGCTTCACGACAACGGGATGGCATCGCTTAATATATGGATTCCCATTTGAATGGCACTCCCAGGATGTCAAGATTAATTGGTGCTAAGCCTGCGACGCTATTGTCACTGCTTCACAGCATACGATCAGACTCTGTTTGAGGGTTGCAAGACACATCTGGAGATAAGTTGCCCGCAATCCGTACTTAATAAAACAACAATCTTGATCACACGAACATAATCAGGCCCGCGAGACACTTGTAGTTGTTCAGACATTGTTTGTCCTGCTCTTCTTCAAAGACTTCTCTGAATTATATAAAGCCTAGATCCCCTCATAATAACTTTGCCATTCAACAAAACATTTCCCTTCACACAGACACAACGAACAAAGACATTCACCAAAGCCTCGAAGAACGCTAGTATGTGCAAAGAAAGAACAGAGAAGTGGGTATGCAAGTACTGCGAAAAGCCTATCAAACAAATTCCATCGAAGATCAGATGTCAGAACATGAAGAAGACAGGCAGGTGCAGGGAATGGGTCAATGCTAAAGAGAATGAGATCATCGATATGTATGATCCTGATTGTATGTTCTGCAATAAATCGCAGAGGTTTTCGAAAATGGATCTAGAGAACGAAATTAGACCTTGGAAGCGGGCGCGGTAGTGGTGTGCTGTGGAACAACAAGATTCAGTGTTGTTCAAGCTTTATTTTCGTCTGTTCATAGTTTCGTTAAGATTTGAACAATGCACAGTTACTTCTCACGTATTAACAAAGGCATTTCTTTATCTCTCTGAATCTTGTCCATGTTTGTGTTCTGAAAAAGTCTCCAAGACAGAAATATAAAAACCCACCACCCGGCACGTTATAATTCCCTCTCCAAACCCAGAGTCTTCACTAAACTTCAAAAGCTAACAAACTCCACAAACCCAGTTAAAATATGTGTCAAACAACCAATACAAGCTGGGTGTGCGACACCTGCTCCGTCTCCATCCTCGATAAAAAGTCAGTCAAGGCACCCTGCCAAGATTACAAGGATAAGGGCATTTGCACAGTTGCTCGTCCACCGCTGAATGAGTATGTCTACGTCAACAATCCTGACTGTGAAATTTGTAAGCAAATGAACAGCAGCAGCGATGATGAGAAGAGTATGCGCAAGAAGATATCCAAGAAGATGTGCATGGCGTGAAGGGGTCTAGCGCTGGATCGTTGAGACTTAGCTATCAATAAAGAGATTTTGCATCAGAATCCGAGTAAAATGTGATTTACATGTTAGACGTGATTTGTGGCTTGAATGTCATCTTATTAAGCTTTACGATCACTGATTGTGTGCACAATTTTGTGAAATTATGACATGGTCTTGTGTAGGCATCAGTGTGGCGTCTTGTGTGGGTAGAGGAGTCATGATGCCTTTTGCAAAGTGTAAATCTTCAAACCTTATCCGACGACTTCAGTGAAACTTACAAGACAACCCTAATGATCGTCTCGGGAGAGCTCGACAGATACAGATTTGGTTTTCGCCCACTGTCATCCCCGTGATGGACAAGCTGTGAGTGAACTCAAACTGCAAAAGTTCCAAATGATTGCGCAATAGTTTCATGGAAGAGATGTTTTGCCTTAATAATAAGTGTAGTATCCCCACCAAGACAGGCAACGGTACTATCATCCATGTCAATCCGTCAAATCAAGATAATTAGCCAAACGAGGAAAAGGGCCAATTCTTGTTGGCAGAAACATTATTACAGTATTTTGCGACCTCCTGAAAAGAAGAACTTCGCGGAAGCATGATATTCCGCCTTGTTTAACCGAGCAGAACAAGGGTCTTGATCAACTCAAGGATGAGCTGGAGACGCGACCGTCTTGAACACATTGAGATTGTAGCAGGGAACTTGAATCTCAACAGAATTAGAAGATACAAGAATAGCATCAAGACGAGTAAATACGGTTGATATTCATGTTGATCCTATCTGATCATCAACAGGCCTCCTAGTCGAGGTTCTCCACACAAGGGGAATTTCAGAGACATCAAAGCGTTAAGCGATTATACAGATCGTCGGTAACTGTATCGGTGTGAGTTCTAGCGCCGTGGCTGACAGAAGCTTATAATTTAATTCCTCGTGTAGCTGAGACATGAGCGCCTTGTTTTTACTCTGGGGGAATAGAGTGAGTGAGAGAAGTTGTGTAGGGTAGTTTGTCCTTCAAGCTCAAGTATTTACGTGAATACGGCGCGAAGGGCAGCGGTGTGATTGCCATTGTGTTGAAGTGGCGTCTGTGACTAGCTGATTGTCTGACCTTTGTTATGCATTGAATGATATATCAATTTTGGAGTAAAATGCAACTGTAAGATGATGACAATTGAGAACGCGATGGTGACATCGTTGTTTGTTTACAGTTCCTATGAACCAACCAGTCAATGCTCGGCTGCCAAAAACAGCACAGAACC
This sequence comes from Fusarium sp. NRRL 66335, assembly GCA_004367055.1. Lineage (NCBI taxonomy): Eukaryota > Fungi > Ascomycota > Sordariomycetes > Hypocreales > Nectriaceae > Fusarium > Fusarium sp. NRRL 66335. The sequence continues at coordinate 430,823 of QHHG01000020.1, forward strand.
CACCGCGATCATTCATCAAATCACATGCAAGCGCTAATAACCGTATTCTGAAAATCCTAATGAGGAATCTCAATAAGATCTGTAAGTCCAGACTCTCGTAGACTCGTAGACCTGAATAGTTACACTTTTACCCCTGAAGCCTTACCTGGCGCTAGTACCTGAAATAGCGCCAGTCTCCAAATTACCCGCTAAAAATACGAACGCCTCAGCGTCTCCCAGCTCGGTTGTCCTCCAATTAGCTTTCGCTCCCCCAGACCCGTGATCTTCAACCAGGAGAAAGGGCGGAGACTAAAAAGCTTAGCTCAGTTGACTTTATTACTACTGTCTATATTGTGGCGTTCTAGAGCCATCGGAAATCTCGGATAGTCAGCCATAAGCTCTACCGCGCGGTTGACTTTGCCGAAATGATGGCCATCTCCAATCACCGCAAAGCCCCCTGATCACGTCAAGTGCACGATAGGCTCAACCACTATTTCCCAGTAGTTGGCAAACACCAAGCCAGTCTGTGCTGTGAGGCGTCTAGCGAAATTACAACACCATCTCAACAAACAACGCCTTTCCGATTCTCAACGGATATCCATCGTATTCTATACTAGACCCAAGAACCATAAAAGACCATCAGTTCCACCTCCAAATCCATCTTTCCCTCCTCACTCTTCAGTCGCTCACTCAACTTCACCACACTCTTTACTCAGCTCTTCAAGACAATTACACTCTTTACCTTTCTTTTTAATCAACAATCCAACTAAATCAGTCAAGATGAAGTTCTCCGCTGTCACCCTTCTCACCCTTGCCACCGGCATCATGGCCGCTCCCGTCCCCGAGGCCAGCTACGAGGTCGCTCCCAGCAACCAATACGAGGCTCCCAAGCCTCAGCAGCCCACCAAGCCCAAGGCCGAGAAGCCCAAGAAGCCTGCCTACCACGCTCCTCAGCCTCCCAAGCCTCACCACGAGAAGCCCAAGAAGCCCCACCACGACAAGCCCAAGCACTACGCTCCTCCCCACACTGAGAAGCCCAAGGTTCCCAAGAAGCCTGAGTACAACCAGCCCAAGAAGCCTCATGTCGAGAAGCCCAAGAAGCCTCACCACGAGACTCCCAAGAAGCCTTCTTACGAGGCTCCTAAGCCCAAGAAGGAGACCCCCAAGCCTAAGAAGCCCTCTTACGAGAAGCCCAAGGCTCCCAAGCCTCACGTCGAGAAGCCCAAGAAGCCCGAGTACAACCAGCCTAAGAAGCCCCATGTTGAGAAGCCCAAGAAGCCTCACCATGAGACTCCTAAGAAGCCTGCTTACGAGGCCCCCAAGCCTAAGAAGCCCGAGCACGAGAAGCCCAAGAAGCCTGCTTACGAGGCCCCCAAGCCTAAGAAGCCCGAGCACGAGAAGCCCAAGAAGCCCGAGACCCCCAAGAAGCCTTCCTACGAGGCTCCTAAGCCTAAGAAGCCTACTCACGAGACTCCCAAGAAGCCTCACCACGAGACCCCTAAGAAGCCCTCTTACGAGTCCCCCAAGCCCAAGACTGAGCAGCCCAAGAAGCCCGCCTACGAGGCTCCCAAGCCTGCCCCCAAGAAGGAGTCTTACACTGCTCCCAGCTACTAGATTCTGTAGTACCTTTGCAGGGTGGTGGTCGTGTGTGGATTGAAAACCGGATGTTTTGACTTACTCTTCTTGTATTTATCTTGGATATTTCTTTATAATTACCGCAGTCAAATGAAAGGAATTCCAATCTGGGAATTGATTCTCGCAATAATGTGACGTCTGTAATTCTTAATAGGGCTAGTCATGCTGACGGTGCTGACTAACAGGTATAATTCTAGGCAGACATCATAGGACTTGACAGTGAGGCTTTTCTTGCAACATCATCAATAGTGACAATGACTATATGCTCACTTTGTTCTCCAGCGCTTTCAAGTCCCTCTAAACTTCCAACTCTTCCAGAAGAATGGAATAAAGGCTGCTCTTTTGTGGAGTCTAGCTCCACGCCGTATTTATGGGCATTCAAGGGTAACGATACCCCGCCTGAAAATGTCGGGTTACCTCACCATGCAGGTCTCGATGCACTAGAACAGTCCGCCAAAGAATGCCCCCTTTGTCAAATGATCCTGGAAAGAGTTGATACATTTGTTGAGGGTCTGGAGGAAGATAAGCAGGATGACCATAAACGCTATTTCGTGATTGAACGCCAGCGTCATGGTATTCCTGAGAAATGGGCTTTTAGTCTTGTTCAGAGACTTGATGATGCAGACGGCTTTTGTGTCTTGGCGGATAGTACGAATAGGAAGTATTTGTATCTCATGGATGCATTTGGGTTTTGTGTTGATCCTCAGGATTCGCTCTACTCCACCAAAAGGCAAGAACCAGACGACACCGAGTTAATTCTCCGAGGCTCAAAAGTCGAACCAGATGCGGGCGCTGAAGATACATTGAGCGTGGTCACAGGGTGGCTTAACGACTGCGAAAAGAACCACACGACGTGCCGTCCTACCAAAACTCGTCTTCCTTCACGTATCCTGGATCTCGACGCTCTGAACGACGTCAATAAGATCCGACTATCGGAAACCCGCGGCACGGAGAGCTACGACTCTTACGTGACGCTCAGTTACTGCTGGGGCTCCGATCCGTCATTTCACGTGAGAACGACCCATGCCACGATGTCAGAGCACCTCGATAGCATTGATGTGGTCAGTCTCCCGCAAACATACAAGGATGCGATCAAGATCACTCGTCATCTAGGCATTCGGTACCTGTGGATCGATTCATTGTGTATTTGCCAGGATGATGTCGATGATTGGGCTAGAGAGTCTGCTGCCATGCAACAGGTTTACGCTGGGGCCTATCTTTCCATCGCTGCGGACAGTGCAGCTGGTTCAGAGCAGGGATTCTTGAAGAGACCTGAACGAAAGCATGTTCCTGTAACTCTCAATGCCGACTTCCCTGCATACGCCTTCCAAATCCCTCCCAAAAAAGCATGTCACGCACGCGCCTGGATGACATTTGATAACGAGCCTCTCACCAAACGAGGCTGGGCCGAACAAGAACGTCTCCTCCCCTACAGAGCCCTCCATTTCGGAAACGATCAGATGTTCTTCGAGTGCAACTGCCACCTACTCTCCGAAGATGGCGTCGAAGTCAAGGGACGCTGGAACTCATTATACCCCAGCCATGAAGAGAAGGGTTTCAAGGATATCGCTCGCAAATCAAGGGTGAGCATGACGCATCAGCAGTGGTATTTAATCCTGGAGAATTTCTTCCATAGGGACTTCACTGTCAAAACCGATCGTCTTCCCGCGATTTCCGGGTTAGCGTCGCTCTTTCAAAAGAGGCTTGCTGAGGAGATGGGCAGGGTTGAGTATGTTGCTGGATTGTGGAGTAATGCTTTGGTCGAGGGTCTTGAATGGTCTTCTCTTAGCTCTAAAGCAGGAGAGGATACCATGCCGGATCAGAAACCATTGCCTGGTGAAGAAGGCTATATCGCGCCTACTTGGAGTCCTGCTTCTTTTGTTGGCGTTTCTGCGCATGGAATGACTATGCCAGGATGGGTCGACATCGCGCAAATCATGGGCTATCACACAACACCAAAGACCATGCAGAACCCACTCGGCGAACTCGTCGATGGTTGGGTCAGCATCCGCGGTCCGATGATCAAACTTCATCTCAGCGATCTACCAGATGAGGATCAAGCGAAGCTAGGAAATTTTCGTCGCAATATCAGACTCTGTACACCTACCGGTGATGACTTCGGCGGGTACTCATCCTTCGATGGTATCCGTGGCCAAAACGACGAAACCCGTGCCTGGGTTGAGAAGAACGAAATATTCGCTTTGATCATGGCCGAGAAGAAGTTTGATGAAGACGGTAGTGAGAAGGGCCCTCCAATGATGTTTCATTCTCTGTTGGTTATGCCTGTGAGTCAGGAAAGACGCGTTGTGTCTGGGAGGAATGAGTATATGCGCGTTGGGACTTTCTTTTTGGATGAAGATGATCTTAATGAGGATAAAGGAATCGTTAGGGATGTTGATGGGTTCACCGAGATAGTGCTGGTTTAATTGCCTGGATGATTCTTCTTACTTTTCTGGCACGTACTGAAGAAATGAGCCGCCTGGTGTTACAAATTGAGTCACCATTTTGTCCAACGTCCTTGATAGGGCGGCAGATACTTTTGATGCAAGAGATATACCTCCCCCACCGATATGAACCTGTATGCTGCCAAGAAATATGACCTAAACAACGCTACTGATAATTCTCACCCGGGCTCGTGAGAAACCTTCTTTGTAGCACTCGTATCAAACCACCAAGTCATACTTCCATCCCACGGTATCCACATCCACCCATCCTCTCCAACCCTTCCAAGCTTGACATTCTCAACCATTGCCGTTTCCCACACAAATTTTAGCGAGATACCATCGCACGCCGTAGCATTAAGCGGCTCTCCCAAACTATCCAACCGACCTTGCCCAAGAACACGAACCCGACCATCCTCGTATTGTAGAATCAGGCCTATAATGTGCCATAGACCCTCTTCTTGTTCTCTTGCTCGACCAAGGGTCTTGCCCCAGCAGGGAGTTATAGTGACCAGACCGGTTAGACGTGCTGAAGAGTAGTGTACTCCGCGTGAATGTTTAGGTGTCCAAGGTGTTTGGTAATCAGGTCCTTCCTCACCGGTCAACGTTTCGATTGGCGGCTGTCTCACTCCCTGTATTGGAGCTTCGCTCAGGAATGCTATTTGTCCGATGTGGACCCATGACTCTTCCAAGTAGATTGTAGTCGGCTCGTGTGGAGGAAGGTCTGCAAGATGTTCCCACGTCGTCATCGCATGGTGGTCCCACATTCTCATGCAATCCTGCCGTAGACTACAAGTCAATACACGCCCTTTGTTTGTCTGAAACTATATTGAGTCAGTAAATTTCAACTCTTTGTGTAACATTTACCTACTACGATGCCTTTTCTCCTTAGGGGACTTTCCCAAGTCCAGATCTCTCTGATTTGTTCTCTCTCGTCCAGGATGAAGTGTAACCAGAGAGCGTCGTTACCGCTTGTCAGCGAGGGCGCGTTTTCATAGTTCAGGTCTGGCAAACCCGGATAATGAACAAATATTCTCGAGCAAAAGCTGATGAAGGAGGCACTCAGTCCCCTCATGCCGACACCGTTTAAAACAAGAGATTTCATCCTCCTGATCTGAGGAAAGGACTTCAGGGTGGGTTGGATTTCTATGATCCTAGGGTAAGATAAAGGTGATATTGGTCGCGGCCAGTAGTGTTTGTCATAAGACCGTTCCCCTTCACGATACAATGAGCGTATCTTCACACCCTGCAAAGGTGTTAGTTGATACACATTTGGGATTATGCGCACTGACATCTGATTCAGCTTTGATCTTTGTGCAATAATCTCTCCACGGGATAGTATGCCACCAAAGCCCTGCCTCTTCCTGAATTTTGGATATCTCTGCACCCGCTGGCGTTGTGCAGACAATTCTTCTGACGCCCAGATGATCGTGTGCGACATACATCGTGGTGCCAGCTTTGTCTGCTGGTTTGAGCATTACGGAAAAGCTTCCTTGTATCGGCGTATCGGAGATACAGTTGACGTAGTGTTTGCCCTGAAATGGGACAAAGCTGGCCCAAATTGGACCGCTTGGACCGACTTGGTAGTTGGCCGCCTCTGACTGTTTGTGACTCAGTGGAGGACCTGCCCACACTGTATTCCTTTGTCTGAGGATAGAGCTGAAGCCCTCGGCATGGGATGCATAAGATAAGATGCCATACAATATCTGAATGTTCGGCAGACATAGTAATATGATCTGCCGTGTAACCTCAAGCGGTAGTCTTTTCAGCATGTTCAAAACACGCAAGCAGTCATCCTCATGCCATCGGTCTCCTAACTCATACTTAGAGATCGAACCTTCCACAAGTGTCTGAAACCAGCGGTCTCTCAAACGCGACACAGGTCGAGATAACGCAAAGGCAGAGTCAAGAACTTCCGCCACGTTCCAGAGCACAGGACCGTGTCGAAGTACGAATTGGGCGCATGATAGATGACCTACCATGGACCATGCTGAACCTGAGTGATCATCCTCCCATCTTGGCCACATGCGTTCCGCTTTGAGAGACCATATAAAATACGCCGACTGTAAGTCTCCGGGTTGCGATGGCCGGGTGTCACTATCGACTAGCGGGTAATTAGTGATGAAAATGAATCGAATAGTATCGTTTACTTAGCACGACATGATCGACTTCCTCATCAAATTCGACTTCGCATAGACTGCACGTAGGTCTGAATGACATTGCATATGGTGTTGTAGAATGAAGAAGTGAAAAGGGTGGCCTGAGGCGGGGTAATCTCGCCAGCTGTAAATATGTTCACGAAAAGCAATTTGTGTTGACTAACATCCAAGACTGAGATTGACCAGAAAGGCAGTGCCGTCTACAGCGACAAGATTCAAGACGATTAAAATACTGAAGTTTATCTCAAATCCTTACTCATCATTCCCAGGTGTTCAGGTCTCATGTCCTTCATCCAAGAGTTATGTCAACTCTGCTGGTCCCTGCCACACTATCCCATTCCTCTTCAAGGACAAACCCATAACCTTTCCTATAAGCCACTCCATTCTCCCACTTGATCCAAAGAACATGGTAGCCATCCTGTTTCTTCTCCTTTCCTTCATTGAACCTATCCATCCAGGGAACCTTTTTGTAAAACTCCGACCAGTATTTCTCCTTTGCTTCTCTTACAACTTGCTCCTCTTCCAGTGTCAACTGTTTCTCAGCAGGAGGTACTGCTTCTCGTTCCAAGGAAGGTTCTTCTTTCAAGACCGTACTCCAGCCTTTAGCAATGGCTATGAGCTCAACTTGGGTATCTTGCTGGAGTAATTCGCTCTCATGCTCATTGTGAGGTAGCAGTGCCCCGATAGTGCCATCATCTTTATTTCTGAGTAGATGGTATGGTAGATGACTAAACCACGGGTACAATTTGTCTTCTGTCACGGTAAGGATTGTACGAATTGTTCGGCACCATAAGTACTGATATCCACTGTGTAGACTTGACGGTGCTTCATCCTCTGAGCAGACCGGTCTCACGGGAATAGGATACCATCGTGTTTCAGGACAGGGGTCTCCATCCAACAAGGAAGTATATCGATGACTCGGTAACTCTTTGGGTATATTGATAGCATTTGATGCCATGCGAGTGCGCATACTTCCCCTCGTCAGAGCCGGCGGTTTGAACTCCTCGCATCGCCAGGACTCAGCCATAGACCCAACCGGTGCCTTTCGACACTGGCTCCATGTGGAATTGATCCGTTGTCTTTGATAGGAATCGGGGTATTCCATCGCATACCACTCTGCAACGGATTCCGTAAATCCAATGTTGGGGATACCACCCACTTCACTTTCCGAATCAAGGGGGAAAATGATACACCCTTTCCATCCCATCCACGACCAACTTGGTAGACCACTATGAAGTAAATCTCCAGCGTATCGGTCTGAGACTTTTCTGCGTCGAATATCCCCAACAGATTTCCAACAGAGTGATATGTCGAAGAATATCTGTGGGTGGCCATATACCAAACCTGAGGGGAAGATACTATTCATATAACGTGCGTGATAAGCA